>OZ008341.1:17655613-17910812 GCA_963931975.1 Cataclysta lemnata
TGTTATAAATATAATAATAATTATTATTATTCTAGAAGTACAGTCAACAGCATTTCAGGCTATCACCAAAATGTCATATTTTCTCAATCGACTTTGTGCTTTACTACAAATAAGGTTTACAATCAATTGATGAAATTCTCTGGCAATAAAAGACTGGCAATTCAGATACACTGACATTTTGATACAAAACATTTTATATCATATTTTATGGTTGACATTATTTATGACTGGTATATTTATGAATTCATTATTTGGGTATTTTGTAAATGTTGTATAGACATAAATCTCATAATAAGTATTAAATTTGTAATTTTATTCTATTATCTAACAAAGTAAAAATTGATAGTTACCTCTCCTTTCATTCCTTTGATCAAAGCCCGTCTATCAATTCCTGGTTCAGGATAATACACTACACGAACCATGCCAGTCCAGGAGCCAGGATTGCTAGCATTGGGAGCTAAAATAATTTCAATAAAATATTACACATGATAGTTGGGTGTGGCTCGCATGAAAATTACACTGAGAGTTAGCACTCACACCTACACAATTAGTGAAATTACTTATTTGTTTTACTTTATTAATTTGTGATTTAATATTTTTTTCCACACCACACGAACATTACTTATCATTGAGCCACCAACCAAGTGTTAGGAGAAAATATTAATATCTACAATCAGAAAGACATATTATAGGTTACCATTTAATTTAATTTAATACAATTAAATACCTTTTATAGAATATGCCAAGTATTTTCCACCCATATGCATAGCCAGAAGTCGTCCTGGGTAGAATTTTGATTCCCAGTTGTAGTCTACCAGACTTTTCAACTTCACCTTGGAGCTGCCATGGTTGTGGTTGCCAGCGTTTGTAGTCACCAGTACGTCTGATGCAAATACCTCAGCACTGCAAACTCCATCTCCTTCAGAGAAACATCTGTAAACAAGTCATTGAAAATAATTTAGAGTTATATAATATTATGTGTTAAAGGTGTGTGTTGGTTCACCTCTGCCTACCCCATCAGGGATACAGGCGTGATTTATGTATGTGTATCTATACAGGGCGTCCCACGGCCATGCCACACGGAGGGAAAGTATATTAAATATTGAACGTAGGATATTTTACTAAAAGAAGACATTGTTTTATTTTTAATAATAAGTAGAACTGCATTCACAGATTTTTTAAAATCGCCTACCTCAACCGGGAATCGAACCCGCCAAATGTGATAGAAAAATTACTTATATTTTATAATAGCGTTTGAAAGGGCTACTCATAACATTTTTTTTTTCCTAAATAACCTAGCATATTAAATGAAACTAAGATCATAAAATTTTTATTTTATTTAAAATTTTGTTCAGGGAAATTTCCTCTGACTTGGCCATGCTTCCAACAATTAACATTATCATTTCAAAGACCTACCAACTTGAGATACAAGATTTCCGTGGTGTAAGTACATGATAATAATAAAGCGATACATGAAGTGTGGAAGGTACTTGTATGCATTTCTTCATAAGCTCACAATTACCATGCAACTGGCTGATATAAGTAAAAATAAATAATTCGAAAATGGAACACGTAAAGTAACGTACGTAAAAAAGAGTAAGAATTTGTATACAACAGAACGGATCACATTTTGAGCATTTGATAAATTAATTTTTTTTTAAATAAAATGAAAAATTTTATGATCTTAGTTTCATTTATTAAGCTAGGTTATTTAGGAAAAAATAATGCTTATGAGTAGCCCTTTCAAACGCTATTATAAAATACATGTAATTTTTCTATCACATTTGGCGGGTTCGATTCCTGGTTGAGGTAAGCGATTTTTAAAAAATCTGTGAATACAGTTTTACTTATTATTAAAAATAAAACAATGTCTTCTTTTAGTAAAATATCCTACGTTCAATATTTAATATACTTTCCCTCCGTGTGGCATGGCCGTGGGACGCCCTGTATAATATGTAACGTATTTAGATAGTTAATATCTATGTAATTATTTCATGAAAGAATTATGTGATACAGAGACGATTATTATTAATGTCTGGGTTAGGCAATGATACTCCAGCCATTATAATGAGATACAAAATGTAAGCTTTTAATAGGAATTACAAAAATCGAAGGTAAATTTAAAATATACATACATACATATATAAATCACGCCTATATCCCCGAAGGGGTAGGCAGAGGTGAACTAGCACCCACGCTTCGCCAATAATGCTAGGTCCCATGTAATAGGTGGCGAGCCTATTGCCATTTATCAGGCAAAAGTTAAAAGTCGGAGTACTTTGCTAGGTGGTAGGTATAAAAGGAACGCTGCTGCCCATTCCTCATCACTGATTTATCCTTAGTCGCCTTGTACGACACCCACGGGAGAGATTTGGGGTGGCGACAATTGTATTCTACTCTGCCGTCACCACACGGAAAATTTAAAATATACCTGTCTTATTTTTAAATGCATTTCGTGGATTAAGAAGCATATTAAAATTGTTTAGATTTTTTATCTCTCTACAATTGCTGGTTACTGCAGTAGTTGTACAGGATATTTAATGCAACCGCAGACATGCAATTTGAAGTTAGCCGACTAAGTTGCAGACCGTACCAATAGACATGTTAAAAAAATAATAAAACAACATAAATTGCACATTTTACTGACTAAATCATACAACTAAAAAATTTTCCAACTATCAGCCGATAGCTTATTAGAACAGGCTTCTATGCAAGCCCGCAGACCAAACAACTTAGTTGTTCAACTTAATTCTGCAACTTAATCGTATGTCTGCGAGTACCCTTATATTTCCATTATCTCATTTCTATTGCAGATGAATGTACTTCTAGTATCAACTTCATCATTTTGAATCATTTAAAGATTGTTAAGTCTATTTAAACAATAAATACTGTAAATTTAAGCTGAAGAAACGTTAACATATTTATTGAAATACTGATTATTATGATCTTGTGAAATTAAGACAAAACAATTACTAGTAGGTATGTCAGAAATTTAAGACTTGTAATATTAGCAACAGGTTAGGAAAACTTTTGAAAACTTTCTAGTACATAAAATTTAAGCAGTAACAATACAATTATCGCCCTGACTAGCCAGTAATGTTTATAATTATTTATTAAACTTTATTTTAGGTACCCAAGACAAACAGGAAGTAAAAATCATGTACTCACATAGTTTGGGTTGTATCTGTTAGTTTTGGAAGCATTGTCGTCGGTTGCATTGTTATATTAATCCTCTAAATTCGTCATGAATAAAATAAAGTCAATTATAGTCAGTTGAAAGGATTTACTTTAAGAAATTAAACTATTGCAAAATAATCTGCCTGAAGCCGACCGACATCCGACATGAAGAACGCGTTTCGTTATGATATTTTAATGTTGGAATTATTTTTCAATGCCTATAATATATACAGTGTTTAAGCTTTACAATGTTTTGATTTTAATGCGCTATGTCTGCAATTGAAATTTTATTTTAAGATTTAATATTTCATTCAATTTTATTTTATCAGTTTGCAAATAAAATACCAATTGAGTAAGCAAATGTAAAACTAAACGCTGTTTAGTACGTTCTCATTGTAAAATTTAGTTCGCTAGCAAACCCAAAATTTTTTGTAACAATGATTTTTTATTTGCAGTGGAATTCATTTAATTTAAAAAATATAATTTTTACAAAAAATATGGACTGCTTTCTTTTTTCTTTTTTTTTTAGCAAGATTGATATGAAATGGTTGTCAAAAAAAACAAATTTAATTTAAATATGTTATTTGACAGGTGACAGGGCAAGTAAAGTGGCAAAATCCATCAGTCAAGCAAGTCAGTGGATTGATTTTTTCGAGAATGGTACTTATTTTTTAATTATTACCCTTCTAGTCCTAAAATTATGTGAATTGTGAAACTATGATGGTGTTTTGTATTCTTATTGCAGTCGTTCACAGACAAGATCAGTATGCTTATGTCGCGGCCGGGTGGAGACAATGTTCAGAAAGATGACGTTCCATGGTGGATGCGCTACGCTGGTCGAGGCCTGGGGACAGTTGGCAGTTTCAGTTAGTATATTACTTTCTAGACAAAACCAATAACTATACAGTATTCCGTACAGGATGTAGTTGTTCAAATCTATTGTTGGAAGGCCAATATACTTTGTATAGCCAGAAGTACAGTGAACATTTAAAATACGAAGAAATTCCTGCAGCTTACATTGTCTAAGTCATATAATTGCGTGACAAAGAATACGTATTAACTGCCTCAACTAGGCCTAGATTGACTAACCAGCAATAAGGCTAGATGATACACAATAGGTGGGAATAATGAAGTTAGTGGTTCCTGAAGATATTTTGTAATACTATTCTAAAGAGTACCAACTGCTCAGAGACAGGAGACATCTTCAAATACTAAAATTACTCAATAAAAAACAATAGTTTTTAGGTGTTCTTGAGGATAGGCATGAGTTGTGATATCACTACCTTTTCTCTACTATTATGTCAATAGTACATAATAGTAAAAATAAAGTTAGGTATCACATAAATGTTAGTATCTGAAACCCGTCATACCACAAAGACTACAACAAAATGTAGACATTAATTACACTCTATTGCAACTAGTGTTGCCAGGTGTCCGGATAAAGCAGGACATAGGTAGGCTCTTTGATTGCATGTCCAGTCAAAATAAACAGTTTCTCGCTTGTCTGGCTTTTGTTAGACATTTTACATTTCCCAAACCAGCAAGCGATTTTAGATATAATTTTTTTAGTCGCACCTATTCATACAGGGACTTACTGCCGCACTCAGAGACGTCAAATAACGTTAATGAGTACATAACGTCAAAAAATGAGTATTCAAAACTAGTCGCTATTCTTGCCAGGTCTATGGTCTATATTTGAATGAAAACTTTTGACATTAAATACTCATTAAAGTTAATTGACGTCTCTGAGTGCGGCAGTAAATCTTCAATAATATAGGATGTCTGGCCTTTCTACCCAATGTCTGGCGGCGGTCCGGCTATTAGGTTTGGCAACCTGGCAACCCTAATTGCATCAAATGCTCACACATTAGTCAATTACAACATCACTGCCCTGTTTTGTTTACAATACTGAGATTGAAATATTTAGATTGATATCACATCTTTTTCATACTCCTAACTCTGCTCACGAACTCTATTACTATTTTATGATTTTTAATGAGTAATGAGTATTAACAAGTTTTAATGAGCCAAATTACTTTGTCTATTTCTTATTGATATGTATGTATCCATGATATTACATAGGCCAAGAGAGCTGTTTCAAAACATTTTCTGGCAGTTGATAATATTTCTTACTGCCGCACTCAGAGACGTCAAATAACGTTAAAGAGTACTTAAGGTCAAAAAATGAAAATTCAAAACTAGTCGCTATTCTTGCCGGATCTATGGTCTAGATTTGAATGAAATTTTTTGACATTAAATACTCATTAAAGTTAATCGACGTCTTTGAGTGCGGCAGTTAGACTCACACCAGCTTCTAGGCCAAAGTAAGAAGCATCCAGAGCTTAAAAAAATCGTGCATTGGAGTCTGTCAATCTAAAATCGTTGAGCATTCTATGAAATGTTTTTGCAAGGAAATTATGCCAAAATCGGTGGCAAGTACTACCATCAAACTGTCATGGTTGATGTTGAAAGAAACGTTGTCGCTCCTGCACAATATTTTACCTTGGACAATTATAAATAAGTGGTTGTTTGTTTTACTGATATCTTTAAGGCTAAGAACTCACGGAGCGGTTTTTACCCGCGCCCGCAGCGGTTGCGGAACCGCTGTTTTGTTTCTTAGGGCTTGTACACAAACACGCAGGAAACTACAACATGAATTTCTGCGATGCGAATTGGTGCGGCAAGGCGTCTCCCTAAAGAAGAATGAATTTGAAGGAATGCGCGATGCGACTCCATTCGCAAGTTCTTGCGATGCGTTGTGGAGCTAGTGGATTCTTATGATGCAACGTCGCATCGCAGTTTTATGTAGCTACAAGCCCTAAACTCACGAGACTGCAGTTCTTCGTGCTTGGGGGGCAAATATCGAAAGCCGGACGGTAATTTGCGATCCAGATTATTATTAGTCGAATTTCAGTCCCCCATGGACACACCAGAAGCGAGGTGTTGCGCTATACTTACTTAACAGAAGAATTACAAAAAGAAGACCTTAAAAGTTTCTGGGTGCATCCACTTATTCAAGAAAGAAAGAAAGGACAACCCGCAGTGGGTACGGTTGCCCGCGGTGCCCGCCGGTGCAGCGGGAGCCGCATACAACCGCGCCCGCCGCGGTCGTAAATCCCGACGTGGAATTTGCTATCTGTATTCTATAAACGTGCCGTGTGGTGACGGTAGAGTAGAATACAATTGTGGCCACCCCAAATCTCTCCCGTGGGTGTCGTACAAGGCGACTAAGGATGAAACAGTGATGAGGAATGGGCAGCAGCGTTCCTATTATACTTACCACCTAGCAATATACTGCGACTTTTGTGCCCGATAAATGGCAATAGGCTCGCCACGTATTACATGGGACCTGACATAAGTGACCTGGCGAAACGTGGGTGCTAGTTCACCTCTGCTTACCCCTTCAGGGATATAGGCGTGATTTATGTATGTATGTATGTATTCTATAAGCTACGTAATCTTTCGTGGGCTCGCAACCGCTGCGAGTCTGCAATTCAACTCTTCAGTCAACTCGCTGAAAGTCACTCCGTGAGTTCTTAGCCTTATAATGCATACTGTGGTTGCCGTCTTGTAATGTTTACTTTTTTCTCGGTACGGTACAGTTAGCCAATGAACTGTTTACCTACTTCCTCCAAAGACGATCGTCTTATCTTATCCGTAATAAAATAAGAGAATGGTAAATTATTTACCGCATTCGATTTGTGATTAATATACGTACATAAATTAAAAAATTATCACACCCACGTTTCGCCAATTAGATTAGGTACCATGTAATAGGTGGCGAGCCTGTGGCCATTTATCGGGCACGGAAATCGCAGTACATTGCTAGGTGGCATAAGAGATACGCTGCTGCCCATTACTCGTTGCTGTCTTACTTAACCTCTTTAGTCGACTTTTACGACACCCCTGCGGTGATACGGGGCTGGCACATTCTACAATACCCGGCACATATAAGTTGACCTATGCGCAGCGCAGTTAAACGTTTTCAGATGTTAATTGAGGTTCCGTATGAGGTGCGACGTGTGTCTGTAACCGTAGCGACACGTAGGGATACCCACTTCTGCGGGTTCAACATTTAGTTTAGACACTTTTCCTTCCAATAAACCTGCGCAGACGACCACCGTCATATTGGTTCAATTTACGTGCCGGGAACCACCATTGTTTTTCGCTTCCAGGCCATCATGGAATTTCAATAATAAAACATACATAAATCAGGCCTATATCCCCGAAGGGGTAGGCAGAAGTTAATTAGCACTCACGTTTTCCCAATTATTTCAGGTCCCATTTAATAGGTGGCGAGCCTATTGCCGTTTATCGGGCACAAAAGTCGCAGTTCATTTTAGATGGCATAAGAGGAACGCTGCTGCCCATTCCTCAACACTGTTTTATCCTTAGTCGCCTTATACGACACCCACGGGAGAGATTTGGGATGGTGACCATCGTGTCTATTCTGCCGTCACCACACGGCCATAATAGAACCAACATGTTGTTGTATTTAATCGCCGTCTCGATTGCAGTCAACATCGTCCTCGGGCTGCTCAACTGCACGGGCATCATCATGTTCGACGTGGGCTGCCTGATCGCGGGCATCTGGCAAATGCTGGCCGGGTTCGTGGTGATAGTGTGCGAGGCGCCGTGCTGCTGCTTCTTCATAGACTACGTGCAGGCGCTCTCCGACAAGATGGAGTCGCGCCCGTACTGGAACAAGGCACTGCTGTATGGCGGGTGAGCATGTTTGCTTGTGCGACACGAACTCGGTACTGGCTGGGTTTTTTTATGTTAGACAGTAGGGAAGCTATTGCTTCATCTCAACTGCCCCCCCTAGCATGACCACCGGAACATACATACATAAATCACGCCTATATCCCCGAAGGGGTAGGCAGAGGTGAACTAGCACCCACGTTTAGCCAATTATGTTAGGTCCCATGTAATAGGTGGCGAGCCTATTGCCATTTATCGGGCACAAAAGTCGCAGTACATTGCTGGGTGGTATAAGAGGAACGCTGCTGCCCATTCCTCATCACTGATTTATCCTTAGTCGCCTTGTACGACACCCACGGGAGAGATTTGGGGTGATGACAATTGTATTCTACTCTGCCGTCACCACACGGCAACCACCGGAACACGATATGATAAAGTGATTTATCATGATTTATCGCTTTGAACTGTCCAAAATCTATGGAGTTTTGACAGTAACTTGTTTCGGTGTTTATGCTAGCCACATAGCAAGAGTAGCACATGCTACGGCCCCGCGCAAGCTAAATCCGGCACTTTGCACACAATTACAGCTGTTGAGTTGGATCTATCTGATCTATCTGCTTTACATACATAAAATAAAATTGGCCGTGTGTTGACGGCAGAGAAGAATACAATTGTCCCTGCCTCTCTCGTCGTGCCTCGTCGTTGGTGTCGTACAAGGCCACTCAGATTTATAATAACGAGGAATAGGGAACATCGTTGCTGGTGCATCATTAAGCAAAATAAATGCGATTAAAGTTCCTGCTGAATGGCAATAGGATCCTATGACGTGCGACCTGGAACAAGCTGGCGAAACGCGAGTGTTAAAACAACATACATACATAAATCACGCCCATATCCCCGAAGGCGTAGGCAGAGGTGAACTAGCACCCACGTTTCGCCAATTATGTTAGGTCCCATGTAATAGGTGGCGAGCCTATTGCCATTTATCGGGCACAAAAATAGCAGTACATTGCTA
This sequence comes from Cataclysta lemnata, assembly GCA_963931975.1. Lineage (NCBI taxonomy): Eukaryota > Metazoa > Arthropoda > Insecta > Lepidoptera > Crambidae > Cataclysta > Cataclysta lemnata. Next base: position 17,664,507 of record OZ008341.1, read on the forward strand.
TTGCTAGGTGGTATAAGAGGAATGCTGCTGCCCATTCCTCATAATTGATTTATCCTTAGTCGCCTTGTATGACACCTACGGGAGAGATTTGGGGTGGTGACAATTGTATTCTACTCTGCCGTCACCACACGGCAATTTTAGCCTGTATATGTATTACGAATGATAAATATTAATTTGGGCTATTAAATATGCATTCAAACGAAATCACAATGCCAGTTGTTTGTTACAATAATTCAATAGCCAATTGTGTACCAACCAATTATAATAACATTGTGTCCACAAAGTGGTAATTGCTTATCTCAAAACTAGCGTAGGCACTTATGCTGTGTGGTGACGGCCTAATTAAACTTTTTAATAAATGACACCAGTGACTCAGACAAGTTTATCCAACATGTAACAGAAATAACGCACATCCTGAACACTATACCCATGCTAACTTAGTCGCATATAAAAACTATGGATATATCAAAAATTCAAAGTTGTAAAATTAATTTTGGAATTTTCAGTCATTTTGCTTTAATGACCGAATAATTTGTATAGGAGAAGAGAAAAAAAATTAACAATTTCGGTTTTACCACCATGGTACTTGTATGATTATGATAACGTGGGTAGTGTTCACAGTATGAGCTATTTCTGTTACATGTTGTATTTATAAATAAAACCGCTTGTATTTGTGCAGTCATACATGTTCACAAGTTTCTTTGTTAATTCTCGGTGATAAATTATTGTTTAATTTAAGCTGCTATTGTTTGTGTGGGTGCTGATTCACCTCTGCCTACCCCTTAGGGGATATAGGCGTGATTTATGTTTATGTATGTATGTATGTGTGTATTCAGGATAGCGGCCCACTTAACAGCTGTATGAAGCACCTATGCCTGTCAAATGAACATACCTATTCCGGCATAATACGTTCATACCTACATAAATCACGACCCTGAGGGGTAGGCAGAGGTGAATTAATACCCACGTTTCGCCAGTTATATTAGGTCCCATGTAATAGGTGGCGAGCTTATTGCCATGTATCGGGCACGTAATTCGCAGTATATTGCTAGGTGGTATAAGCTGCTTATTCTCCTTGTACTAGTTGACCGGAGAAATTGCAATGCTCAAACGCATTTTCGCTGTAATGCATTACTATCTGTTTAAAAAAAGCACATTTTTGTTGATAATCAACCAAACACCTGACTATTTTTAGAGCATGACTGGATAATGCAATATAATAGCCACGAGTAACATCGGATATTAACAATTTAAACTGCTACTAGGCGGGATCCATTTTTCGACTTGTTAAGTGTCCAGAAACCGTCAGTATACTGTTTGAAGTTACACTTGCAATGTCATTAGAGTATTCAATTCATGTGTCATCGGTGGCCGTATGGTGACGGCAGAGCAGAATACAATTGTCACCGTCTCTCCCGTGGGTGTCGCACAAGGCGACTAAGGGTAAAGACAGCAATGACTAATGGGCAGCAGCATTCCTCTTGTACCTTGTTTGTACCACCTAGCAATGAACTAAGATTTATGTGCCCAGTAGATGGCAATAGGCTCGCTACCTATTAATTACATGGGACCTAACTTTTTTTGGCAAAAAGTGGGTGTTAATTCACCTCTGCCTACCCCTTCGAAGATATAGTATGTATGTACCACATGTACTCCATAGTATTGTTAGATGGAATGTATCTTTTATATATCAATATCATTTATCAAAATGATAAATGTTTTATACAGGCTGGCGCTGCCACCGTTCTTCATATGCTTCGGAAGCCTGAGCACGTGGTTCGGCAGCGGACTGATCTTCGGCACTGGTGTCATCTACGGCATGATGGCGCTCGGCAGGAAGTATGGATACGTTTTAAATTGTGCTCCAATCAATCATAAAGCAAACTAATAACGATGCAATCCCATATTTGTTAATGCTCCTTAACTTAAATGGAAATTGAATTAACAAATAACCAAGTACGATGTACGGTCGGCCAAGAAAGTGGTGGACCTACCACTGATTTACATTTGCTACTCATCGAAAATTACAAGGTTCATACTAGCTGACAACTGTGACAAACTTCAATGCCATAAGATAGCAATGTTGTCAGATCAAGGTGCCAGCAAAACCATCTTTATTGTTCTATAAACTGCAAGCGACATTAAGCCTTAGGGTGGTACACCACTTTCTTGGCCGACCGTACGTTCTGAAAAAGCTGAACAAAGTCCAAATCAGACGAGGTCTAATGTACCTAAGTTCTTTCAGTATTTATTTATAATGTTTTTCATCTTTTTTATGTTTATTAACATTAACTCACAGTAATAACGAAGTACGTACAATCGAGAGTAAATTGCAACTCTGGCTGTTGTTCCATTTCCTATATTAAGAAAAGAACACTTTTTGGCGTGATATATCACGTCTGTAAAACCATTTCATTCGACATGACGGTCTGACGGTCGCCATGTTGTTTCCTCAGTAATACGTGAGTTTTATAGATTTATATCTGTTCGTATAGATTGGCCTGGTCTAGGCCCCCGGTAACCTGGTGCCCTACCGCCTAACTCGATTGCTGATGATAGCTTTAAAACAATGCATTGCTTACGGCTATCAATTTAGCTAGCAACCATCTTGAATTTTTAGACGGTACGGATTATCTTCCAAATTCATACAAAATCATTCGGTGATCATTCGTTCAAAGCTATCGCTGATAGTTTAGGTACATTTGGTGCGAAATTACAGCATGACGTCATAAACTATAGCTTTTGCGTTAGCAATCGAGTTAGGCGGTAGGCCCCCTGAGTCTGATCTCCCCGTGCGTATTACCGTGTGTCTATTTTATATGTGAATTTCATAATAATATAACGTCAATACGAAAGTGTGTCTCCTACTAATGATAAAGAACTGAACTAACAACGGAGCGTGTGTGTCTGTGTGTGCTTGTAACGGTGTGGGGCGCTCAGGGGCTCGCGCGACGACATGGCCGCGATGGCAGCCGGCGGCACCACGCCGCCCGGGGCGCCGCTGGCGGCCGCGCAGGACCACAAGGTCACCCTCATGGAGGACCCGGACGTGTGGCGCCCTAACTAAAGGCAATAACAACCGCTCTAGCGTCGTGCATGCACTCTTGTCTTAACCCACTGACCCCTATTAAACAAGTACGCTGGATTGAAGGCTGTCATCCAAAAAATTAAGCCAATTTGATAACGCCATCTTGGCGCTGATGGCACTGGTGTGCCGTACAAAGGTGAACGTCCACGGAACTAATTAGAAATTAGAGATGCGTTTGTAGTGTCGAATACAAGCAACAAACGTCAAATTTAGTTCCCTTGCCGCTCGAGGAGGCGCTTCAAATCGGCACAAAAAACATTTGACATTTTACTAGACGTATTCAGTCCAGCGGACTTGTGTAATAGAGGTCAGTGTCTTAACCCCACTGTTGGCTCGCATTTTTGTTTGCACGTTTTGTTGTCGTGTCCGGCTCGAAGGATCATTTTTGTGTTTAGTAGCTAAGTTTTTTTGTCGTAGGCTTCTTTTGCACGGACGGCATGTTGCAACTTCAATCCTCGATGTGTGCGGTCGTTAGTCTTCAGGATCTGCCAATAGCATATTGTCGCCTGCAGTTATTTTACGCGTCATTTTAAGGGTATTAAGGAGAAGCTCGATAGCGCTCGGTCTGCGATTACGCAAACTAAGCATCGTTTGCTAAGCCTGGTCATTGGATGGGTGACCAAAAATATATTATTTCGAGTACCTCCATGCGTCGGAAGGCACGTTCAGCCTTTGGCCCCGGCTGCATCTGCAATCGTTAATACCCACCAATCCGCACTGGGTTGGCGTTGTGGGTATGGCCTGTTCTCCCTCTATTCTTCCACCCATAGGAAAGACCTGTGCCCCAGCAGATCATCATCATCACCAGTCCTTCAATGTCCCCAACGTTGAACGCTGGTGATAATGATGATGGCGTTATCGATACTTATTGTCGCGTGGACGGCATCGTGTTGACGCCAGCTAGTTTCAAACTATCAACATGCCATTCGTGTATTGAACACTCAGCACCAACTTGTTAACAGCCTGTAATAGACTTCCATGTAGCTACTTTGTGATCTTATTTGTTATTGAAGATCGATAATTTCATATACTGCCGCACTCAGAGACGTCAAATAACTTTAATGAGTACTTAGTGTCAAAAAATGGCATTGAAATCTAGACCATAGATCCAGCAAGAATAGCGACTAGTTTTAAATTGTCATTTTTTGACATTAAGTACTCATTTTCGTTAATTGACGTCTCTGAGTGCGGCAGATAGCGGTGGATCATTATGGTCCAAGGTAGGTTTTTTTTCTACTAAATAACCAACACCCTGAACACTACCCATGCTTACTTAGTCGTATAAAAACTATGGTGTTAACATAAATTCATAATTATAAAAGTTGTTTTAAAATTTTCCATATGTTTAGCTGTGCTTACCGAACAATTTGTATGGGGGATGAAAGAGAAATTTGACAATTCGATTTTTTAATAGCATCATAGTATTTGTATGACTTTGTTAACATGGGTATATTATTTAAGACTAAAAAGTATGCATTGTGGCTGTTTCACTAGTTCTTTTATTGTGCGTTAAAAGTGTGGTAATAAAGTTAAATAGTATATTGCAGTTTTAAAATTAAGAACAAAACCTAGTAACTTAATTGTAGAATTTAGCGTGTGATTTGAAGTCTCTCATGTGAAAAAATATAGTGTGGATAATAATACTTAGGTAATTAAGTGTTTTAATCGCTCAGCATTCAATTGAATTGAGATTAATATAATAGAAAATAAGCGTTATCCAATGCGATTAATCATGGCTATACATATATTATCCTTGTCTTATCATTATCTAAGGACTATTCGATCCGAACGCCTTTTAAATCTGTAGATTAATTATGGTTACATATGGTCGTAATTCATAAAATTGTTATAGAACGGGATAAAATGATAGCTGTCGGGAAAATGTTTGATATTCTGGGGGTTGATGATGATTTTGATTAAGTTGCTTTATGAATTTCCAGTGTAACACCACGTTTATGCTTTGTTTAAATTTAAAATTATGGGTGTGTTTTTCGAACTACCCTCAATCAATTACTACCTTTTCAATGCTCGAATCTAAAGCAAGAGATGCTTCACTGGATTTTGCTATTTGGCTATCTGAGGGGTGTTTTAATTTTAAGTTTGGTTTATGTGATAAACATTGTTCTCAAGTCATGTTTATTCGTTTATGTGGTACCTTTAATATAATGTTATATTAAAATATTGCCGTCATTTAATATCCATATCATAATTAAACATATGCTTATGCTACTTACTTTGGATTAGATGATTGATGTGATTGTGTGTGAGAAATATTTTTTTATAATATCATGATTGAAACATCTATTTTTCTAAAAAGTGATTTCTTTTGATATAAATAGTTCATAAAAATTGAGAAATATTAAGCGACTTTGAAAAAATTGATTTGATTTTAAATTGAAAGACACGTCATCAAGATTATCTGCATTTGGTCTCTCGCTATAATGGCTCGAGAATACAGCTGTCTGACGCAATATAGTGTTTAATGGTATGTTTGTCTGTGATGTGCGCAGAGCGTCGGCAGAGGAGATGAGGACGTCGGCGGCCACGCTGGAGGCGGGCCTGGGGCCGTCGACGGCGCCGCGCGCCAACCTCGTCGGCAACGAGCAGCCGGTCAGCTTCACCGGCGTGCCGAGACACTGACCCGCCACCCCGCCCGGTACCAGGCAGCCTCGTAATCGTAACCCCCCGAGCCACTGACCCCTATTATACAAGTACGCTGGACTGAATACTTCTACTAAAATGACAAATGTTTCTTGTGCCGATTTGAAGCGCCTCTTTGAGCGGCAAGGGTACATAATGCGACGTTTGTTGCTTGTATTTGACATTACAGATGCATCTGTAATATTAGTTCCGTGGACGTTCACCTTCGTACACCAGTGCCATCAGCGCCAAGATGGAGATAATCAAATTGGCTTCATTTTTTTTGATGACAACCTTCAGTCCAGCGTACTTGTATAATAGAGGTCAGTGCCCCCGAGCGCTATCTCGGTTCGTAGTCTAGCGATATACCCGTCGGTGTTCCTCTGACGATGTCAAGTCGACGCGTCGCACGGTAGTATACGCGCTATAAAAGTCTGCGCGCGATGGGTGGCGCTGCTCGCTCACTTTAACAATCAAAATAACGGGCGGAATTTTAGTTCCAATTTTGACCACCCGCAGACTTATCTGGTGTGCACTGTAAATACCTATCCAGCCGCTTTAGACAAGTGGCCAATGCGAATGTATGAAATTGACGTATCACACAGAAAACAATATGGCGACCGACGTCGTGCCAAATGTAAGAGCAAAGGGCAACAATTTACATTGGATGGATAGAAATGATGTTCCGTTTGATATTTGGTTGAGTCCCCCAGCCCCTCTGCACAAGTGGCCAATCTATTCGAACGAAAAGAGTGGAAATGTATGACACTGAGGTATTACGGATAAAACAACATGGCGGCCGTCGTGTCAAATGTAAGAGTAAAATATTGGTCACTTGTCTAGGCCCCAAGGTCCATTAAAGACGGATAGTCAGCGAAGTCGATTAACACAAAAACAATAATACTGTGTACAATATATAAATAAATAAATGAAAGCGGAACACAAAGACTACAACGATTTGAAATGTTTTTAGTGTCGATCGACTTCATTGCTCTCGTGCTGTCTTCCTGCTTTGACCACTTTTCGACCTAATTACATTGCAATAGGGTCTAAAATGGTCGGCCACTTGTTTTACCGTGTAATATTGCATGAAAATCTGATTTAATTTAACTCAATGAATCACTTGATCGTAGTGTATCTTTGGCCGCGTAATTCCGACAAATATATCGCTATTCTCGGCCGAGGCAAACCTTGGCTTTTACTCCTTTTAGAGACTGCAAAGACCTTTTACAATTTCATTAAAAAAAAACGATTTCCTTTAAGACTTATAACGTTGTAAAGACTTTTATACTATTGTATAATTTTATATGTTGCTCTTTGACATGGCTGTATGTCGTTTTATCCTTGGAATTAGGTTTACGGTTACTTTCTTGTGCAAAATTCTTATGTTAATCAAGAATTTGTGGTTGGTACATATACCGGCTAACGCTGGATGTTATTATCCAATTTAAGGAGAAGATCTCCAATGCCAATGTTACTATTGTTATGTTAATTCTACATTCCGGTCGCAGTTGGTTTTACCTCTGACGTTCTTCTATTTACGTCGTATGTGAGAGAAGGATACTTATATGACATTTCCATATGTTAGACTAGGACGATGGAACTGTCAGAGATAAAATAACCGTCAACGGAGTATAGGCGACTCTTTACGTGGTTATAGACGGATGGTGTTACCAGTTAATAGTTGTCGGCCATGTTGCCATTTGAAACAGCTGTGAAGTCGACAAATATGCATTTTGATGATCCTTATGAATTAAATTCTGCGCCTGTTTGTACTGATATATTTTACACAACGTAGCTGTATATGCTATGCACGTAAATAGCTGCCTAAACAAGAATTCGGACAGGTCGGTTGCGTTTCGAACGTGCTGTGGTAGGAATAATTTTATGATTTAGCTGTAAAGGAAGGCGCGGAATAACCTATCCCTGCCCGGCTAGCATGACCACCGAAACACGATATGATAGAGCCATTTATCGCTTTGAACTGTCAAAAATCTAATGTTTTTTTTTTTAGGTTTTTGCCAGTTTAAAGCGATAAATGCCGTTTATAAGTGGCTATATCATATCGTGTTTCGGTGGTCATGCTAGCCGGGCTGACTATGCTAATATTAATTTTGTCTGGTACCCGGTGAGCATCATTCAAGTACGTATTCACTTAGTGGGAAAATTCTTAACACTTTTAGCCATAGCAGCTACATTGTTGGGTTGGTTGGTGAATGCATTGTTCAAAATCAATGTTAAATTAAACAATTATTTTTATAGAATTGGCTGTTGTTGTTGTAACCTCAAAATATTTATCACACAGAACACATATCTTTCATATTATTCAGAATCAAGTTCTTTTATATTGCAAATGGTTATAATTATGATTACTGTTTTCAATTGTTAAATCAAAATGATATGTATTCTTTAGTTGAAGATGAATTACTGATTAAAATTTATAGCGGCTTATGATATAGATTTTCATATACATATAGTGACAAGTCTCGAGGCTGTATCGTAAAAGACATTGTGTGTGAAGTTATTGTTTTAACGGGACATTCAATTTTATTGTTTTTATCAACATATAATAAGGTTGGATGTTCGTACGTAAAGTATTTCGAAGCGACCCAATAAGTATTCACGTGGGGTCTTTGATGTAAGCTAGTAACGTAGATTTGGTGTCTAAAAATATATGTATTTATTTACTACTACTACTACTTTAGTACTACGGTGTACATTAGTTAGGATATACTGAACGTTAGGGGAAACTTATCCACTTCCCATATTTGGATAGCGTAATGTGTTTTAGCTCTGTGCAATAGTTATAATAATAATGACTGTGCAATAGTTATAATAATATTTATTTCAACAAGTAGATGAAGTTTTACAATAGGTTACAAAAGGTTTAACATAATTGTTTAGTTAGACAATTTCAATGATATTAAGTATTGATAGACACGCTATGAAAAGTGTTGATGATTTAGGATCGTTGAATGTTAACTGGTTCTATTGATGAAATAGCTAGCTTGTTACAGTTCGTTAATCCCTTTATTTTCCCCCGAAGGCAGAGGTGAATTAACACCCACATTTCGCCAATTATTTTAGATCCCATGCATAGGTGGTGAGCCTATTGCCATCTATCTGACAAGTCAATATACTGCATATGGAGAGATGGGGGTGGTGACAATTGTATTCTGCTCTGCCGTCACCACACGGCGCAACAGTATTTTCAGAATATGTATACCTGCTATCATTCACATATGACTCTGTCGATTGTTAATAAGTAACCTCATAAGTAATACAGTTTTATTGTATGCATTCCACGCTGGACTGAATCTTGGTCTCAATATTAATTTTACTTTATACAGAAAATTAATTGACGCAATCTTATATTTGACGAGGAGTAAGCTTAGGGGTTCCTGAATACGTGTAGGGTTTACGGTTACTGATCAAAGTATTAGAATTTTCCAATTATAATTGCTGTGAACGTGTTATAGATGTTGCTATTTATTAGAAACTGTATTTTCGGTATTGCCAGTACCTAAATTAGAATCAAATGTATTAGAATTTCAATATACTTACAATAAAAGAATAGAGATTGCATGTAGGTATGGTGTTGTTTTCGCCTAATGGTCTTTATTATATCGAGGTGTTCTTTTAGTTTCGTCTATTCCGCATTATAATAAGGTATGTTAAATAAAAATAAGGTCGATGTTGGGCAAATGGCCGACTGATGAGCCAAAATCTAGAATGTCGTCATTCCTCTTCATTCATCGGCCTCTCGACATGGTCCTCTCCATTCAATTTTGTGTACATTCACTCAAGCCTTTTCTTTTCTATCTTGTTTTAATTGATTGCAGTAATTTAAATTTTGTATAGTTGAGTATGTTCTTACATTCCTAAGAACCATTTTTGAAAAAGAAGCATCTGTAAAAGGAAATTATATACCTAATAATAATTATTAGAAATGTACTAATTTAAATATTTACTGTATCTAGGGACAGTTTGACATTTATTTATCCGAATAGTCCATATTGAACAAAGGCCCTTGTAGGTATTTATCACTGTTTTCAGGCACTATGGAAAAATAATCGAAATAGGTAGGTATCACTGTTGACGTACTCGCAAAATATTTTTGTAAAATATACTTAGACAATGCGCGTCCGATCGTGCATGTATTATAATATAGTTAAGCAAGACCCTAGTCTTTAGGTAAAGTTTTGTAGGTTTAAAGTTTTGCTCACATCATACCTAGCGGTTTCAGATTGATTGTGAATTTGGTGTCTTATGTTTTCGTTGTAGGCCCTAGTGGCGTTAGGGAAGCGACGTTGTTAGCAGTACCGGTACTAACGGTGCGATCCTTCCTTCTTCCATCCCTGCGATCGTGCATTTAGTATTTTTGTAACTATTGACTTACACTTTTTATATGATTGTTTTCCGATCTGTTTAGGCTTTCTTATTCAAATCCTTGATCATAACGATATTATGATATAGATATTATAGTGCCAATTTCACGGAATTACGTATTACACACGGATTTTAAATGTGTAATTTTTTTATTATGATTCCCATTTTTGCTACAAAGTTTATTTATTTTACTTATCATGAATTCATAATTGATTTAAATTATCAGAATTTGTTATTAAAATTTTAAGAACTCTGTGTCAATGTTTTAATTATTCCGTGCTTCCTTATTTTCAATGTTATCCCTACGTAAACTATTTAAATAATTAGTGTTTTATGTTTGCTGATTTTAATTCATTTTGTATATAAACAAAAGATCATGTTAATTTATTTTGGTATTGTATTTTATGTACGCAATTTAGTCATAATTATTTTATACCACATAAGATATAATATTGCTACATACATTAATGTAACTATGCCAATTATCATGTCTATCAGGTAGTCGTTAAAATAGAGGCTGCTGTTCTAAAAGATATATAACTATGTAATCACTGTTCATAAAATTAGTAAAAAAAAAACAGAGAGTAATCTATTCAGAATGTAATTATTAATTAAATGTAAACATTTATGCTCACTTGATTTTGGATTCTTTAAATGTATTGAATTTGATGTTGAATAAACATGTCACAATTAGAAAAAAAATGTTAGTAGAATATCAATTTATGTAAGTAATCAATAGTTGTGTATTTAATTATAAGCAGTTGCAGTTGTTTCACATCAAGTTAAATATTATTAGGAAGGCATATCTGTAATAAATGTGTGTATATTTAAAAATTGTTTTATTTGTGTCCATGACTTGTGACAAATTCTGAGCCAGTACACAATATGATTGTATAACTTACTTACGTTTTGTTAATAAATATTTTATTAATTTAGATTAAATTATTATTATTGCTGTTATTATTCATTAATAATCAAATGGCTCCAATAATTTTGTATTTTTTTTGGCAAATGCATGATTTAAAGTTGTATTTATGTTTTCTCCAGATAAATTTATGTTTTGTATACCGCCATAAATCTGTAATGTCATATTGTACAGATTTGGAAATTTCTTCAAATATTATTTTATTTATTAAAATCTTTACTAAATTAAAATTACTACATACATACATACATAAATCACGCCTATATCCCCAAAGGGGTAGGCAGAGGTGAGCTAGCACCCATATAAAATTACTAACCCTGAGATAAGCCTTAATAAAACATGGACTAAAGTTAGTCATACTGCCGCACTCAGAGACGTCAATTAACTTTAATGAGTATTTTTTAATGGGTCTAGATTCGAATGAAAATTTTCATTCAAATCTAGACCATAGACCCGGCAAGAATAGAGACTAGTTTTGAATTGTCATTTTTTGACGTTAAGTACTCATTAACGTTATTTGACGTCTCTGAGTGCGACAGATAATTCCAAAACTGATGCTGTCACTTTAATTTGCTGAATGAAAGATATTAGGGTCAATTCTGACATGATTCTCTAAACTTAAAACTAAATTTAAGATCAGTCTGTCCTATTCATTCTGTATTGAGAATGAAAGAGAAATACTGTTGTCAAATTAATCTAAGTTTAGAGAACCATTGTCAGAATCGACCCTAGTGTTACCATCAATTTTAAACCATGCATGACCTTTAGTCAAAGTTTTATTTCAGGGGTTTTAGATTTAGGTTATGCTATGTCACTTTGGATTGAGGGCCTAAATCAACAGTTCTAATTTACATTAACAAATTCATGACCCTTTGCTATGGGTTTTTACTCTTTTGAACTTATTTCCCAATAAGTCTTATTTCACAAGGATTAAGAAAATGGGCACATCCCAATGCTTAAGCCACCTGAATGTATCAATTTTTATTGTGACACTGTACTAAAGTATTAATCAACGATTGATTCTGACTGGAACAGGAATATTATGTAACTAAATTAATACACACTGGAAAAAGAAAATCATTCTGTAAATAGTTTATTGTGATTTTCAGCAGTTATTTGCAACTTGTAATGGTACATTTACATTGAATATGAAGTTACCTTATGATATGATTAACGTGACCATTATTTTTTTTTGCCAGAGCGGGACATCTGCGGAATTTTAAAATGAATAATTTTTTTTTGTTTTTATAGTTTTTTATTATAGAAGATTGTAAGGATAACACAAAATAATCAAAGCAATAAATAAACAAAATATAGTTAAGTAGGCACGGCTTGCTGAGCCCCAGTAGTGGCGTGCCTTCTAAGAGGTTTTTTTGTATTTGTCAGCTAAACAATTTTTTTTCAAAATATTGGGTCTTTTTTTTAGATAAGTGTGAAACTCAGTACGTGATTGAATTATATTAATCTTCGTAATCAAAATAGCTTTCATTACTGCGACACTTAACCAAAAAAACTCTTTCGACAGGTGCGTTACTTCCAGGCAGACACACGAGGTACTCAATAATTGTGGTGAATTTTGTTAAATGAAGATTGGTACGAAAGTGCTGGAATAATTCGACCATTCTCGGCATTGCAGCCAGAGATTTTTCCATCTGTCGCAAAATTAGAAAACTCGTCAAAGATTATATTATATTTGCAAAAGCGGGACAGACTGCCTGAAAGTGGGACTGTTCCGCCCAAAGCGGGACTTATGGTCATGTTAGGTATGATGATGTAGAAATACTATAATAACAATCTTTTTGTTTGAATGATTAAAACAAAATGATTTACAAAACTTACATTACATACATATTTTAATCAAATTATAGATGTTTAAGATCTTTTTGAAATATATATACATAAACTATTTTAATTTATAATGACATGATGTCATTATTTTGGCTAAATAGTCATAATTTTCTAACAGTCTACATTAATTTAATGGTCCTTAATTCTACACATTCATATCTATCTATTTATTTAGAAACATCTTCAGTCTGCACTTCAAAACATTGGGAATTGTGTCTGCAAAAAAAACAGTTATTCTTTATTCCAAATGTCATTAATTGCTTACTACTCAGGTTATATAGTAATGAAAGTAAAATGACAACAAAGCAAAAGAAGTAAGTAAGGATCATAGCAAGTGATTTGTGCCTACACCTGTAGGAGAAAGCTGTGTGAATAAAATTTTGTGATAGGTATACAATTACAAATGGAACTAAATTGATCAATTTATTAAATCTATTAAGATACTGTATGGTTTTTGATACTGAATCCAATGGTAGTGAACGATACAAAATTAGATGGAGAATGCATGGATAATATTTGTTGTTTAATTGAATATATTGGTTGTTTATCTTACTTATGCCTTTTGTTTAAAAATTGCTCCAGTGATCGTACCATGCCTTTGAATAAGGCACTGCTTTTTATCACTTTCTAAGCTTACAGTGGGAGGCTTCAGATTAGGCTGTATTTTGCAAGCCTGTTCAGATATAGCTACAATAACTCCTGCTGAATCTACGTGCGCAGCGCCTTTGGCCGCCAAACACAACCCTTGGTGGTCTGCTACAAGGCAACCGTTGATATGCGGGGTGGACATAATTTCTTCAATTACTTTTTCTAGTTCTTTTTCCATTATTTATTTCTGAAAATTACTTTTTGAGAGATAATACTTCTAAAAACTGTAAGAATGTACGTTTTTTAATTAGCTAGTTAATCTGAGTATGATAAATAATAGAATTATGGGCGATGTTGGTGATCAGTCTTTAAAAACAATATTTTGACATACACATTTTTTTTTGTTTTTTAATTCTCCCTATATTTTAGGGAAGGCAAAGGGTCTAGCCCATACAGTTACCATTAAATTCGCTCCAAGCACTCCCTAGATGCGTTAAAATGTGTGACACCCATATTTTAACGTAAAATTCATTTCATTCATACATTTCACCCACTGATTATTTCATAAGCCTACAGATAAAATATACACTAAAGACTTGGCTGTATGGGCTAGACCCTTTGCCTTCCCTAAAATTTAGGGAAAATTAAAAAAAAAATGTGGAGAGTGTTTGGCGCGTTTCGTGGTGTCAGTCGGATTTATTTTCACTAATTCAACAATTGTTACAGAGTGGATTTTGTGCAGTGAAAGTGGTGTTATTTTGATGCACAAGCATCCGTGTTGATGTGCAATTATGCAGAATCATCGAAAATAAGTCTCATGATGTGTTTGATGTTGTGGTGAAGATCACTATAAAAAATTAACTCTGTTACCATTCAATTCGCGCCAAGCACTCCCTAGATGCGTTAAAATATGTGGCACCCATATTTTAACGTAAAATTCATTTCATTCAAACTTTTCACCCACTCTTTATTTCATAAGACTACAGATAAAATATACACTAAAGCCTTGGCTGTATGGGCTAGACCCTTTGCCTTCCCTTAAATATAGGGAGAATTAAAAAAAACCTACATACGTACATAAATCCCGCCTATATCCCCGAAGGGGTAGGCAGAGGTGAATTAACACCCACTTTTCGACAATGATGATGTTCAGTCCCATGTAACAGGTGGCGAGCCTATTGCCATATATCGGGCACATAAATAGCAGTTTTTTTTTCGATAATTCTAAAATTGGTTCAGAGTGGATTTTGTGCAGTGAAAGTGGTGTTATTTTGACACAAGCATCCGTGTTGATGTGCAATTATGCAGAATCATTTAAAATTAATCTATTGACGTGTTTGATGTGGTGGTGAAGACTACCATAAAAGTGGTTTTGTCCACCTCATCAGGCACCATCATGAACTCTGTAACTCTTAAAAAAAAACAAACCAAAATAGCGCTAAAAATTCAAAATGTTTTGTAAGCGGAGTGGAGGTAGAGATTATTAAATTTTATAGGTAGTATTTAGGATTCTAATTCTTAACTAATTTTTTTTTCAAGGAAATATTTATTATACTATTATATACATACATACATAAATCACGCCTATATCCCCGAAGGGATAGGCAGAGGTGAACTAGCACCCACGTTTCGCCAATTATGTTAGGTCCCATGTGGCGAGGGCGAGCCTATTGCCAGTTGTTGGGCACAAAAGTCGAAGTACATTGCTCCATTTCGAACTTTTTCTAACCTATTTTTCTTTCCAATATTTTTTTAAACATTTTTATAATGTTAAAAAACCACCAAAATAATAAGTTGGTATAGGCAGCTACGTAGAAGATGTCACAAAAGTACCAATAGATACGGAAGTTCAACCTAACTCAAGGTCTATTTGCGGTTTCATAATTGTTAGATGGTGCTTGACTGGTACCAAAATAACTTGTTTGCGAATATTCTAAGGTATCTGCATCGTTAATGTATTATTTTGTTTCCGGAATAAATGTTTCTGGCCATTGTATACAAACTATACAGTGTGGAAAGAAAGCATGGGCGCTGGAGGGAAAGTACCTTAAATCTTTAAAATATGTAGCTCAATTTGCTGAAAGAAAACATTACTTTATTTTTAAAACGAAACTTATCTGCATTCACAGATCTCTCAAAAAGGTTACCCGAACCGGGAACGAAACAACTAAAAAATTAAAAAAAAAGAATACCAGAGTTACCACCCCAAATCTCTCCTGTGGGTGTCGAACAAGGCGACTAAGGATAAATCAATGATGAGGAATGGGCAGCAGCGTTCCTTTTAAACCACATAGCAATAGCAATGTACTGCGACTTTTGTGCCCGATAAATAGGCTCGCCACCTATTACATGGGACCTAACATAATTAGCGAAACGTGGGTGCTATTTCACCTCTGCCTACCCTTTCGGGGATATAGGCGTGATTTATGTATGTATTTAATAAATATTTATTACACTCGCACTTACTATCATCTAAAATTATAAAGCTTGAAGCAGTTTTAATAAAGGTACATTTATTATATTACATAAAAACAGCCATGACTCGAGAACAAATGTCTGTGTTCATCACAAATACTTATCTGGTCCTACCAGGCTTCGAACCCGGGACATCTTGGCCAATAGCTAGCGATCTGACCAATAAATACCAATACGTAGCTAAATAATATTGACAACCTTTTTTATGGTTATTTTCAAGCAATAACATAAATTTTAATTATTTTTTTAACGAATACTCTCGTATAGTAAAAGAAAACAATAGTAAATCCTTGAAAGTAGGTATACATACCATAAATCACGCCTGTATCCCCGAAGGAGTAAGCAGAGGTGAATTTACATCCACATTATGATTAGGTTAATTAAGTCCCATGTAATATGGTCGCGAGCCTATTGCCATTTATCGAGACGGAAATTACCAGACCATTAATGTCCCCTCTGCTGGGACAAAGGCCTTCCCTATAGATGAAATAATATACCTAGGGAGAATGGGGCATAGCCCAACCCAACACGCTGGCTCAGTGCGGATTGGTAGGTAACGACTGTAGATAGAACAGGAACCAACGGCCTTCCGAAGCACGGAGGAGGTCGCGATAATATATTTTGGTCACCCATCCAATGACCGGCCTTAGTGAACAATGCTTAGTTTATGCAATCGCAGGCCGAGCGCGCTATTCCTCTGAGCTAGCGAGCTCCTGGAAAAGACAGGCACGCGCGCCCCTAATTACCTCTATTATTTACGTAGGTACGTAAGGAAGACAAGTTACAGCTTAAATCACGTATACATGTGCACGTTCACTTGTCTGTCTGTGTACCGCATATGCGTCCGGTCTAGTGGAGCAACCTCGACATTGCTACACACACTACACATTAGACTCACGAGCATTGTTCAAGATCAGTCGTCCGCTTAGTGTGGCTTAATAGAGTCCAACCAATTTTATGTCCAACCTATATATTTACGCACCAAAAAAATGTTTCAAATAGTCCTGTGTCTCGTGTTGATTTTGATTTTCTTATCGATTTTGGAAGTCATTAGATCGTGGCTGATAAACAGAGAGAAGACTAATGCATCTAGTGTCGGTAAGTAACGGTACAAAAGTTTTTGTTCTGTGCGTCTGCGCGTGTATTGCATTTTCTTTGGCTCAAATATTTAAAGATTAAACTGATAGTTAAAAGGGTGCATCGTCTTCTTCCTCTGTTCCCGGTTTACCTCGGTTCGGCGCAGTTTTCCTAACTTTCATCACACCGGAAAGGTTTGTGATGAATGAATGATTAGAAAAGTAATGGAAAGGACCATGTCGAAAGATCGATTAACGAATAGAGTGATTGGGATGACAACATTCCATTCCATACTGCTCAAGTTTTTACAGCCGACTGACTGTCTGACACTAACTTTTCTTTGAGCTTTGGTATGCTGTTCTTGGTGGTTTCCCCTCCTAAATTCTGGCGTCACAGAATACTTATTTATCTTTTTAGTCGACTCTTAAGACACCTTATTAGGTAAGTCGGGACTGGCACATTCTACATAATTTTTAAGAACAAAAGAACTAAACACTCTCCCCAGGGGTGGTAGTATTATAGATTCTACATAGAATACTTTTTATTCCGTTAAGCCGAAGCACTAATACTAATAAGGCGCTAGGTCCGTTATGAAATACTAAATACCAAATTAAGTAATTATGAGTATTCAAATTATGTGAATGTTTTATTCGTTTTTAAGCAGAATCAAACCAATGAGTGCTGTTAATATTAAATACCTAAATAGTTATTTTCTGGGTCTTCCATTTAAGATACATAAAATTTTTCACACAGTTAGCTATGTGAAAAATTGAATGTTGACATGAATTTTTAAATGCCATAATTCAGTTTCCTTAGTTAGAGCATTATCTTTAACAGCAACATAACTCACACTTACGCACTAACCACCAGGTGAGGCGGGGTTATTAAGTAAGCCTCTTTCAATGGCTTTCGTCTACCTGTCACTCTCACTCATTGAGAATAATCGCAAAGTGTGAGAGTGACAGATAGACGAAAGCGATTGAAAGAGGCTTATATAATCGGGGTTCGGACTGAGTTGCTAATGCAAAATCATGAAAATACAGATCTTGACCTTCTAAGTAAACAATTCCAAAGTCAGTTATTATAGAGCTGCATATTTACAAACTGACTTTGTCGGGCTGTGAGGTGAGGATCTTGTACAAACTTCAATTATTTGACATTGCTTTTTTTTAAGATGACGAAAATGTGTTCCAAATAGTGGCTCTGTACTCTCTGTAGATTGTAATTTTTAAAAGATCTTTAGTTAAACACCTTAAATATATATTTAAGATACCTTAAATATATACTACGATTAATTTTGTTAAAATGTGTGTAGAAGTTATTGTACACGTCGTTTTCTGATTAGAGAATTTAATCTCTCCTCTGCCCCATCCAGGTTACAGGCGTGATTTATATATGTATGCTAGGTATGCATGTTTCGGTTTCAGCAATATGGCAATTTCTAAAATTAAGTTTACAATTTTGAATTTTTGATATCACCATAGTTTTTATTGTATAAGTCTGCAGCGCTTTAAACCGCTGATTACAAGAAGCTGTGATTATTACAGCGTCTAGGTCGTACAGTGAAACGTAAATGGAACACCAACTATATTATTGTCTTGTAATGATTTACTGATTTTTAACCACTGGTCTGGTTAAGTGGTTTGCATTCGGTAAATGTTTGTGTGATGATATGTTACCTCACTGCCCTAACCACAGTTCAAGTCTGTGTTATTACAAACAAAAGTAGGTCGAAATTTTTATAAATACAAATATTGTTGTAATGTATTTAGATATTTTAACAAATAGGTAGTACCAGCTCACTTTGGACTAAATAATAGGTGTGAATAGCTTCCATGCTGGCCTGGGAGCGAAAAAATGACGCAGAATGTGTGGACCTAGGCTCACCTCAGGGGTGTCACAAAAATCGACTGGGAGATTGCCTGGTTTAGACTATAGCACCTCAGAACTGCCGAATGGTGGAGGGTAACAACAACATACCCAAAGAGGGGTGTGCCAGGCAGGCAGCCGGCTGTAAAAACTGAGCTAAAATCTTGAGGAGTATCGATTGGAATGTTGTCATTGCAATCATTGACAGCCGCCTTGGTCGAATGCTCAGATTGCTGAGTATTGGCCAAGAGGTCCCGGGTTCGAACCTGGTAGGAGCAAACTTTGTGAAGACCACAAATGTTTGTTTCGGAGTCATGGTTGTGTATATGTTTATGTAGTATATTTTCGACATTTATATACATAATTATATTAAAAATATGTCCGTCATCTAGTATCCATAACACAAGTGCTTAGAAAGGCTACTTACTTAGGGCTAGATGATAGGTGTGAGTGTAAAAAAAATCATACTCTTCCGTCATCGATCTCTCGTCATTTTCCTCCTTGTCTCTTTTCTATAGGTACATTAATTCATCACTAACACCTTTCCGGTGTGATGGATAATATTAATCGATGTCTTGATGGCGTCTGACCGATAACTGGGCTGACCCTAGATAAACTGGGAACAGAGCAGGAAGAGAGGGTTCAATGTGGAAACTTTATTGGTGTATTTTAGGTACACTTTTAAGGAATTAGGCACGCATCTACTTATTTAAACTGTTTGTTTGCGTGACAACCAATAAATGAATACGGGCTTTCTTTTTTTCTATCTTAAATGAACGTAGCAGCTTTTTATCATATTATTATTCAATGAATTGGTTTAGTATGAGTGTAAGCGTAAGACCTAATGAGCAATAATTTAAAATAGTGAGCATGTCTAAAACTTTATTTCAATTATGAAACTAGAAGTGACTTTTTAAGTCATGACGGTGCGCTCAACTGCCGGGAAACCTTGAGTATGATTTTAAAAACAAAGTACTTTGTGTACTTTGTTTTATTACCTATTGTGCTGATTTTAAAACGTATAAAACCCGATACCTAAATTTTTTGGCCACTTTTTTATTTTATGAAGTACACGAATTAAAATATATGGTTTGTTTATTGTAGAAACACTAAATAAAGTTTCGAATTCGAATTTTTTATTCGAATATGGTGTAAGAGTACACCAAAGGGAAAAATCGCGATCAAAGGCCATTAACTATTGTATATTCTTATTATTATTAATTTGATATTGCGCGCAAAGCCGGTTTCGTCGTAAAAATGTGCTTTAGGTCGATGGCCAGCTTGTCTTACTATCAAATCTTATACTCGAACACCAAATTTTCAGTACCTACCTAATTATTTCTAGCACTTATTACCACTTATACAACCTAGCAATATACTGCGATTTACATGCCAGATGAATGGCAATAGGTTCGCCACCTATTAAATGGGATCTAACATAATTGGCGAACGTGGTGTTAAGCGCCATTGCCTGATCCTTCGGGTATTAAAAGACGTGATTTATTATGTCTGTCTGCCGCACTCAGAGACGTCAAATAACTTTTATGAGTACCTAATGTCAAAAAATTTCAATTAAATCTAGACCATAGACCCGTCAAGAATAGCGACTAGTTTTGAATTGTAATTTTTTGACATTAAGTACTCAGTATCGTTATTTGACGTCTCTGAGTGCGGCAGTGTATGTATTTAATCGTAATGTAATAATTATTTCCTTTTTCAGGTCCAATTGAGAAATTAAAAAATAAGATAAAGGGAATAAGTGTGCTAAAAGAGGAGAAACCAGAGAACTCGACCGGCGGACAGCCGGACAGCGTCAAGATTGACACTGTGTGATATGTCATCAGCACCAAGCTACCTCCTGCCCTTCGTGTAGCATAATTATCACAAGAGATTACGATTACGACTGACTCTATCCGTCGGTTAGATTAGGTTAGTGTGGTGCAGCCGCTATGAGGGGATGTGTAACCTGTATTAGACCCCTGCGAAAAAAAATTTTATTTCCTATGGTGCCTAGCCCTTCGTCAAAACTACTCTTGCGGCTTGCCTGAAGTCAAAAGTAGTCTTGACCGACCAAGAGTGTTGACTGTAACATGAAAAAATAAAGTCCTTATAATAATCTATTAGTACAGCCCAGCAAGGACATAATTTTTTAATTTATTTAATTTTATCGTTATAATTAATTTTCTAACGTCTAACGTTAAAATTTCTAACATTTTTCTGCACTATAATTTTGAAAAAAAGACATGGTAAGTATAGAGCCCGTAACCCGTAACATAACACCGCTACGCGAAAAACTACAACGCAATGAGCAATGAAATTTAAGCAATGCGCGATGCGAAAAAATTCGCAACGCAAGTCCTTGCGATAATGCAGCGTGCGTGCTCGCAGATTTTTACGATGCGACGTCTCATCGTAGTTATGTGTACAGGACCTTGCTGGTATCAAATAGGGGAACGTGGCATATTGAAGTGTGCGTTGATGAGCATTTAAAGGGAAGTCGAACGAATGTTGTTCCTTCCAGTAGCTTAATTTAGGTTTAATTTGGTATAGGGAAAGCAGAATTCAATAAATATTTCACAATTGTCACTAAATACGTATAAACTATAAATCAATGATATTATATTTACTAAATATATAAAAGTACGTTAAACTGTGACATTCAGAGACGTCAATTAACTTTAATGAGTACTTAATGTCGAAAATTTAAGGCAAGAATAGCAACTGAAAAAAGAATAACATCAACTAGTTTTTTTTTATAGGTACCAATAACGTCAATTTTTAGAGTCTTTGAGTGCGGCAGTACCTAATACAGTTTTATTTGCATTTCCTTAGTTCAATAATTAATATTATTGTGTGTTTAAGTTTAAATTAGCTACAAATTAAGCATTATATAAATTTAAACTTTATGTAACAGCAAGGAAAGTAATTTTATTAAATGTTAATGAAGTCTTTTAAGTTATTTTATTTTAATAATATTTGGAATAATTTGTATTTGCAATAGGATTCTCATTGTGATGATACTCGGAGTAAATAGTAAATAGTCCTATTTACTCTGAGTGATGATAGCATGATTACTATATAAATGTTAATGCCATGAGGGTAGATTTCTCTATTTTGTCTCCATTGGAACGGTAACGATTCGAATCACCCCAAAAAATAGAAATTAAAACAATTAAATCAATATAGGTATTTTCAAGATATTTTTCATACAAATATTGGAATTGGTGATAAATAGGAATAATTGGTTAAAAAAAATAAGACTTTTCATGAATTTATCCAAACTAAGCTGCTTTTGAGTTATGACGACGGAAAGATAATTTAGTAACCGTCTCCGTTTTCTAATGGTTCGTCCACCGGAATGAAGATGCAGAGGTCCCGGTTTCGATCCTCAGGGTATCGTCACTTTACTATATGAAGGCGAGATGAGGTGAGATGAAGGCCAATGGGTTCCCTGTTGAGCATAAAAAAATACATAATAATTAAGTTTAAATTTGGCAAATAATGTAAGTATGCCAGACGTCTCTTACTGAAGTGATGATGATTCCAAATAAACTACATATTGTAAAGATATACAAATGTAAACAATTTTGATATATTTTTCTTTACTTACGAAATGCTAAATGCATGCAAAAGATGAAAATTGTATTTTAAAATACATCATCCATTATAGAAAATCGAAACGATTAGCGAGTTTGAAGAAATAGGTAGGGTTACAGATTTTTATATTCGGATTTTAAATTAAAAGACACACCAAGATTGTTTACATTTAGTCTGTGGCTAGACCGGGTACAATAGTAACACGGGTTAATAGTACCATCATCGATATTTCTACTACTGAGCTCAATTTTGCATGTGTGTGTTGCCAGCATATGCGCTACTTGAGCCCCGAGGCGCCCCTCAGTCGCCAGCGCGCGCGCATATACTGTATAGTCTATGGCACGCGCTCTAAAACGGAGGTATTAGTAGAGAATTTTTGATCTTCGGCAAGCCGCGGTAAGTTTTTACGTAAAATATTATTGACTGTAACTCGTACTACCAAACTCTTCTCGACAAGTAATTGTTGTTGCTAGTTTAGACGGTTATTAAAGTTTTCATTTATGGTAAAAATGGAAACTATAAGTTTGTAATTATGTGACTATTAGATATTTTTTCTAAATTAGTTACTTTGGTGCAATTGTACCAACATTGTCAGGGTCATTAGTACTGGTACAATTCACCCCATGGTAGAAATAACCCCATGATAATAATAACAGAGTAAAAAGATAAATAGATAGATACAATATGCAATTACGTATTAAATAATATATTTTGTTTTAGATGCCACGAAATAGAATAAAAAAACGGATCGTGGGTCAAGAGATACTTTGTTGTATGAACAAGCATATGATGACTTTAAAAGATATATACCGATACCTCGGAAAAAGATGCTATACAAAAAGAAGCGGAGGAAGCTGAAAAAAGAAAGAAAGCTAAACAAATTAAAAAGAATCTACAGCACCCGGGAACATCTAAAGGGAAAAAATGTGATTCCAGTCAGAAAAAGAAGGCTGTAACAAAAAATGACTCTGAAAGCAGTGAAGAAGAAGAATGGTTTTTGGAATCTTATAGTTTCAGTCGCCCTAATGAAATGTGGATCCAATTCGCTCAATGCAGATTATGGGCATACGAGGAATGTACACCTCAGGAATATATTTATGTTTGTCACAATTGCGAGTCTGACTAAATTTTTTTAACAGTTAGTAATTAAAAATCTATAAGGGTCAATTGTACCAGGGGTCAAATTGTACCTCCATACTAACACATTTTTGTTGATTACTTCTACTTTATAATTGTTATAAAGCTAGTTAATAGCTAACATGCTAAGTGTGAACCAAAGTCGATTATATGTTAATAGAAACTGAATTTATTTTTGTTCGAAGTGAAGAATTGTTATGTTAATGTTATTACATTATATTTATGTTGATTTAAAACACTAATCTCACAATATTTTTGTTTCTAATTTTTAAGAATGATTATAAACCCATATAAGACTACAAATAAATGACTGAAAAATATGATTAATGCCTTCATTCGAGTTTGATTACCCTATGCAGTTTTGCTATTATTTATTATTATTTATTATTATTATTTATTGTTTAGTATTGCTAGTTCACCTCTGCCTACCCCTTCGGGGATATAGGCGTGATTTATGTATGTATGTATGTATGCAGTTTTGGTACAATTAACCCTTAAATGGGGTCATTTGTAGCACTAGCCATAATTTCATTCAAAGTCAATTTTGACCACGTTTTGTTCAATCTAGGCCAACTTTAGAGATTTTCTTTGGTAGATAGTAAGCTAAGTCTGTAAAATAATAATATTTTAAACAAAAAGCGACAGTGGAATTTGTGTAATCAACCGAAGTTTAGAAAATGGTACTATTGTCACCGGTCTACTCTACCAGCGGGGACGTGGACAAGTCTCTCTCCACCACTTGACAGTGTTTTGTCACGGCAATTAGTGGGAGTTAGAGCGAGAGGAAAAGATTTTATGTCCCCTGAAAGAAATATGTCCACGTCCCGTGCTACGGGGGCAGAGGGTACCTACCGGTGACAATACTGAATTTTGCTCTAGAGCAATCACACACGCTAGCTGAATGTAGGCATAGCTATAGCGCTTATGTTGACAGCAGATTTATGATAAGTTAGCGATTCGCAGTGAACAATGCAATAGTAATTGGGAACATTTTGTACGTTTGTTGAATACTAAACATTGTTATTCAGTTTGGGTATATTTTCAGCCGCGTGGTGACGGCAGAGTAAAATACAATTGTCACCACCCCAAATCTCTCCCGTGGGTGTCGTACAAGGCGACTGAGGATAAATCAATGATGAGGAATGGGCAGCAGCGTTCTTCTTATACCACCTACCAATAGCAATGCACTGCGACTTTGGTGCCCGATAAATGGCAATAGGCTCGCCCCCTATTACATGGGACCTAACATAATTGGCGAAACGTGGGTGCTAGTTCACCTCTGCCTACCCCTTCGGGGATATAGTATGTATGTATATTTTCATTTAGCGCGCCTAATCAATTTTACTAGCAATACTTTAAAAAATAGACTTTGCTGTTCTGTGATTTTTAAATGCGATGTATATATAAATATCTTTTCTTTTACGATTCATTTCAGTTAGAAATATATAGATGAACGTAACGTTCAAGTTACATAAATTAGGTGTCTAGCATAGCACTATTAGAAACTTAGTTGATGTTGCATTGTAATTTGGCGCGCGCGGAGCGTGTATGTAGATAAAGATGACATAACATTTTTGTGGGTCACTCATCGAAATCGGCTTCCACACAGCTTGAATGAATGTAGTATTCGTATTCGCATAAACTTAGTACACATTGGGTCGCCATGCGGCAAGCACGCGTGCCGGTTTCTGCTTAGCGGCCTAATTTCATTTGTCGTAAATATTACCGCGCTTTTTCTTGTCAAACTTTTGAAAATAGAACACTGCATTTAGGAGCTGCCATGATGGTTACTTTGGCGGTTCTTGCTCTAGCGTTAGTGGGACTTGTCGCGTTGATGTTGATGGCCGTAGATTCCATGTGGAGTGTGTTGGAACTGGTGTCGTCTCATTTGATGCCCTTCTTTTTGCCCTCCGAAGTGGAGCCCCTCACTAAGAAGTTTGGACCTTGGGCGGGTAAGTTCTTATTAATTGACTTGACGGCCGCCTTGGTCGAATGCTCAGATTGCTGGGTATTGGCCAAGAGGTCCCGGGTTTGAATCCTGGTAGGGGTAAACTTTGTGGTGACCACAAATGTTTGTTTCCAAGTCATGGTTGTGTATATGTTTATGTAGTATATTTTCAACATTTATATACATAATTATATTAAAAATATGTCCGTCATCTAGAATCCATAATATAAGTGCTTAGGCTACTTACTTTGGGCTAGATGATAGGTGTGAGTGTAAAAAAAATATATTTATAATATATCTAATATTTAATTAAAGACTAACCACCGCGGCTAACCGGATGGTCTCAGGCTTGGTGTAACGGTGTTCAATGCCCAGGACGTGTAGTATTATTATTTGCTGTTTACATTCAATTATTAACATCTCTGTGTGACCTTATTCAGTCCGGTAGTTAGAGGCTTGCAAATGTTATATGTCAATAGAATTAACAATTAATTTAAAAACACATAAAGATGGACATAGTTAAAGTTTTATGAGTGACTAGTGGACGCCCGCGGCTTCGCTCGCGTTAATGTTGATTATTAAATAGTCTATAGCTTACTCGATAAATAGACTATCCAACACAATTTGTTTTTATTAGAGAATACCTAGTTCCTGAGATTAGCGCGCTTAACCATACAAACAAACAATCTCTTCAGCTTTATATTATTAGTACTTATAGATACAAATTACATTATCATAAATAAATTTTGTGATACAATACTATGCGTTTGCCATTTGGACACTATAACATTATTAATGTTAGACAAAAAATGCTAAGAAAAAAAAGACAGAGTGCGTTACTTGTTAATGATTAAACCTAAGGGTTGCCTCAGTATATACCTACGGCCAATGGCACTCCAGACTGCCCAAAACTGACAAATTTCTTCAATCGATTGTCAAGCTTAACTTGTTAGTACACATACATACATACATAAATCACGCCCATATCCCCGAAGGGGTAGGCAGAGGTGAATTCTCACCCGCGTTTCGCCAATTCTGTTAAGTCCCATGTAATAGGTGGCGAGCCTATTGCCATTTAACTAGCTTGTTAGTAGTAAAGCATAAATTCGATTTTGGATTTTTGTGGTAGGTAGTTGACTGTATATTACAATCAAATTACATACCCAAATTCATACCGCCAGTGTAGTGCTACAATTGCACGATAGTTGCTTGGTTAGGTAAGGGATACTATATCTCATTGCTTTAGAAATATAACTCAAATTGCTATATCTTAAATGTGAGATCTAAACGCGGGTGTAGCGCTACAGTCGCGCTTTCTAAGGTGACTAATTTGGCGCTCTAAGGCAGGTTACATTACGGAGAAATCGATGGTGTCTTTCACAAGAGAAATTACTATCAAATGAGAGAGAATGGAGACTAATATAACCACCTCGGGCACCCGAATGGTGGAGGGCAAACCACCAACAACAGCATACCCAAAGAGGGTTGGTGTCTAGCAGGCAGCCGGCTGTAAAAACTAAGCCAAAAAACCTTGAGCAGTATGGATGTTTGTCATCCGAATCGCTCTCTCCGTTCATCGGTCCGTCTCTTTTCTAAACTTTCATTAATCACTCACTAGCGCCTTTCCGGTGTGATGGACGGTATGAATCAAAAGGGAGTGGATAGCTTGATGACTTCTGACCTATATGAATGGAAGAGGAAACATACTGCGCCGACCACTATTAAACTGGGAACTTGCTAGAAAGACGTTACAAACATACATAAATCACGACATTTATTCCCGAAAGTAGAGGTAAATTAACATCTCTATGGTAACCAGCTCTAATATAGCTAATATACGATATGTTCAATCGGTAAATACAATTTTTTTGTTTCTTTTTTTGTGGCCATTATGAAGATAAAAATCGTTATCTACCGATCGTTAACAAGTTCAAGTGACCGCTAACCAAATTTGTTACACTCTATTTTCGAAGCTAGCCTTACACAGTTTTTTACTGGTAAAGGTCATCCGATGGTAATGAACCTTTTTTTATTGTTAATATAAGCTAGGCAAATGTTATTAGTGATTGAGGAATCTCTAAAATTACCTCTACTTTTATATCTGCTACATTTATTTGTGAAAATTTTGGTTTTAGTTAGAACTTTTACAAGTGTTTACAATAACAGCCTACGGCCTTCTTATACAGTTGATTCGTCAAAGCTTCGTAATTTACACACACATAAATGTAATTAATTTTACTAAATTCGAATATTCTCACTATAATTCCAATGGACAATATATATTTACATCAGTGAAATCATACGAATAATGTATCAAAACTTGACGAAACTCTTAGCATTCTATGGATTCACTGTGCGGGTGCGGTCCATAGTGTGGCAGAGAGGGAAGTCAGTAGGCTATTCGCTAACTTTTTTGACACTTGAGAGTGATAATCACTGAACTATTTACTGATCCATTACTACTTTACTATAACGCTATTGTGACACTTGTCCTGTGAAAACAGTAATGGATAAGTAAATAGTTCGGTGATCATCACTTTCAACTGTCAAAAAAAGTTAGCGAATAGGCCTACAGGTCACAAGTCCCTAGTACAGCACTAGGGACTTGTGACCCAAGGGTAGGTTTACGGGGCCTCTTCACAACATGTCAACACTCGCCTTCGCCACCCAGCTTCGCTCTCTTAATATTTCAATTTTCACCTAATAAGGTACACGAGTCTAGAGGATTTAATTTTTCTTATTAGGGATTTTTGGTTTTTGACATCTTTGTATTAGACTCTTAGGACCTTTTAAATTTAATTTAGGGGTAGCTGGTGAAAACCGGCATTATATTGTAAACTCCCCATCCACTTAAGATTGTAACATTAATTAAAAATGGAATGTTTCTAAATGAATCCCAGATAACATAATATCGAAGCATGCAACGCTTAATAATGCGTTTACCAGTCTATAACGAGTTTGATCAGTTACTATTTAAACTCTAGCAAGTGCAGTAGCGCACCGGAAGTGAACCTTGGACCGGTAGCAACACAGCATCAACGCCTCCAGAAGGGCTGGTACGCGCACTTAACTTACTTTCGCCAGTATTACTTACGGAAGGTTGAGCGTTACGATACGTGTATAAAATATAAAGTAGGTACATACTACATAAATATTACATAATAAATAGACTTAAGTATATTTACACTCTAAAATTCTTCTTCTCCCTGCCCTGTTCCCAGTCTATCTGGGGTCGGCGCAGTATGTTTCCTCTTCCATTCATATCGGTCAGACGCCATCAAGCCATGTGACGGATGTTATGAATTAAAAGGAGGTGCCCTTTGATTCATACCATCCATCACACCAGAAAAGTGCTACTGATGAATGAATGAATACTACTGAAACATGAATGTAGAGAGAAATTACTGAAAGGGCAATGTCGAGAGATCGATGAACGGAGAGAGTGATTGGAATGACAACATTCCAATCCATGCTTGTCAAGGGTTTGACTTAGGTTTAACCCCTGGGATGCGTCGGGCCTGGCATATTCTACGTAATTATTTCGCTCCCAGGCCGAGACTCCGGAAATGTAGAATAACCCGACGAAGATAATGTACGGTATCAGCATATTGTCTGCAATTTACCTTGAGTTGTTTTTTCTGAACATTTTTTGTTGGCTACATAATATAGTGGTTCCGTTTATTAGGTTTTTTTATATGTTTCGCGCGTAATGCACTCACCTATAGATTAAACACGACTCGACCTCGCTCCTAGGCACATGCGGCATTCTAAAAAGGTTGGATTAACGTTTAGGATAACATTGATTTATTTCTGACCACCGGTTTGGTCGAATGGTCAGATAGGTGGCTATGAGCTCAGGGGTCCCTGTTTCGAATCCTGATGTTGGTCTGATGAGACATTTGTTCTCTTTATAAGCTAGTAGGCTCTTTGGTTCTGGTTGTTGTTGTTGGTTGGTCCTCCGTCCACCTCCAGGGCGCCAAAAGGTGCATGTTACCATGCAATTTCCATTAGTCGACCTTTATGCACCCTGCCCGGCTAGCATGACCATTGACCATCGAAACACGATATGATAAAGCCATTTATCGCTTTGAACTGTCAAAAATCCAATGATTTAGAGGGTTCAAAAGGTTCAAGGGGCTGGGTTGAGTCCGGTCCGGTAGATTATACCTGTACGTTATTTATTCGCACCCAGGCCAGCATAGAAGGCAGAAGTACTACCCTATAATCTCTATACTTACGTTCATACAGCCTTATTCATTTGAAATGATTAAAAGCTAAGCGCTAACCGTTGAGTAAGACTAAAACTAAAATTAAGGGGAAGAGAAGCTCGATAGCGCAGTGGCTTAACGCAATCGGTCTGCGATTGCGTTAAGCCATGTTCGCTAAGGCCGGTCACTGGATGGGTGACCAAAAATAAATAAATATAAAATAAATAAATAAATATTTTTTTACACTCACACCTTTCATCTAGCCCAAAGTAAGTAGCCTAAGCACTTGTGTTATGGATACTAGATGACGGACATATTTTTAATATAATTATGTATATAAATGTTGAAAATATACTACGTAAACATATACACACAACCATGACTCGGAAACAAACATTTGTGGTCATCACAAAGTTTGCCCCTACCAGGATTCGAACCCGGGACCTCTTGGCCAATACCCAGCAATCTGAGCATTCGACCAAGGCGGCCATCAAAAATATGTTATCTCTAGTTTCTTCGGAAGGTACGCTATGCCGTTGGTCCCGGCTGCATCTGCAGTCGTTACAGGACCAGCGTGCTAGGTTATGGCCCATTCTCCCTATATTCTTCCATGCATAGGGAAGGCTCACAGAATAGAGATCTGTTCTGTGGGAAGGCTTGTGCCCCAGCTTAGTAGCTTATGGCCCATTCGTGTATTGGTATATTCTTCCATTCATAGGAAAGGCCTGTGTCCCAACAGTAGGGACATAAAAGGGTCGATGATGAACTATAGAGGCAAGCAAGTCATTATAATAGCCTTGTGGTTTGAAGTTCGCATCGCAAAATGTGGTTTCGTCTGTTGCGTAATGGCTGCCCCACACGAGAAGCCAAATAGTTTTGTAATCTCGAGTATTGTCGAAAGCTGATTCAATAATCTCTGTGCGACGAATACCAATTTACCCTTTTGACATTAGCCGTGTGGCGACGGCTGAGCAGAATATAATTGTCACCACCCCCATCTCTACCGCGGGTGGCGTACGCGACTAGGACGGCGATTTGCGTGCCCAATAGATGGAGGAAAAAAGACCAAAAATAGTTATTTGTTATACGTGAGTGCAAAGTTGTTTTTTAACCGCGTGCTCAATTTTGATGACCGAGCTAGCGAAGGATTCTAAAATTGAATCACGAGCGTAGCGAGTGATTAAAAAATTAGAATCCTGAGCGATAGCGAGGGAATCAAAAGAGCACAAGGTGAAAAATCTTTGCACTCGAGTGCAACACGTAACTTTTCATCCCCCCCAACGAGGAAATTGCAAAATACAAAAAAAAAATACAATCACAACAGTTTCTGTTTTCACCCAGAAACTTCCACAACACCCTCCCATTAACCCAAACACTCTCTCAACACCCTCCCAGAAACACCCACAACATCCACACCCATCCACTCAGACACACCCAAAAAACACCCATTCACCCAGAAACACACACAAAACACTCATTCACCCATTCACCCAGAAACACCCATTCACCCAGAAACACACACAAAACACCCATTCACCCAGAAACACCCACAAAACACCCATTCACCCAGAAACACCCACAAAACACCGATTAACCCAGAAACACCCACAAAACACCCATTCACCCACAAACACCTACAAAACACCCAATCACACCCAAAAAAACACTCAATCACCCAGAAACACCCACAAAACACCTAATCACTCCCAAAAAAAAACCCAGTCACCCAGAAACACCCACAATACTCACCCATCCATTCAGACACACCCACAAAAACCCATCCACCCAGCCACACCCGCAATATTCATCCAGACACACCTGTAAGTCCCTAATAAAAATTACCGTCCCTAATGTTAGTTCCGAGACGGTCAATCAGCTTGAGTCAAGCACGTTGATTTTCTGTATGTTTTTGGTCCGTTGCTAGCGTAAACAAATCAAACAAACCTAAAAAGCTTTTAAATGCTTGACTCAAGCATCAAGCAAGCATTGTAGACGATCAAAATGTTTAAAGCAAGATTGACGCCAAGCTGATTGACCGTCACGGAACTCCAAGGTTTTAATAAATTTATGACGTGAAAAGAAAATGGCGCGCGCAAAGCATATTACAAAAAAAGTACACCAAGAAGGTTCCGAGTCTGAGTTTTTAACAAATTAAAATAGGTTGCATGATAATTTCGGCACCATTGCGGTAGAAATAAATAGGTATAATGATGTTTTGAATTCACAAACTCATTGCACACGATGTTCTAAATTCAAATTTACTTTAACCTCTAGAGGATAAAAACGGCTTTTGCACTCAGATATCGAAGAGCAAAAACGCTTTTTCCGAGATGGTGGGATGAAATAGTTATTTGTTGTACATGAGTGCAAAGTTGTTTTTTAACCGCGTGCTCAATTTTGATGACCGAGCTAGCGAAGGATTCTAAAATTGAATCACGAGCGTAGCGAGTGATTCAAAAATTAGAATCCTGAGCGATAGCGAGGGAACCAAAAGAGCACAAGGTGAAAAATCTTTGCACTCGAGTGCAACACGTAACTTTTCATCCCCCCCAACGAGGAAATTGCAAAATACAAAAAAAAATACAATCACAACAGTTTCTGTTTTCACCCTGAAACTTCCACAACACCCTCCCATTAACCCAAACACACTCTCAACACCCACAACATTCACACCTCCAACACCCACCCATCCACCCAGCCACACCCGCAAAATTTATCCAGACACACCTGTAAGTACCTAATAAAAATTACCGTCCCTAATGGAGTTCCGAGACGGTCAATCAGCTTGAGTCAAGCACGTTGATTTTCTGTATGTTTTTGTTCCGTTGCTAGCGTAAACAAATCAAACAAACCTAAAAAGCTTTTAAATGCTTGACTCAAGCATCAAGCAAGCATTGTTGTAGACGATCAAAATGTTTAAAGCAAGATTGACGCCAAGCTGATTGACCGTCACGGAACTCCTAGGTTTTAACAAATTAATGACGTGAAAAGAAAATGGCGCGCAAAGCAAATTACAAAAAATACACCAAAAAGATTCCGAGTCTGAGTTTTTAACAAATTAAAATAGGTTGCATGATAATTTCGGCACCGGAGCATTCGGAGGTAGAAATAAATAGGTATAATGATGTTTTGAATTCACAAACTCATTGCACACGACGTTCTAAATTCAAATTTACTTTAACCTCTCGAGGATAAAAACCGCTTTTGCACTCAGATATCGAAGAGCAAAAACGCTTTTTCCGAGATGGTGGGATGAAATAGTAGATTTTCCATCAAGTGCACAAAACGAATCATTTTTGTCCGAGACTTTTAGCAGCCCGAGCCGAAGGCGAGGGCTGATAGTAATGTCGAGGATGAAAATGGTTTTGTGGACGAGGTAGAAACTCTGCTTTTCACTTCGATTGCGAGGAAATAAATCAGATTTTCTCATAACATTTCTTAAAATTCAGACTAAAATTAGTACAGTTTTTAATACTGACGGAAATTGTTTTTCCAATTGATATTAGGCTTGGGCTGCAGACATATACAGCCAAGTATTAAATTAATTTTGAAATAATAATTTTCTTAAATTAATTTAATAACCTACCGTACCTGCTTGAATTAAAATTGTAATATCTTTTATGTCTTAAAAAACACATTAGGCAAATAAATTTAAGTAAATATTAAAAAATAAGAAATTCTATCTCTGAATTTCTTTGTGTTTTGCTGCATGGCTCATTTTCTTTGCCTTATTATCGACACATTTATGAGTAGATACGTTAATGCTCTAGAGCACAAAATTCGATTTTGTGCAGCCTATATCCTGCACAAATAACCACTTTCAGAGCATGAGAAGTGAAATAGTAGTTTTTCCATCAAGTGCACAAAACGAATCATTTTTGTCCGAGACTTTTAGCAGCCCGAGCCGAAGGCGAGGGCTGATAGTAATGTCGAGGATAAAAATGGTTTTGTGGACGAGGTAGAAACTCTGCTTTTCACTTCGATTGCGAGGAAATAAAACAGTAGTTTATCATAACATTTCTTAAAATTCAAACTAAAATTAGTACAGTTTTGGATACCGAAGGAAAAGTTTTTCCCAGTGATATTAGGTTTGGGCTGCAGACCTATACAGCCAAGGATTACAATAATTTTGAAATAATAATTTTCGTAAATTATTTAAATAACCTACCGTACCTACTTGAATTAAAATTTTAATATCTTTTATATCTTAAAAAACACATTAAGCAAATAAATGTAAGTAAATATTTAAACATAACAAATTCTATCTGAATTTCAGATTGTGTTTGGCTGCATGGCTCATCTTCTTTGCCTTAATATAGACACATTTATGAGTAGATACGTTAATGCTCTAGAGCACAAAATTCGATTTTGTGCAGCCTATATCCTGCACAAATGAGCTTTTTCAGAGCATGAGAAGTGAAAAATATATTGTTTATATTTTACAACGAGTTTTACAGCTTACTCTCTTTCTAAAGAAAATAGATTAGTATATTATCACCTGTAAATTTGTTCAAAATAAGACTCTCACACACTTTTTCTTGGTGTTTCTTTAATTACAGATACTAGGTAATGTTGTTGAAAGGAAATTGATCCTTAGGAATTACTCTATCAGTTGGTATTAATGTTTTATTTTTACACTAATACCCTCGGCTGAAGCAGGTGATTTTTCAAATTTTTTAAAATTATTTTTGGCGAAAAAGGAACGTTTCCGTTTAGTTTTTCTTTCAAAATTTGTTAACACCAATATCAAGAATACTTTTCCTCCAACCACTGTCTTTTTTTATAGATAGAGGATCCGTTTGCCCCACTCTACCCATTTCGCCCGCTATTCATCTATCCTAAGTTTTATTTATTAAACACTTAGGTGAGGTGCTTATAAGAACGTCGTCCATGGCATCATAGAGATGGTGTGACGACATAAAAGATGGCACTTTACTGTCCTTTAGTTGTTGAGTCAAGAATACCTATTTACCTATCTGTGTATTCGAGGTGAGCAAAGTTCAAGTATCAGTACACAAGAGACTTGGAAGGTAGTTAGAAACGCGCTTGCATCTATAATTTCTGTGGTTGATATTCGATTCAATCCTTGAGCTGTATGGATTGGAATGCTGTCATCCCGATCACTATCTCCGTTCATCGGTTTCTCGACATGGTCCGTTCCGTCTCTTTCTATACATTCATTCATGACTCTAGCACCTTTTTTTTATGTTAGACAGGGAAGCTCTTGCCCTTCATCTCACCTGACGGTAAGTGACGATAAGGGCTAGAGATGGAATCGAACATCACCTGGAACCCTCAACCACAGAGGGGCTGACTATCCTATCACACATAGTCGGAACACAATAATGCTGTTAGCATTATTATTATGGCGACATATTTTGATAAGATGGTGGTAGCTAGCCAGGCGAACTTCAAAGAAGTCCTTCCACCAACCAAACCGAGCACATATTTGTACCCCCCTGGGGATTCCGGTGGGCGAACCACTCCACCACGGAGGCGGAATCAAAAGGGAGTGGCGGGCTAGATGACGTCTAACCAATATTAATGTGTTTCCCCTTCAAAACACTGCTCCGATTCCAGATAAACTGGATGACAGGAAGAAGAATAATAAGAAGAATAAGATTAAGAAGAAGAATAATATTCGATTCAATCCGACAAAGAAAAATACATCAGGAACATTTGTTATAATGACTTCGCCAGTGAATTTAGAAGTATTTAGTATTATTGTCTGGTGCGATTATAAGTAATTTTTCTTTTTTCATAGTTCTTTCTTATGACTCTTATTTTTCGTTCTTTTTCAACTTTTGTTGGAGCAATGTCCCCAATGCTGGGCCCTTGGCTGCTGAGATACACTGTTACTAAAAATAAAATATGCAATAATTACGCTACTCATAGTTTAATGCGTTATACAACAACATTAGTTGATCATTCGTTCATTACTCAACAATTTTAGGCAACGTGTTGTAACGTAGCCTTGTTTAGAATTCACCTGTCGCCACAAGGAGATAATTTTGATGAAATTTTTAATGCGAATCTTGTGAAAGGATAACAATTTTATATAAATTACTATATCCTCCAAAACAAGTGTGTAATTTTCAAATACTAGATGATTAGCCGGATACAACCCACAGTTGGATTGTCTATGTCATTAAACAATTTAATCAAGTTATACTTGGTTCACTTTGTGCCATATTTATTAAGGATTGTATTTCATTCTCTTTAAGTTAAATCGGTAGAGCGTTTGGCCACAATCATGCCTTATGGAAAACGATGATGATGAGGCCTAAGATGGTACACGCTCGCCTAGAAGATGACTGTTCACTCTAGCCTTGAAGATGTCCAGATTGTAGTGATCCGGTAAAACATAACTAATTCATCACCATACCAATCAATCCAACCAATCTATCTTTGGTTGAGGATTCCAGGTGAAGCTGAACTTACCATCAGGTGAAATGAAGGTGAAAAGCTTCCCTATCTAGCCTAAAAAAACATGAAAGGAGATTGAACTACGCATAGATTGAGGACATGGTTTGCACGCCATCTGATTTGCACAATAGATAGATATACGAATTATTACGAAGCACGGGTCATTAGACTTGTGGCTTCGGTTGTTACATAACCGGTGAACTGTTGCGCCGGCGCAGCTAGCATACACAACGTAAAGACGGTCGCCGATATAATGATTCTGCCAGTTAAAACCACAGAACAGATAAAAGAGTTAGATTAGTTAAATTGTAATTAGATTTAATGTTGATCATGTTTTTTATTATATGCTAGCTCAATGGAATAGAGCTTCACCTGTGGAAGCGTCAACCACAGAGGAGCTGGATATCTTATCACAAATTGTCGGACCACAATTTAAATGCTGCTAACATTATTATTATGGCGACAGATTTTAATAAAATCGTGGTAGCTAGCCAGGCGCAAGACTTACCACCAACCAAACCGAGTTACTTTGTAGGATATTAAAAAATACTCACCTGGATATCCAACCCGAGAACTAGGGTCTAATTCCGATGGGCGAACCACTGAGTATACCACGAAGGCAGTTAAAAATGTTCATAAATATATAACAAAAATTACATAAATAACACATACGTAGATAGTATCTTTCTTGCCTGTTCATCTCCAAAGGGATTTGGGTAGTGAATAAGATTACGGACCCTTTCCCCATGGTTAGGCCATGAAATACTCCCTTTTTTGTCTTGGTGATTCTAATTCTCGGTAGATCTTTGAAATGCCAGATTCTGTTAACGCTTATTTATATTACGAAATGTGTTGAATAATATTATATTCCTACGCTCGGTGCGACAATATCTTGTTGTTCTCTTGAATTTTGAGCACAAATAATCTTGCTAGACTTACTGTGGGTTTTATTAATTATTTATAACGCATAATATTATACATAAATAGATGGGTTGTTTACATTCGTCACAAAAGTTGGCTCGTTGATATTAAAGAATTATTGTTTAGGTACTTGCTAAAACAAAATATAATGATATATGCATACAGACGACACGTATTATCATCGTAATTCACATCTAACACAAGAGTAACCAAATTCTACCAAATTTTCCACATTGCAAATCGTATGAATTCATTCTACGTTCCTCCATTACAAAATGTTGAATGGCAAACAGTTTTTCCTAAATATATAACGAGCAGCGTTCATAGAACCTACATCATCAAAAACTACGATTGAAGTTCTAGGTGAATGGCATAGATAAATAATAGGCTCGCATGGTATTACATGGGACCTGAAAAAAGCTTGAGTAAGTGGGTGTGATTACACCTCTACCCAACCCTTAGGGAAATAGGGGTGATATTTGGAGAATGTAGGATTTTTATCGATTGATATATATTTACTTATTTTTAAATTGCCTGTATTTATATTATTTATATGTATTTATCTTACTTGTATTTATATTGCCTGTATTAATATTTCCATTTTTATTACATTTCAAATACATACAAAATCATATTTCTAAACATTACATTTTTACAATATAAAGTATAAAAAATTATAACATTTAAAAATACAAAAATGCAGTTCCCCATCGGTAGCAAGATCACGGTCCCGGCTACCGGTGGTTAAGGATCCAGAGACAGGAACCTCCTCACTATACGCGCCGTGTCCAGAAGTACCGCCTTCTGCATCTGACTCTTGACCCAACCACCTAGCGCGAGCCTCTTAAGATGTTTATCGAGGCTCTTGGCTATCAAGCCATGGGCAGATATAACTATCGGAACAATAATTGCTGAATCGATGTCCCACATGTCAACAATCTCGTGAGCTAAATCAAGATATTTGTTTTCTTTATCTTTTTCGGCTTTCACAAGGTTGTCGTCATGAGGAACAGCGATGTCAACAATTATTGCGCGGCGTTCATGTCGATCTATTAATACAATATCAGGCTTATTTGCTACAATAGTCCTGTCTGTAATGATAGATCGATCCCAATACAATGTGGCATGGCTATTTTCGAGAACCTGTTCTGGCGCATATCTAAAGTACGGCACCTCTGATGCTACAAGATTGTATTTCAAAGCAAGTTGTTGGTGTATTATCCTGGCCACTAGGTTATGTCTGTGTAAATACTCGCCGTTTGCGAGACGAGAACAGCCGGAGATTATATGTCTGAGGGATTCACCCGGGCGATGGCACGCTCGGCAAACATCCACTGTGCCATCCTTCAGAATAAACCTCCGGTAGTTATTCGTCATCACCACTTCATCGGTAATTGCACAGACAAAACCTTCGGTTTCACCAAAAAGGTCACCGAAACGGAGCCAGGAAACTGAGGCTAGTAAATCTACGTCGGGCCCATGGAGAGCTCGGTAGAATCTGCCGTGTAACTCCTTGCTTTGCCACACAACGTTGCGGTCCAGAGTACTAAGAACTATAGGTTTGCGCCAGTTTTCTTTAGCTAAAAATAGAGGAGTGAGTCCATTATCAACAGCAACTACATCTCTATGAATCCCCATATCGACCTGGAGAAAATATTCCCTTAGATTGTTTATCTCGCGGTTATGTAGTGTCTTGGCATTTAAGAAGCCACGCCCACCACACTTCCGCGGGATATACAATCTCATAGTCGATGAACGTGGGTGATGCATACGATGTGCTGTTAACAATGTACGAACTGTTCTATCCAGGGCATCCAGTTCAGTTTGAGTCCATTTAAGTATGCCAAAGGAGTACATCAATAGCGGCATGACCCAGTCATTATATGCACGAACCTTGTTTCCGCCCGACAAAAGACTCTTAAGGACTTTTGACAGGCGCCCCAAGAATCGCTCACGTAATAACTGTTTCATGTCGACGTCTTTGATGCCTAATGCCTGTGACATACCTAAATATTTGTAGGTTTCGTTTACGGAGAGAGATCTAAGGTGAATGGAATCCGAGAGTTGTATATCCGCGGATTCCATTATCTGACCACGCTTTACATGCATGACAGCACATTTGTCCACACCAAATTCCATTTTGATAGCATTACTGAAATCATCAGTAACCTTCAGTAAGGCTGTCAAATGGGAGCTGCTATGGGCAAATAGTTTCAGGTCATCCATGTATAGCAGGTGTGATAATACTTGACCATTTCTTCGTAAACGATAGCCTAATCCTGAACTCTCGAGAAGTGTACTCAGAGGGTTCAGGGCCAGACAAAACCACAGTGGACTCAGGCTGTCGCCCTGGAAGATGCCTCGCTCTATTTTTATAGGATCGCCGTTGCCCAGGATCCGTCGAGTTTCTGGATAGAAAAGGACCGTTCTCCACTGTCGCATACACGATATCAAGAAGGTGCGTAGAGTTGTATCTATTTTATACAACTCTAGCACTCTCATGAGCCACGAGTGAGGCACGGAATCATAGGCCTTCTTATAATCTATCCAGGAAGTTGACAGATTCCTTCGATTTCGGCGAACCTGTTGATTAATAGCCATGTCAGTGAGGAGTAGCTCCTTAGTACCACGAGCCCCATTCCTACATCCATTTTGAGAGGCGGACATAATAGAATTTTGATCAATATGTTTACTAATCTTGGATCTCAAAATGGATGTAAGAATTTTATAAATTGTTGGCAGACAGGTGATAGGTCTATAATTTTTGGGTTGCGTAGTACTACCAGATTTATGGAGCAGATGGGTTATGCCAGTTGTCATAAATTCTGGGAGCGAACAAGATAATAAAGCGTGCTGAAATTGGGTTGCTAAGGAAATATGCGAGCTTTGTAACCATTTATACCAGAAGTTGTGCAGTCCGTCTGGACCTGGAGATTTCCAGTTGGGTAAGGAGCGAACTGCACAAACTACGTCTTGATGGTCAATCGTTACTTCGTTCATATCTGGTGTAGGCTCACATGATCGCTCAACATCCCTCATCCACACACCTTCAGAATGACTGACAGGCACAGACCAGATGTTGCGCCAGAAAGAAATCATGGCATCATCATCCGGTCGGTGCATATCACTATCACTTTGATCCGATCGCTCCCAGGATCTATAAATACATCTTTGATCTCTTTCGAAGATGCGGTTCTGGGTAAAACGACTGACTCGCATCTTATACCTCCGAATACGATTAGCCCATGCACAAATTTTCTGCTTCAGGGAGTCAATGCGTTCTGTGACACATGAAATATAATTCTGAGGACTGATATCAGTCCCCGAGAATGCACGTCTCACGAAGCGCATGACCCTAGGGCGCATGTTGCCCTCCCTAAAGCAGCTGAGCTTACCGATGAGTACTCTAGCCTCACTAATACGACGCTCAATCCTGCACTGCCAGGCTGGTACAGCCAGTCTAGGACGTGTTGCTGTGTCAGTAGTTGGGAATTTGACATGAGCAACACGACAAGCTGTAATAGCCGCACAGTACAAGATCGAATGTGTATCAGCGAGGTTTTCGCTACTATCAAAGTAATTTGAAAGTAGCGAATCTAAAGCACACATCAGCGCCCTATTTTTTTTGTGCATAGGAAAACGCGGAAGCCGAGGTCTAAGATGCAAAGGAGATGATCGAAACTCCCGAACCACATCTTCGAGAGTACTCCTCAGTATGTCATTGTATTGGAATTGGGGACTTACAGTAGTAATCACATCATCACCACCATCACCATCAGCAACTTCAGCCTGCAATGTAGCCACGGGAGAAGCTTGGGTTGCCGCCTGCGATGCAGTAGGATTGATGTGATTACGTTGCACCTCTGTACGGAGCCTGTCAAGTGCAGAGTCGTCCAACAAGTGACCCCGTTGAATGGCTCGCACTTGATCCGATAGTCTTTGAGCCGAAACGTTGACAGTTGGTTCAAGAGCCTGAAACAGAGACAGCATCCGAGCACGGTACGCAGTAAGATTAGTTCCTGCCTCTGTTGCCTCAAAATATGCGCGCATGACGTTCTCATTGATGGAAGTAGTCCATCGCATGCGTTGCACTCCACCGGGAGCGGGGGCCCTGATCGGGACCGATTGCCCCAAAAGCCCCAAACCCTTCGGTGGCCGGCCTCTTCTTCGACGCACAGGTGGTGGCGACGTCGGCGAAGAGAAGAGCTCGTCACTATCGCTCGACGCAACTGCAGATATCAGCTGGGCCCTCGGCACTGAGACTGTTGCCGACAACTGCGAGGCGGTGCGGGGTGACGAGTCCGGAGGTCTTGAATGTGCTGTTTTGTTTCTTGTCAACATTTAATCGTTATTTTCCATTCTTTGTCCTGTTTGTTTATAATTTCTTTTGACACTTGCAGATGTCATTGAGTGAATAGTGTTTACAAACATATTTCTACTGTGATTTCGGTTTTGGTAGGATTTTGAATGTACTAATAAACTATTTAATAAACTTTAGGCAACTCTGCTACAAAATAATATTAACATTTTGGATTCTAAATAAAATATTATATAGGAGAATTGGAATAACGTCTCGTCGCGTTGACAACCGCTGTTATTATGGTTTAATATTATTAATTTAGTATTAATATTATTATTAGTGAAATCGAGACCTTTGAACAATGCCTTCTGGAACGAATAGAATTTTCAAAGATATAATTAGGTGTCAATCTAAACAATTAGCGTGACTAAGCCATAAACTGCTTTGAACCCAAAATATTACTTTAATGTAGTAAATCAGAGCAGTAAATCTTTAGATAACGTATTCAACTTGTCACAGTTCCTGATATCTACAAATCGAAGTGGTGTCAGGAATGCGGATTCATGATTACTCACTTCCCAGTTATTCCATACTGTCAAGTTCAGAAATGATCGGGGGATCTGTGATTCTTATCTTATTTACGGATATCTTTTTAATCTACATGCCTCATCAGCCAGTACAAAATATTATTTTCTAATCAATAAAATAAACATAAGATACAACAATCAACAACAATCTACATATGATAACGCAGTTTTAATTTCCTGTTTTCTAAACCTTCATTTAAGTGGGGTCGACCGACGCAACATCTCTTTCTCTTACATTCTCTTCTTTCACCCATCAAATCGCGATTCACTTCGTTCTCATATCATGTTTCACGTAATCCATTAAATTGATTGACCCAGAATAAGAATTCTCTTCTTAAGAATTCTCTTCTTATTCTGGGTCAATCAAATCGCTTCCAAACCTTACCTTTTCTGATTATATTACAATCACCCCTTCTACGTATGTGTATATTGTCTAATATTGATATATATCGTGGTTGAATTTTAATTAATCAATAATTAACAGCATCTATATAATTAGACAAGAGATTGGAAATCCATTTGCGGTTTTGAGCAACAATTATTAGATAATTAACTATTGACCACCCAAATATTGACACAGGAATGCATCAGTATCTCTTCCGCTTAAGTTGTATGGCGCAGCATCTACTGAAATACATACATAAATCACGCCTATATCCCAGAAGGGTAGGCACAGGCAGAGGTGAATTTACACCCACTTTTCGCCAATTAAGTTAGGTCCCATGTAATAGGTGGCGAGCCTATTGCCAAATATCGCACATGTAAATCGCAGTATATGGTTAGGTGGTATAAGACAGCGAACAGGAAAAGAAAGAGAAACGCCCCTGCCCATTACTCATCGCTGTCTGAACCCTTAGTCGCCTTGTATAACAACCAGGATGGATTTGGGGTGATAACAATTGTATTCTGCTCTGCCGTCACCACACACATGTTTGCCAGTCACCTCATTATCCAAAGAAATTCACAAAGTCGTTTCAACATCATTGTGCGCACTTGTATTATGTTGAAATAGCTTATTGATCAACTCGGGACTTTGTGCTCAATCAAACTAAACATAAGACAAATCTCAAAGGGCCATTTAGCATGTACATAAATCTTAAGACTAGGAATGTGTATGTGCACCTTTGTCAATATTGAACTTAGCGTCTGCATGTAAATAAGTTGAAGGGCCGTCACGGTGCCGCTTAACTGTTGTCTTTATAAGAGGTACGCTTCCGCGATTGTCTTCTTCGATTATACTTTCTTCTCCTTTGTTAAGTACCGCCAGGTAAAATTTTACACGATGTAAAATTTTCTTAATCAGTTACCTCCGAGTGTATTCAAACTTGTAACATTTGAAGATATTTATTGATACATCCTTACTTTATTTTTCTTCTTCCTGCTCTGTTCCCAGTTTATCTGGGGTCAATGTAGCATGTTTTCTCTTCCATTAATTTCGGTCAGATGTCATCAAATCATGTAAACCCTTTCGATTCATGTCATCCCTAACACCGGAAAAGTGATAACGATGAATGAATGTATAGAAAAGAGACGGAGAGGATGAACCTAGGCCAAAACGTTGAGCAGTGTGGATAGAAGTGAATGGCAACACTCCAATCCATTCTGCTGAAGATTTTGGCCTAGATTTTAAAGCCGGCTGCCTGCCTGACACCAACACTCTTTAGGTATGATGTTTTTGGTGGTTCGCCCAACACCATTCCGGTACATACCCAAATATGCTGTTGGTGTACACCGGGCAATCTCCCTTAGTCCACTTTTACGACTCGACATACAAATAATGACACATAGATGTTATTTAACGGCCGTGAAAAATCTTTTCAATGTCAACGGAAATCGCAGTACGTTGCTAGCTGCCGCACTCAGAGACGACAAATAACGTTAATGAGTACTTAAC
Organism: Cataclysta lemnata; assembly: GCA_963931975.1. Lineage (NCBI taxonomy): Eukaryota > Metazoa > Arthropoda > Insecta > Lepidoptera > Crambidae > Cataclysta > Cataclysta lemnata. Next base: position 17,708,424 of record OZ008341.1, read on the forward strand.
GTGCCGTGTGCCGTGTGGTGACGGCAGAGTAGAATACAATTGTCACCACCCCAAATCTTTCCCGTGGGTGTCGTACAAGGCGACTAAGGATAAATCAGTGATGAGGAATGGGCAGCAGCGTTCCTCTTATACCTACCACCTAGCAAAGTACTGCGACTTTTATGCCCGATAAATGGCAATAGGCTCGCCACCTATTACATGGGACCTAGTATAATTGGCGAAGCGTGGGTGCTAGTTCACCTCTGCCTACCCCTTCGGGGATATAGGCGTGAATTATGTATGTATGTGTAGTACTTGACGTCAAAAAATGACAATTCAAAACTAGTCGCTATTCTTGCCGGGTCTATGGTCTTGATTTTAATGAAAATGTTTGACACTAAATACTCATTAAAGTTAATTGACGTCTCTGAGTGCGGCAGTAAGTGGCATAAGAACGCTGCTGCCCATTACTCATTGCTGTCTTACCCCTAGTCGCCTTGTACGACACCCACGGGAGAGATGGGGGTGGTGGTGATGACAATTGTATTCTGCTCTCCCGACATCACACGGCGTGCATTTAAAATTGGAAAGTAGGTAGTATCATATTTTTGTAAAAGAAAGAAAAGGCATTACGAGAATATACACATTTTAGTGTGTATATGATGTCATCATCATCACCAGCCCTTTAATGTCCCCACTGCTGGGGCACGGGCCTTCCCTATGAATGGAAGAATATAGGGAGATTGGGCCATAACCCACCACGCTGGCCCAGTGCGGGTTGGTGGGTACTAACGACTGCAGATGCAGCCGGGACCAACAGCTTAACGTGCCTTCCGAAGCACGGAGGAACTAGAGATAATAAATTTTTGGTCACCCATCCAATGACCGGCCTTAGCGAAATTGCTTAGTTTACGCAATCGCAGGCCAAGCGCGCTGTGCCACTGCGCTAGCGAGCTCCTCTGTTGATGATGTATATCATAGTAAATGACGTCGGCTAGCGTAGTAAGCATTTGTTGTTCAATATTTTTGCCGTGGTGATTATCATGTTTGTGTTGGACTGTTAGCACAGTGTTTAACAGTGGTTAACAGTCGGTTTGTTTGCATTATGCATGGATTCACTTCTATATTATAGACACGTTAATCGTTACTACCGTGTCTGTAATTTGGATTTCCATATTTTTGGCACTTTTTTTTTCTATATTAGTGACGTGTGGTGACGGCGGAGCAGAATTCAATTGTCACCCGCATCGCTCCCATAGGCGTCGTACAAGGCGACTAAGGATTAACTGCCGCACTCAGAGACGTCAATTTACTTTAATGAGTATTTAATTTAAAAAAATTTCATTCAAATCAAGACCATAGACCCGGCATGAATAGCAACTAGTTTTGAATTGTCATTTTTTGACGTTAAGTATTCATTAACGTTATTTGACGTCTCTGAGTGCGGCAGAGAGACAGCAATGAAGTAATGGGCAACAGCGTTCGTCTTATGCCACAAAACAATGTACTGCGATATCCGTGCCCAATAAATGGCATTAGGCTCACCACCTGTTACATATGAGACCTAACCTAATTAGCGAAACCCTCTGCCTACCCCTTCGGGGATAAATCACTCATAAATCACTCATACCCCTTAGGGGATATGAGTGATTTATGTACGTATGTATATTTTTGGCTTAGGTATATTATCTGTACGTTACCGCTTGGTTACTCCTTGGGTAGATAGCCCACCTCTAAAATATCATGACTGTGCGTTTTTTAACATCTAATGTTCGAGTTTTGAATTTAAATACTTGGTTATATCTTAGAAGAATTTTAGATTACAACATCGTTCAAGGCATCACAGCATTTGAGGTTTTGTCAAGTATAATATTTTGCACATTATTTCAGTAATGTTGTGGTCGCTGCCTAAGTACCCTTGGATGTCTAGAACAAGTGTAATTGCAAGGATTAGAGATAATTTGGATGCAGCAAAAAAGCTACTTTCATTTCTGAATTAAACGTCTATACATTGAACACACAAAATTCTTCCTAGGTTGTTACCAAGTTAGTGCAACATGTCTATTGTCTTGCTGCTCTAGGATTATTCAAGGATTGCTCCTGCCTGAAACAAACTCTCCTAGAGACCGTTTTAAAGGAAAGTTAGTTAACTTAACTGGTATGTGGTGGTCATCATAGTGGTGTACTGTTGCCAGCTCATCGGGAGTTGTGTCGAAAATTACGTTTTAATAGCCTTTTAGGCCTGTATTGAGTCGGGACTGGCACAATTCAAATTTTTTTTTTGTTTCTAGTACAGCAATTACTATGTGGTAATATTCCCATTTCTTTATTTACAGCAGTGACAGGCAGCACGGATGGCATCGGCAAACAGTACGCGATGGAGCTGGCCCGGAGAGGATTCAACGTGGTACTCATCAGCAGAAACCCCGACAAGCTGAAGACTGTAGCTTCTGATATTGGTGAGGAAATTGATTTTTTTTTGCTAGACAAGGAAGCTCTTGCCCTTCATCTCACCTGATGGTAATTATGTGACGGTAAGGGCCGAAGATGGAATCGAGCTTCACCTGGAACTCTCAACCAGAGCTGGGCTGGCTATCTTATCAGTCTTATTACACAATGTCGGAACTGTTAACATTATTAGTAGCTAGCCAGGCGGACTTGAACAAAGTTCGACCACCAACCAAACCGAGCACAAATTACCGAAAAGCGCTATAATAAAACTATATTTTCTTATTTCAAGACAGAAAACATACCTTAAAGAAGTACTAAACAATATTACACATAATTGTTCAAACCAATGACGTAATGAAATTTTAATACGCAAACAATATGGATAAGCAATTAGCAGTGTACATACAAAACAATTAATGCGAAAACATATTTTACATTGAAAACGTTTTTTTTAAATATGAATACGTCTGCAAGTTTATTGGCGATGATTTAATAAAGTCGATTATTTTTATTGAATAACATTAATTATTATTGTGTTGTTTGCTCTAATCATTGTCATATTAAGGTAAGGAAATACGTCGTTTGGTTTGATACGATACTATACCCAACCGAACTGATGATGAATCCGGGTAGAAAAACGGAATACGCTAGCCTAAGCAAATCAAGACATTGATTCCGATAGGTATGAACATTTTTTTTAATAAAGATGGCCACGATGAAAATCGCGAGGAGTTCGAGTGGCGTAGCACGCTCAGCTTGCAATTGCGTAGACTAGCAAGCAATGTACTAAAGGCGGTCATTGGATGCGTAACCAAAAAAAAATCTCCCTAAATTCTTCCATTTATGGGGAAGGCCTGTGCCCTAGCAGTGTCGACATTAAAGAGATGATGATGACGATGACGCTGAAAATCTTGCGCCATATGCAAGGAATAAAGCTGCACTGAATACATGATGATGTCATGGGGAGCCACAAAGTAAAGAAGCTAATGTACTCGTATAAATAATATGTTTATTTAATTTTGTACTCCTACCAAAATAGGTAATGTGACCGCTTCTTAGAAGCTTACTCTCCGACCGCTTTTGTACTATGTGTGTAACAACAACAATTCCAAAAATACTTTGTAAACTTTTGAATTAAAAATGTATTGTATTTTTAATCGTGTCTCTTTAATATTCAAGATCGATAAAGTTAGGATATTTGGATAGAAATAATGAAGAAAATATTGATTAAAATGACGATGAACTTTATTTACTTCCAGAAAAGCAGTTCAGCGTCAAAACTAAGAGGATAGAGGTTGACTTCAGTCGGGGCGCTGAAGTATATCCGCATATTGAAAAGGAACTGAAAGATATTCCTCTGGGCTTATTAGGTGAGGCTTCCGAACTGTAATTGTTAGTTGGTAAGTTAGTTAATAAAACAAAACATAAAAAAAGTGTCATAGTCTTCAATGGTCAGTTCGAATCATCCTTGACTTTTGTGAAAACTCTGCTAGTCTTTTACGAGTGCTAGTGCTTGGAAACCGTCAACAAGTGTTCGTATTGAGTACGGCAGTTAATAACACAACATGCGCAATTAATAATTACAATTCTCGAAGATTCATTGCTTCAAAGTAACTAATCCTTACAACATGGCTATTAAACCGAGGTACTATAATATTGTCTATAAAATATATAGCTACTTAAGTAGTAAAAAAAATACCTACTTAATTTTAAGTACTATGTTTTCTAGTTTGGTGTATTCGTTAGGTGGTTATAACCTATCGCAATGTAACATAACAATTTGAAAATAATCAACATTTCATAAAATTTTAGATTAACGATTCTGTTGACTGATTATAAAAAAAAGTAAAAGACGTGATACCCTTAAAAATTTACTTTAATTAATATGTGCTAGTCCTCAACGTTATCCTAGCCATGCTCAGATCAGATAATTTTGCACAACTACAACAGCACAGCTTAACGCCTTTTCCCTTCCTTCCTGGGAACAGGACAGGAAAAAGAAGAAGCTATAGATGTAATAAAACAATCGATAGAACAATAATTATCATAAAATATCCTCGTCATACAACTGTGGTCGATTTTTTTTATTTAACAAGTCCTCCTTTGAATTGTAGTGAACAATGTCGGCTTGAACTACGACTATCCCATGCCGGTGTGCGAGGTGCCACAGACGAAAGCGTGGGAGTTGATCAACGTCAATGTGGGGGCCGTGACGGGCATGAGCCAGCTGGTGCTGCCCGGTATGGTGGCAAGGGGCCGCGGGGCGCTGGTCAACGTGTCCTCGGGCTCCGAGCTGCAGCCGCTGCCGCTCATGAACATTTATGCCGCTACCAAGGTACGTACAATACCGGGCACATTAAAAATGCAACTGTTTTAAAAATGGAACACTAGGATGATACTTATTGAGTGCTTTGGTCTCAATCTTGGAGTCCTATTTACTCTGAGGTCTCAATCGTAACGCACAACACTGCGGTTTACGGTATGCGGCGTTTGCCCGTTGCCGCAGACGCATACCTATTGCGACGGAACAAGAGACCATTCCAATGGTTTTTGATAAGATTATTGTGTCCGACGCCGCATACCGCATACCGCAGCGTTGTGCGTTACGATCAAGAGTCAAAACTTTAGTTGACCTATGCGCTGCGCAATATTTAAGCCGCTATCGAGGTACGCATGATGAGTTCTATGATCTAGAGAAGCGAGCGCAGTCTAGCTACAATATTGGAAACCCTTTTGACTATCTGTGGCACGACATGTTTCTAATAATCAACGTATTGTGGTTTTACTTTGACGATTTTAGGTGTATGTAGGTAGGTATACCATAAATGTTACCTTAAATGCATACCTAAGTCATATTTTTAATTTTATCGTAAAACGAATTTGTCTTAGACCTGATAAAGGGTTTTAACTTAGGGTTTTAATAAGGAAAATTGATGAAGGCTATGTTGATAGTCTATACTGATAGATATACTATACTGATAGATACTCGACGGTGAGGATACGGAGCAACAGGCCTGCCTACTCTACTAGTCAAGCAAGACATAACTTTAATGTAGACGGTACACACCAAACCCTCCTGCCCGCCGGCTTACTCGGCTTTCTCTTTCTTTGTATGTAGATAGTCACAGGTATATTTATAACTGGTTCCAGGCGTACGTGCGAAGCTTCACGTTCGCCCTCCGCGAGGAGTACTCGCCCAAGGGCATCCACGTGCAGCACCTCTCCCCCCTGTTCGTGTCCACCAAGATCAACTCGTTCTCCCGGCGGCTGATGGCGGGGAACCTGCTCGTGCCTGACGCTGCCACCTTCGCACGCCACGCTGTCTCCACCCTGGGGAGAGTGCACAACACCACGGGCTATTGGCTGCATGGAATACAGGTCTGCCCCTTCCTCCATTTTAGCCAAGTGGCCAATCTAATAATAATCATAAATTAATTTGCTTTAAATAGAGTAGGTAAAATTGTGATTTTAAAGTAAGTACATGTCAGGAGCTTAGCCTATTTAGCCATCTTAGATAGCTTTTTTTTTAATTCTCCCTATATTTTAGGGAAGGCAAAGGGTCTAGCCCATACAGCCATGTCTTTAGTGTATATTTTATCTGTAGTCATATGAAATAATGAGTGGGTGAAATGTATGAATGAAATGAATTTTACGTTAAAATATGGGTGTCACATATTTTGACGCATCTAGGGAGTGCTTGGGGCGAATTTAATGGCAACAGGGTTCATGATGGTGCCTGATGAGGTGGACAAAACCACTTTTTAAAGTGGTCTTTACCACAACATCAATCACATAATAAGACTTATTTTTAATAATTATGCATAATTGCACATCAACACGGATGCTTGTGCATCAAAATAACACCACTTTCACTACACAAGTGTTGTAGCCGTGTGGTGACGGCAGACTAGAATACAATTGTCACCATCCCCAAATCTCTCCCGTGGGTGTCGTACAAGGCGACTAAGGATAAATCAGTGATGAGGAATGGGCAGCAGCGTTCCTCTTATACTACCGTCCTGACAATGTACTGCGACATTTTTATGCCCGATAAATGGCAATAGGCTCGCCACCTATTACATGGGACTTAACATAATTGGCGAAACGCGGGTGAGAATTCACCTCTGCCTACCCCTTCGGAGATACGGGCGTGATTTATGTATGTATGTATGTTTCACTGCACAAAATCCACTCTGTAACAATTTTTGAATTAGTGAAAATAAATCTGACTGACACCACGAAACGCGCCAAACACTCCTCCCATCTTAGATAGATATTTTTACAAATACCGTGCGTTCGGTTAAGCTTGGGTTTGCTTTTATAAACTATTCGATTTTTAATTTTAACATTATATAACCTTTACATTTCACGTTGTAAGCCAACGGGTACCCTCGCTTTTTTCATACTTTTGTTTTCTATGCGTTCGATTAAATAAGCCACTGGGCTAGGTCATCTGATTACTTGCACATACAGCTCTTCTAGACAAGTGTCAAATATATTCATACGAATAGAATGCAAATGTATGAAACTGACGTATTGCAGAGAAAACAATGATGGCGATCGTCGTGTCAAATGGAAGAGAAGCTGTCAAAAATAAGCATTTGTATTCTGTTCGTTCGAATAAATTGTCTTTTTAAATTCTTTTGTGGCCCTTGAAAATGCTCTTTATCTGCTCAAAGAGAAAAATGCCAATATTTTCATTTGACGCGTTCCTGGTTCAACATCTAGCAAATTGATGCGATTCAATTTCCCGGGTGAATAGCAATAGACACGCACATAGGTATATTTAAAAAATAAATAAAACGTGGTAAACCACTGTTTAAACTGTTTATCTTTATTTGTTACAGTATTTCTTCATAAAAATGGCACCGGAATGGCTTCGGATAAAAATTGGACAGAACATGAACCAGGAGTTCCGGGACGAGTATATAAGGAATAACCGAATAAAGGCGCAATGAGCCTCTCTTCGGTAATAGTACAATGTTGCATTTTAATTACAACCCATTTCGATTTCCAATAATTATTGACTATTGGTCAGTCAAAGTACAATAATTATGATTACATATGGTTAAAAAGTAAGAAGTTATACATTTCTTATTACTTCCTAATTAAAGGAAGAGATTATGTGATAAATAGGTATTAATTTTATATTGGGATTTCATTGGAAGATTTTGACTAAATGTTACTAGGTATGTGATAAAAGTGATAACATGGAATTGTGTAGCCTTTACAAACGCATATAATTTATGCATTCCTGTTAAAAATAACTTATAAAAAAATCCTAATTCTGTAAATAATCAATTTGATATAAAAAACCAATAGAATATTTGAGGATGTATCCAATTTTTCGAGTCTCGAAATTAAAGATTGAAGCTTACTATGCACTCCATTAGTAGTATCTTCTATTGAATAAATCGGTCTTAATGTAGGTGTCGTGAACAAATCGCAGAATTGATCACTTCATGATGTGGCCGACCATTTCATGAAATGGCCAGTTAAAACTGAACATATCGTTGAAACGTGAACGTTTGGTGATATGTCCATCCACGTTTGGCCATATCATTAATGTAGTTAATGTTTAGTATTTTTACGTTGCGCTCGTTTTTTAGTGACTTAAATCGTAAAATTCTAGTAATTTGATGTCGTAAAGACATTTCACTTCACTTTTATCTTCCATTACAACATTACTAATAGTTTGTTTAATAAGATAATTGGCCGCCGCCATGATGCATCACAAAAACAAATCGAAATAAGAGCCTCTTACGGTGGTTAATGTGTAACTATTTTACGATATGATCAATAATGTTTTGCCATATCATGAAATAGCCCTACTTTTAGCTGTTCATATTGTTACGTTGTTTATTCATTGATCTGGCCAGACCATTATCATGATATGGTCAGTTTTGGCTGGCCATTTGATCACTTCATGATGTGGCCAGGTCGGCCATGATGTGATCAATTCTACGATTTGGCCACGACATAGGTTATAGCGTATTGACGATTCAATAAAAAAAATAGTTTTCGCTAGAGCGTTCCAGTACAGAGCTTTCAGAAGACGAGTCGATATCTTTTACTTAGGTATAGAAAGATGATTATAGCTATCAAACAATGGTTAAATAATAAATTGGCTCCAGAAGGAAATCTTACATTTTCCGGTCTTCTGACGCCGGCTTTGCACCGGGAGACCCAGCGTTGGTAGGCCCCCCACAAGGTGGACTGACGATCTAGGAAAGGTCGCGGGAAGCCGCTGGATTCGGGCAGCGCAGGACCGATCTGTTTGGAGATCCTTGGGCAGAAAGCTTGACCACAATCTCGCCTGATGGAAAACGATGATGAGGCCTAAGATGGTACACGCTCGCCTAGAAGACCTTGCTTGTACACCCTGGCCTTGAAAATGTCTAGCTAGATTTTACTGATCGGGGAAAACAGAACTCGCCAAAGAGTTTCATTTCTTAGCTGTTCAAAGCGGGAGCAAAATCACTTTGTGCGAATGGGAGACATTTCAACAATGTAATCAAAATAAAGTCAGGTTAATCGTATTTCAGTGATATAAAGAAGTATATTGAAGTTCTGCTGTATTCCTTACATTTAAAATATGTTATAATAGTAAAACTATCATTGGTAACGATGGGATTGCAATGACTGTCTTTGAAATCGACTTTATTCATACCCGAGCTAAATAATAGTGTATTTTTAAGGAGTATTCAAATGAAAAAGGGATAATTGTATTGTGAACTCAGAATAGTATATGTACAATAGGTACTAATAGACAGTAAAAATCTGTAATAAAAAATACTTTTGTTAATTCGAAATTTTCATTTTAACATTATATTTGAAACACTTTAATCCTTAAAGTACAGAGTGGAATACACTAGGTTGAAAAACCCGACCACACATTTTTCGCAGCGCATGTGAATTCTCTGATCTCTGTGCTACCCAACCCTGTGAATTTCTTATTTATGTTTAAAGTCTTTATGCACTTTTAGATTTGAATTTTAACATTATATAAATGTTAGAAAAATTAGTACAAAGATTTTGGTGGTTAGAAAACGCGTCCGCTGCTTCGGACGCAGCGGACGCGGGTTCGATTCCCGCCTCAAGATCATAATTTTTCGAAAATCTTTATGCACTAAGCAAATAGTGAGCGTAAGACCTATACGCTCAGTATAGGTCCATCCTCATATAATTATATAACACATTTCTTACATCTCCTATATAGCCAGTTGCTTCTCATGTTTCTTTGAGCATAAGTGACCAAACTTGAAATAATCTAATATCTAAAGATTAGGCCATCGTGTCTAGAATAACTCAATTATTGACATTGTTTAATTTACCTACTCTGTGATTGTTGTAAATATGTCCAAAGAGTACAATGTATATATAGAAAAATATGTCATAGTTATTGTCCGCTGTGTCACAGTCACACCGAAACCAAAGAGTACGTAAGTGACTGGAACCGAGAATATATGATATTCAACAAAATTGTCCTCTATGAACAAAATCTAAGCTTAGTCAGATTTAGATAATAAGTAACTATCAACAGCGCCTGAATTGGTTCTGTCAATGTTGATGAAATTATCTTTGTCGTTGATACAGATGACTGAAATATGCTGAACGACGCTAAAATTCACGTCCCTCATAAGGAAAAGGTGCACAATAATATATTATGTAGTTGAAAGTAGTTTCAAGATGATTTATGTCGTTACAAGATTTTTTCATCATGACGCTGTTGATTACGTCACTACGTCTTTTTCTTCCTGCCCTTATCGTACTTTAAGTAGGGTCGGTACAACACGTCTTCCTCTTCCACTCTCCTCTATCAGACGGGAGTTCAGCATGAACTGCCCTCTTCCTCATATCATCTTTCACACAGTTCATCCATCGCTACTTCGGTCTTCCTCTCATTCTAGGTCCATCCATATCCACCTTTAATATTTCTAGTTAAGTTACATTACCTGTGGAAAGCCTCTTGTGATTTTAACAGTAGCATTATGAGAAAATGAATTACACTTATACAGAAGAATAAGATGAGCTCGATAATGCAGTGTCTTAACGCCCGCGCCCTGCAATTGTGTAAATGAAGATAATTATGTTCGCTAAAGCCGGTAATTAGACAGGTGACCAAAATATTATTTTATCTCGAGTTCCTCAGGGCTTCGGGTGGGACGTTAAGCCGGTGGTCCCAGCTGCATCTGAGGTCGTTAAACCCACCAATCCGCACTGGGCCAGCATAGTGAGTTGAGGACCATTCTCTCTATATTTTTCATCATCCATAGCCCCAGCAGTGGGGATAATAAGCAATAAAAACTAATGTAGTGTGCGTTTTTTGATTTTTAGGGGCAACGATTACAACATATTTCTCCGTACGTATCATCAGCATTTGCGCAAATTTCAACAAGGAATTAGCAGCTTACCAGGGACAAATCAAGGATTTCCTCATCTTCATGCGTCGTGAAAATCTTAACATGGACTTACAGAAGTATGCTGCCGTCCGTCTATTAATAGAATATCATTTGGCATTATCACCAGACCTTTAACAGTTGCACAGACCTTCCCTATAGATGAGATGGTTATGGAGAGTGGGTTTGGAGAAATAATTGAAGAATTTTATTACAAGTAACTTGTAATGCAGTCATGGTAGAAAATCTCTTGTCTTTAGCAGTGTCACAGCCGTTGATCAACAAGTCTGAACTTTAAAATTGTTGGGGCATAGGCCTCTCCCAAGGATCTCCAAACCGATTGGTCCCGTCCTGCGCTACCCGCATCTAGCGGCTTCCCACGATCTTTACCAGATCGTCGGTCCACATTTTGGGGCCCTATGAACGCTGCATCTCCCGGTGCGTGGCCACTTAAGGTCCGCAATTTTTCGGGCTATGTCGTTGACCTTAGTCCTCCCGCGGATCTTATCATTTCTGATATCATCACGCAGGGAAACACTGAGCAACCTTTTCATTTGCCCTTCGGTGACTTTGAGCCTTCTTATGTGGCCCATCGTAATCGGCCACATTTCTTTACCGATGTCGTCACTGGCAACACACACGTGTTTAATTTTAAGAATGGCATATCGTAATAGAGAATATATTTTATTTCTCAGAGAGGTTCTGGACTATTGGACTATCTCAGAGAGGTACGAATACAATTGGAATAAGATGGGCGGTGTCAATTACAATAACGTACTGAAGCTCTGCGATCAAATTACGTTACGCTCAGATGCTATACTGCACTATGTAACACTATGCAATGTTCACTAAGGCCATTGGATGGGTGACTAAAAATATATCATCTATGTGCTTCTAGGGCACGTTAAATCATTGGTCCCAGATGCTCACTAGGCAAGCGTTGTAGATTACAGGCCATTCTTCTTGTATTCTTCCATCCATATGGAAGGCCTGAGCCCTACCGGGGGTCAAATCATAGGATTGGTGGTGATGACTGTTGCAAAATTTTTATTTTTTCTAAGAGACAAGGAAATCATAAATCAACTATAAACTAGAACTTAGGATACGTTTTGTGGATAATCTTGATTACAATAAATATGCTTGATTTTCAATAGCGTCTAGCCTCTAAAACTTTGGACAATCTTGCGTATGGTGGGTGTTAAAAATAGCGGTTTCCCGAGCTCCGCCATCTGTAACACAAAAGATATGAGAATCTGAAAATAGTTCATTTTATTTATTTAGTGCCCATTCCTAACTAACTGTGACGTGTCCTTGCTCCGAATGATTGGACGAGCTGTCCGCGGCGCTTATTTCCTGCGAGATATGCCAATAGTTTATATGGACGATGTCATCAATAAATTATATTTTATCAATTCAGGAGTGATTATCGTCAAAGCAGCCGATGAGGCCATCGACAATAACGTGAAACTATCTAGAGGAAGGTAAGTAACACAATTTAAAAAATGGTTCAAATTATATAGATAGGTATAGATAGCTTCCATTCTGGCCTGACCGGCATGAAACGCAAAAATACCACCAAATCCACATATTTTGGGATCAAGGCAGAAAGTATTAGGGCTTGTTAGGTTTCAAAACATCACCAATTTTTCTGCATGCTGAAGCATAACCTTAATTTTTAGTATTTTTGGAAATCTGGATAATGTTGCAACGGTGCGGTGTCCGGTCTCGTTTGTAGCTGACAGCAGTGTGCATTTGCTCCGAATAAAAGCTTTGACTTTCCATGAGATAATTAGCGATTTTCCAAATGTCGCTGATGAAATGGAAGCTTATCGCTTGGAGATTATGGTATTTGAAATCTTAAATAATAGGTTACAAAACGTGACATGTCTATATTGGGTTCAGAAACGAAGACGATATGCTTAAAGCCGCATTGATTGTATTATTTGAAATACCGCCGTGTGGCGACGGCATAGCAGAATACAATTGTCACTACCCCTAACTCAACCGTGGGAGTCGTAAAATTCGACTAAGGGATAAGACAGGTCCATTATTCGGGCAGCCGGCGTTCCTCTTTTACCACCTCACAATATACTGCGATTTACTTGCCCGATAGATGGTAATAACTATAGCTCGCCACCTTTTACATGGGACCCAACATAATTAGCCAAGCGTGGGTGTTGATACACCTCTGCCTATCTTCGGGGATAAATTTATGTTTGTATGCGAATAATGTTTGTTTTTTTGTTGTTGTTGACGGCCGCCTTGGTCGAATGCTCTGATTGCTGGGTACTGGCCAAGAGGTCCCGGGTTCGAATCCTGGCAGGGGCAAACTTTGTGATGACCACAAATGTTTGTTTCCGAGTCATGGTTGTGTATATGTTTATGTATATTTTCAACATTTATATACATAATTATACTAAAAATATGTCCTTCATCTAGTATCCATAACACAAGTGCTGAGGCTACTTACTTTGGGCTAGATGATAGGTGTGAGTGTAAAAATATTTATTTATTTATTGATGATTGATGACGGACATATTTTTAATATATTTATGTATAGAAATGTTGAAAATATACTACATAAACATACACACAACCATGACTCGGAAACAAACATTTGTGGTCATCACATAGTTTGCCCCTACCAGGATTCGAACCCGGGACCTCTTGGCCAGTACCCAGCAATCTGAGCATTCGACCAAGGCGGCAATATGGGACGAACTGTGAGAAAAGTGTAAGTTTTATTGGAGCCTTTATATGCATTTTTTAAATCCTAATTGAATCATCTTTATTCTATTTTGTGTATCTCGGCTGACTGACGGTTACAGGAAATGTATTTGTTTTTAAAATAACTAATTTACTCGTTTGGAATAAATCAATATTCGAACTGCTGTCGTAAGTATGCGTTAAATTTTTCGTACAAATTTATTTGCAGCTATTTCAAGCGGGAGTTTAACTTTGACTTGATGTCTTGCCTGCCAATTGAGCTGATAAGTATCAAAAGTGGTAATATGTGGATGGCTTTTTTGTTGCTTCGTCTGAATAGATTGTTAAGAATAGTAAGTATTGTTTAAGGTGAATATTCATAAGCATTGGCACAACAATTACAAAAAGGCTTTAACTAAATTTGTGACCGGATAAATCTAAATAATATGCGACTATAGATAAAGACAACACGTAATGGACAGTAGCATTCCTCTCATACCACCTACCAATATACTGTGATTGATGTGCCCTTATTACATGGGACCTTACTTAATTGGCGAAAAGAGGGTGTTATTTCACCTCTGCCTATCCCTTCGGGGATATAGGCATGATTTAATATGTATGTTATTTTGAAACTTTTGTCTTAGGTAACGGTGTATAAATGTTTGCAACGTCGCAAGAAGACAATCACAGTCAACCTCATCCTGAGCACCATTTTCTCAGTCCTAATCTGGTTCACTCTGTTCGTTCATACCATTACCTGTTCGTGGTACTTCATCGGCTACCTCGAAGACAAAGCTGCGCCGAAATCGACCTGGATGCACAAAGATATGACGATACAGTAAGGCTAGGTTCATGCGGCAGTGTACCGACCGTTTTTTGCAGGATGAATCTTATCGAATTTACTGCCGCACTCGGAGAAGTCAATAACTTAGATATTTAACCTGTATCGTAAATCGTAATACAATTGATTCTTGCCCTTGACAAACGAAGGAGGCGGCTGGTGCCGCAACCCGTAAATCTGTTCCATGTACTTCACGCTGACTACCTTCACCCAGAACGGAGTCGGTGACATCATGCCTAAGAAACCAAGCAGAGGTAGAGACAGTCAACAAATCCAGATCATCCAGCAATCTAGATTATACTGCGCTCAGAACTTGTTGAATTATTTTATCATTTATTCACTCATACTACGGCAGTTTATCTTAGTGCCTAATGAAATACGACGGACCATAATCCGAACATCCATTTTATTAAATGAACATGAGACACTACATACAATTATAATGCATTAATGATAGGTCCAATAGCCCCGCTGCCTAGGCACATATTGTTCCTATGTATGGCGAGATAGTTAAAAGGTTTGTTTGTCAAATACCTGATAGGCATGATAGGTATCCAGCCTTTCCGGACCTATGTTGAGCAATTGGCGTGTCCAGGCTCGAATGATGTCACGGTAACTTAAAAATAATTCATGCACAAGGTCCCTCGTCCTGATTTACACATTTGTGCTACTACAAAATTAATGGACCAGTGATGATAAAAGTTAATGAAATGTTTAAAGCGAAATCATGTAATCTTATCCTTTTTTACAACGTGGCACTTAATTGGGTTAGTACATTGAGTTATAAAGTAAAAATAGTAGTTCAATGGGTTAGTATAGATTTATGTCTTGTCAATGTTACTAAAGATGCATTAGATCTTATTTGATCTTCTGCCAAACCACGAACATTATCTTAACTACAAAAACCACTCCTATTATTGAACATTAAAAGCGGTATGGATACTGCTCTGTGCAACACTTTACCACTTCTGAGTACAGTAGTAGGTAATTAAATCAAAAACAAAACATCAAAACCGGGCTAGTCGGCCAGTAGGTGCTGCAATATCGTGCCAAAAATAATAATTTTAGCAAAACATATATTCTTGATTGAGGAGCTCGCTAGCGCAGCGGCATAGCGCGCTTGGCCTGCGATTGCGTTAACTAAGCAATGTTCGCTAAGGCCGGTCATTGGATGGGTGACCAAAAAAATTCATTATCTCGAGATCCTCCATGCTTCGCAAGGCACGTTAAGCCGCAAAGGGCTGATGATGATGATGATGATATTCATATTCTAGTTACAAAGTCTAGATTGAGAGAAATAGGCAATGTACGAATAGATGGATTGTTTTATTTATGCTATCGAAGAATAAAAGGAAAATAAAGATGTAAGTTTATGACTCATCCGATTAGGAGGCGACACAGATTAGCCTCTCTGGATCGGGATACGTTCTCGCATAATCTATATAATCAGTTTTCTAGAAAATGAAGCAGTATTGCTAAACTGTACTGTTCTGACACATTATTGAACATCTTCACACATAATTGAGACCCACATCTTCACGCACTCGCCAATAATTATTGTGGTAGAACGAGTGTCAAGAAAGTGATTGTCAGGTCTCCAACTTAATGCGTCTCTGGCTTGATTCCATTTACCCAACAGGTGATATTTGTTTCCATACTGCAAATAATATCAATGCTCATGTTCATGGTTTACGTGGGAGAGTTCTCCAACATCATCCAGTTTCGATCATTCAAGTCTTTCAATTTCTACAGCAAATATCTCGGGCTTCAGGTAATCATCCAAAATTAATTTACAATTTAAAAGAGTATGTATGTTTTTGCATTTTCAGCATCTCACATCATAATCTCAAATCGTAAATTTCCATACATTCATTTGAGATCGGCTCAAATATTTCCCGTGACTTGTCATTATCCTCATACAATCCATTAACTTTGATGACTTTCCTCACATACTCCATCAATTACTGTCTTTCTTCTGCTTCTACATCAATCAACATTAACGATCATCACTGTTAGCTACATGCGTTTCCTCCCTTCTCATATAATATAAGTCAAGTAACCAAGAAAATGTATTTAGCTGGACTTCTATTTAATACCCACCAATACGCACTGCTCCTGTGTGGTTGGTCCATGGGCCCTTAGCCCATACTTCTTAAATTCTTGCATCCATATATAGCAGACCAGAACAGTGCCCCAGTAGTGGGTTATACGGTGCAGTACATATAACGGTTGGTAATGATGAGGATAACATTGCTTCTAAAGCATGGTGCATGTGTTTTAGGCTTCTATTGGTAATAATGATGAAAGAAAAGCAAAGAAAGCATGAAAGATATGAAGCATGAACCAAAGCAGCTGTGGAATTGCTATATGATTGAAGGAAAGACTTATGATTTTCAGGAGTTCCTAAAAAGCAATCGCGTTTCCAAAAACCTGGTGACCATAGTGAACAGATACACGCTAAACCTCTGGCGAACGGTGCGCGGAGTGCAAATGCCTTACTTCTTGCGCACCGCAGCCCCGATTTCTTTGTTTCTCTTAGGGCCGGTTTTTTGATCCATGGTTAACTCAACCAATTGTTAAAAACTGTTACTAATTGCTAAATATCAGTCTGATATGTAACCATTAGTAACAATTTTAGTTACTAATGGATAAATAACAAAGATTTTGGTGGTTAGAAAAAGAATTTCGAAAAATTATGACCTTGAGGCGGGAAGATCATAATTTTTCGAAACTCTTTTTCTAACCACCAAAATCTTTGTACTAATTTTCCTAACATTTATATAATGTTAAAATTAAAATCGAATAGGATAAATATCAGTCTGATATTGTTACTAATTGTTAAATATCAGTGACATTTAAAGATAAGGAGCAATTTTTAACAATTGGTTAACAGTTAACTATGCATCAAAAAACCGGCCCCTACTTACTACTTACTGCCGCACTCAGAGACGTCAATTAACGTTAATGAGTACTTAAAACAAAAAAAATAAAAACAAAAATTTAAATGACATTTTTTGAAATTAAGTAGGTACTCATTAAAGTTAATTGACGTCTCTGAGTGTGGCAGTTAGGGGTAATGTTTAAAGCCTCCAATTTCAATTAGAAATTTAATTACACAAACAAACAGACGAGTTAATTCTGTTTCGGTGATCGACAGAAATATATTTGAATACAGCGGAAGCTTTTAATATATTATTGTCTTCTGGTACGGTGTGTATAAATAAATCGGAGTGATAATTATTAATATGTAATGGCACACAGTGAGCCGCACGCCCATTGAGCGAACTATCACACAGATGGTTAGCATCCAAATAAATCAGGCGTCGACTAAATGATTGACGCGGCGCACGTTTGTAATTGAACGCTTTGCAGAATGCTGTCTTCGAAGAATGCGAGCCGGTTTTCCTACGACAGCTGGTCGGGTGTCTGCAGCTTTATATTAACAACCAAGTTAAAGTTTAATTGTTTTGTTTTCTATTATAGTCTTTCACGCTGGTCTGAGAGCGAAACAATAACACAGAAGGTACCAGCGACTCACCCTAACGTGTCGTAAGGGTGTCGTAAAAGTCCGCTAACGGAAATTGCCAAGTGTAGACCAAATAAGCATCTTGGGGCACCCGAACAATGGAGGGCAAACCACTAACAACAGCATACCCGAAGAGTGTTGGTATGTTATCATCCTAATCACTCTTTCCGTTCATCGGACTCACGACATGGTCCGTTCCATCTCTTTTCTATACATTCATTTCACTAGCACCTTTCCGGTGTGATTGATTGTATTAATCAAAATGGAATGGATGACTTGATGCTGATATTGACAGTAGAGGAAACATACAGCGCCGACCCACATAGAACAGGGCAGGAAGAAGTTTTCTTTTATGAGTGCTAATCATCTTATGTGGTGAGTTGTTAATGTCGCTATGGTGAACAATGAGTATCATAGAAATGTCAAAATCTATGTGTAAATTGTAGTTGCAATATTTGCCTCTGACAGTTGAAAATAATTCTCTATTTTGTAGAAATGTATGTGGTGAAAGAAAACGAAATAACCGATTCCATGTACATGATCCATACTGGTCGTGTAAGGGAGTCTAAATCGCTGTCTGGTATGCGACGAATCTAGACATATTTGGAGTGTTTTGGCATGGTTTGTATGAATATTTATCTTATCTACATTTTTTGGAGTGAAGGCTATTAAACATTGAATTTGGTTACTATGTATAAAATTATATTTCAGGAACATGGCGTAACTTATAATAAACCGTATCCATTTTCATATCGTATTGTAGTAAATTTTCAAGTTCTAACACTGCGTCTTTCTGATTGGGAGTACCTATTGAAACATTTCCCGAAAAGCAAGAATTCTATTCAGAAATATAATAGAAAGGACTATCCACCGAATCAACCTTAGAGTGAACTTAACCTTGAAAAATTTGATAATAACATTAATCTTGATGATAATTTAAGAGGAAAACCTGAATTGCATATTACGGAGCTCAGTAAAACTGACTTGAATATTGCTGCTATGAATGCAGCACTTGCTCGTGATATTTTGTCACCGAAACAAAGTAGCCGTGTGGTGACGGCAGAGTAGAATACAATTGTCACCATCCCAAATCTCTCCCGTGGGTGTCGTACAAGGCGACTAAGGATAAATCAGTGATGAGGAATGGGCAGCAGCGTTCCTCTTATACTACCGTCCTGACAATGTACTGCGACTTTTGTGCCCGATAAATGGCAATAGGCTCGCCACCTATTACATGGAACTTAACATAATTGGCGAAACGCGGGTGAGAATTCACCTCTGCCTACCCCTTCGGGGATATGGGCGTGATTTATGTATGTATGTATGTATGAAACAAAGTAATGATTTTTATAATATGACAGAAAATATACCTTCTATGACGTTACCTTCATTTCTTCCTTCTTCTTCTTTTTCACTTGATAGATATAATAACTCAAAGACAAATGCGAGCGATGTTCCTAAATAAGTAAATAAAATTTCAAGCACAACAACCAGTTATACTGATACAAATACAGATAACATAATGCCACAGGTGAAAAATACCATTGACAACAATCTTAAGTATGAGATAATTGAGCTATCAGATATACCTTCTACCTCTGCACCGCTTACAACCAAAAGGTCTTCTTTTGAAGAAATGAGACGAGATGCCTTTACGGGTGTAGAAAATAAAGAATTCAAAACATACCATTCCATCAGAAACCTCATCACATACATCAGATACAACCATAAGGCTAATTACTGAAAAACAACCGGAAAAAAAATCTGCTATATCAACCAATTTAGCAGTACATATTTCAAGTACTGAAATTTTACGAAGTAGTGATGCACCCCGAGGGAGATCCATTACATACAAGAAGAAACAAATCTCAGTAAACGTTATCGAAACTAAGGCGGAGGTCTATTAGTCTAAGGGTAAACTCAAGATAGATACTACGGCAAAACTACGGCTAATTAACCAAGAGAGGAAAGATGATAATGATGAATCATTTGCGCTGGTGCCATATAATAAGGAAGCAGATCATGCTTTTCAATTGACACCGACCTCAAAATCAAAAAAGCTCTACTCGTTACAAAGTTGAGTTGTCATTAGTTTCTGATGATACTGTAAATGCAGGTAGCGTTGTGTCTGATTTTGAAATTGAAGTTTCTGTACCTGATAATTTTGTCGAAAATAGTGACGGTGAAAATAGTGTCGAAAATAGTGGATACTTCTGAAATAATAATAAAGAATACTTTTGTTTTTGCACTAAATAAATCGCCTACATAGTAAAATATGGTTAGTTCATGTGATATTGATTTCGAATTATGTATTTAATATTTTGTAAATGCAATTCATAGAACATAGTTAAAGTAATAATTTAATTCGATAATAATTGTAGCTTAAACAAAGCGCCGCTTAGATTGCAGCGCTCATTCACAGATGTATATTATGTATCTTACTGACCCAGCATTTATCAATTACTGAGCAATGTCTGGAGAGATGCCAAGACTTCAACTATTTCGGAGTATCTTTCGCAAACACCACTAAACATCTGACCGTGTGGTAGACCTGCGTTAACAAGAGCTGGTATTTCGGTATACTAGAGAGGTGATGCTCCAGAATAACTATATCTTATCTACAGGTGTACCTTTAATGGCACACAATAGTTATTTGTTGTACGTGAGTGCAAAGTTGTTTTTTAACCGCGTGCTCAATTTTGATGACCGAGCTAGCGAAGGATTCAAAAATAAGAATCCTGAGCGATAGCGAGGGAATCAAAAGAGCACAAGGTGAAAAATCTTTGCACTCGAGTGCAACACGTAACTTTTCATCCCCCCCAACGAGGAAATTGCAAAATACAAAAAAAATACAATCACAACAGTTTCTGTTTCCACCCAGAAACTTCCACAACACCCTCCCATTAACCTAAACACACTCTCAACACCCACCCAGAAACACCCACAACATTCACACCCGCAATACACACCCATCCACTCAGACACACCCAAAAAACACCCATTCACCCAGAAACACCCACAAAACACCCATTCACCCAGAAAAACCCACAAAACACCCATTCACCCAGAAACACCCACAAAACACCCATTTACCCAGAAACACCCAAAAAACACCCATTCACCCAGAAACACCCATTCACTCAGAAACACCCACAAAACACCCATTCACCCAGAAACACCCACAAAACACCCATTCACCGAGAAACACCCACAAAACACCGATTAACCCAGAAACACCCAAAAAACACCCATTCACCCAGAAACACCTACAAAACACCCAATCACACCCAAAAAACACTCAATCACCCAGAAACACCCACAATTCTCACCCATCCATTCAGACACACCCACAAAAACCCATTCACCCAGACATACCCACAAAACACCCATTCACCTAGACACACCTCCAACAGCCACCCATCCACCCAGCCACACCCGCAACATTCATCCAGACACACCTGTAAGTACCTAATAAAAATTACTCCGAGACGGTCAATCAGCTTGAGTCAAGCACGTTGATTTTCTGTATGTTTTTGTTCCGTTGCTAGCGTAAACAAATCAAACAGACCTAAAAAGCTTTTAAATGCTTGACTCAAGCATCAAGCAAGCGTTGTAGACGATCAAAATGTTTAAAGCAAGATTGACGCCAAGCTGATTGACCGTCACGGAACTCCTAGGTTTTAACAAATTTATGACGTGAAAAGAAAATGGCGCGCGCAAAGCAAATTACAAAAAAAGTATACCAAGAAGGTTCCGAGTCTTTAACAAATTAAAATAGGTTACATGACAATTTCGGCACCATGGAGGTAGAAATAAATATGTATAATGATGTTTTGAATTCACAAACTCATTGCACACGATGTTCTAAATTCAAATTTACTTTAACCTCTAGAGGATAAAAACGGCTTTTGCACTCAGATATCGAAGAGCAAAAACGCTTTTTCCGAGATGGTGGGATGAAAAGAACATTTTTTAACTGAATATTGCGAAATATTATAGGCATGACGATCTGTGTATAAATGTCAATGATTTGTAAACACAACTGAGGGCCTAGCAAAGTGGCTTATCTATTTGAAAGCATAGAAAATAAAAGTATGAAACTGACTACTGTATTCTATGTAATACGTCAAGTTCATATATTTGGTATTCTATGCGTTCGGTAGATTGGCTATTTGGCTAGGTGGGCAGCGCATCTTATTAATTCTATTATTTCAAGGGATAGAAATAAATAATATCAGATAACCTCTTAAAACTTTTATTTAAACGCTTAATAATTCTTAACAACGATAAAATTCTTACTAAAGATGGCCAACGCCGATGAGCAAAAAATTGCCCACGGTCATTCTCTTCGATGTTATTTTCATTTAGTTGTCTTTCACTTAAATTTTTAGTTAAGAGTTTAATTAAATTGGAATGCCCAGCACTGAATAGGGTACATTTTCATTTTTGATGAACAAACGTCGTCTCGGTGGCGGACTTCAGTATTTAGGTTTTGTGGTCTTACTTTAGTTAAATGCTTGGGTTTATTAACACTGCTTACTTAACATTAACTTATTTACTAATATTACGGTTTCTTAACGTTAATATTTTTGGCATTGTCAAGCTGCTCCTCCTTTGGTCACATTGTTAAAGTTGGTGGTTTTCTTCTTCCAATTCTGAAACAATAACAATAGACATTTCAGTTCACCGTGGTTAATTTAATTAAATTAAACAAAACACCTTAGATGAAAATTTTCTGCTACCTCTATCATTAACCCATCAGAATCAAGTGCCCATTGCAAGAAAATAAAAGATATGGTAATAATTATAGAATAAATTTTTCATTTACTGAAAATACCATATAATGTGGTAGATAAAAATATCTAGGGATCGACAAAATTTAGTCAACCCATAGTTTAATTGTGTTCGAAAACAGCGTTCGTCAAAAAAGACAAGCATTGGTAGACATAGAGACAGCGACGAACCAAAATTAAATAAAAACAATTTCATTAAATTTAGCAGCGACCAGCGCTGTTCCAATGAAAATGATGACCGGAAATATCACGAAGCGATTGACGTCAACCTGCATTCCTAAGTTCCTGACCACATTTTATATTTGTGCTAACGTGAAAACGAAGGAAATTTTTTATAATGATTGCTAAACGTCGTGATATAGCGTTATTTATGTTTTATATTGGTCCAACGTTCAGTGTCAACTATTTCTATAACTGACGGACAGACAGGCATGTTATTAGAAATAGACGCTTTCTGGAAGCAGAACAATTTTGTGAACCACCAACTGTTATTATTTACGATGCAGTAAAATACATTCAAACGTATCTGTGGGGACGGAGCTAGCGTTTGTGGATAGCAATGAAATCGTGGAGGAGACCTTGGTTGTGTCACGTCCCATCATATACACGGCGCATTAGATCAATTCTATTGAAAACTATCGAGTTATATTAATTTATCGGTTTAGTTACGACATCAGACTTATAAAAATCAGAACTCTTTATATTTTTATTACTTCAATTCAATTAATATAAAATAAGGAATATTGCGTTCATTGAAACATGGTTGATAATTATATATTAGCCAAGTTGTTGATATATACTTACTGCCGCACTCAGAGACGTTAATGAGTACTTAACGTCTAAAAATGACAATCCAAAACTAGTCGCTATTCTTGCCGGGTCTATGGTCTAGATTGGAATGAACTTTTTTGACATTAAATACTCATTAAAGTTAATTGACGTCTCTGAGTGCGGCAGTCAGTGCCTAATACCAAACCGAAAGAAGACATTGTTGTTTTTCTTCTGTATTTTTACCAATTTGAAACCACAATGTAGTCATGTAATTAATATAATTTTCACTCTCTCTTTCGCATCTCTCGCACAACAGTTAGTATTATAAAATAAATACATATGTTTTCACTTCTCATGCTCTAAAAGTGCTTATTTGTGCAGGAAATAGGCTGCACAAAATCGAATTGTGTGCTCTAGAGCAACGTATCTACTCATAAATGTGTCTATATTAAGGCAAAGAAAATGAACCATGGAGCCAAACACAATAAGAAAATCAGAGATAAAATTTGTTATTTTTTCATATTTACTTAAATATATTTGCCTAATGTGTTTTTTAAGACATAAAAGATATTAAAATTTAAATTCGAGTAGGTACGGTAGGTAATTAAATTAATTTAAGAAAATTATTATTTCAAAATTAATTTAATACTTGGCTGTATAGGTCTGCAGCCCAAGCCTAATATCAATGGGAAAAACAATTTCCTTCAGTATTCAAAACTGTACTATAGTGCGTTTCATCACTTTCATCTTATAGTTCCTATGCCTTGATGGTGGCTGCCCTGTGTGTCAATAGCATCAACGCGTAAGTCATATTTGCAGGTTTTTTTGTTTTATAGAAAATCTTTGAGAAAATCATGTCTAAAACATTGAAAAATGATGAAAGGTTAATTGTGTTAAAAGCTAAAGTCTCTTGTGAACGTGAAAAACGTAAGGAGTTCCCGCATAATCCATATTAGTGTATACAAGTTCGGATTGCCGCCATTAAATTGGGTTACCAGTATCATTTTTATTAAGTGTTCGATAAGGAAATTCAATATATTTATTTTAGTTTTATAAGTGTAAATAAATAGTAATAATAACGAATTAATGACTAACAAGAGTAAGGTAATGTCAAATGTAGACATGGTAGAGGAATACAATTATTGTTAATCATAATAAATATAATATTTTATTATAATTTAACTTTTTTTT
Source organism: Cataclysta lemnata (assembly GCA_963931975.1). Lineage (NCBI taxonomy): Eukaryota > Metazoa > Arthropoda > Insecta > Lepidoptera > Crambidae > Cataclysta > Cataclysta lemnata. The sequence continues at coordinate 17,733,084 of OZ008341.1, forward strand.
ACTTAATGAGTCTTATCCGTCTTACGTCACTACAATTTATATTTATCTATCTTATTTCTCTCACACTAATAATATCATGAATAAATGATGTTCTCACAAATTATTTTCACGAGCTTTGGCTTATGACTCATAAAAAAAACTAATATGTAACTACTACTTAGTACCGCTAGTAGTTATAAGTAACAAAATAAGATACATGCACAATTGTTTATCTCCAAAACAAAACTCCCTGAATTAAAGGTAGTACAATTAAGTTGACATGGTATCATTTTCTTGCAATACTACCAACTTGATGGCATAGGAACTATAAGATGAAACGCACTCTAATTTTAGTTTAGATTTTAAGAAATGTGATAAACTACTGTTTTATTTCCTCGCAATCGAAGCGAAAAGCAGAGTTTGTAACTCGTCCACAAAACCATTTTTATCCTCGACATTACTATCAGCCCTCGCCTTCGGCTCGGGCTGGTAAAAGTCTCGGGCAAAAATGATTCGTTTTGTGCACTTGATGGAAAATCTACTATTAATACAATCAAACCACAATAATAATAATGGCGACCGCGAACGAAATGAAAAAAAAAACTGGTAAAATAGCACACATCATTATGAAAATGTTTATGAAAATGTGTTTGAATTCTATTATTTCTTGTTCTCGTAGAAATCACAGGCTGCTGAGCACTGCCAGTCTATTTTGGATGTTCAACGCGAAAAATATGTCTCATTATTATATTTTAGTCGCACCATTCAGTCAGTTGGTCGGTATTAAATATTTAAATTTAAATTTTCTCTTCCAAAAGAAATAATTAACTAGCATTTATTTTTATATATTTACGCGTCGCCGGTTTCATGGCGGACATGTCGATGTCGTAAACGTCGCTCTGGCCAATGATTTATTTACGCTGTCATAGTCTCCTTAAATTTTTTTCCTGGAGTCAGAATTAGTATTGTTACCGAGCCGCGGGCTATTTTTCGGTTCCCATCATCTTTCGGCGGAATCCAGAAATTCTTCTGCATTTCAATTGGGATCCATCCCAACTGTGTGGGTGTTCAGTGCTAAAAGCGCACACTCTATTACAATATTTTCTTAAAATACGCTTTGCACATTATATTTTATGAGTGTGCCGCGAATCTAATGGACGACTGGTACTTGAAAAAAGTGTATCTGCGTTGTTATTAAAGTCTTTTGACACATAACGGTTCTTTTTCTTTAAAACTAATTCAAAAGTTGAAATTTTATTTATATTTGGCCGATAACTTAGTAGGTATACGATTTAATTTGAAAACCGTGTTTTAATCTTGTTACTTACCAGAAAATTCTACAGATCTGTTATCATCTTCCGGGCTCCTTTAAAGCCTTCAATGGACATATATCGTCAATTGATTAATGATTTGCTCCGATAAGACTTTTAACAAACCACCAGCTTAGACGCTAGGAGAATTTTTCTGCGATAGACAGCGAGAAAAAAAATTGGAATTAGATTTATATTTTGTTTCCAAGTCAAAATAATAAAAATTAAAGAATGTTGTGTTTATAGTGGCCGTGTGGTGACGGCAGAGTAGAATACAATTGTCACCACCCCAAATCTCTCCCGTGGGTGTCGTACAAGGCGACTAAGGATAAATCAGTGATGAGGAATCGGCAGCAGCGTTCCTCTTATACCACCTAGCAATGTACTACGACACTTTTGTGCTCGATATATGGTAATAGGCTCGCCACCTATTACATGGGACCTAACATAATTGGCGAAACGTGGGTGGTAGTTCACCTCTGCCTACCTCTTCGGGGATATAGGCGTGATTTATGTATGTATGTATGTATGTATGTGTTTATAGTAATCTTTGGTTGACCATCTGTTAACTTTTTAAAGTCGTATACCAATTCAATAACAAAATATTTCGCACAAATCGCCTCATTTGGCTAGATTCTGCTTGTTTTGGAGAAATGTAGAAACATAGAGAGAGAAGACAAGTAAACGTGTCAATTATTAACATTTATCATATAAAAAAAGCTACCTCCCGCCTGTAAAATAGTATGCGTCAACTTTTCTGGGATAATACTATTTTCATTTCTAACTTCATTCCAATCCGTATCCGGTGAAAAATAACAGCTTAACTCTCTTGCATTATAATAAAGTCAATAATATTAACCATTATTTGAATACTAATTTCGTTTGTCTCTGATCAATAATCCTTTCTTTACCGGAGCATTAAATTTTTTCTAAGTTCTGATTCTCTAATCATAATCATCAAAAATTATCCTCAATCAAAAATCATCGGCCGAGTTAAGGCAACTTTTTTAAAAACAATCAATAACGAAGTATCATCTTTTTTAAACTACGTCTTCTTGGTGACAAAAATAAGCATATCATTGTTTAGATCTTCTTCTTCTTACTGTGGGGTGGGCACATCATGTATTCTTCCACTCCCCTCTATTCTTCACCAATTTCTCATCACCTCCTCTCACTATCATATCCTCCTTCATCACACTAAGTTTCTAATATCTTTTACTGGGTAAAATTTAATAAAATTAGTCATAGGTCTAATCATTAATTAAGAAAATTATGTGATAAGGTTTTGATGATTTACATGGACAAATATGATACAATGAAAGTTTTTAACAGATTCATGATAACGCAAGCCTATTGATGAATCATTCAGGCGATCCCAAGAAGAAGACGGAAATAATTAAGGTTACAGTGTATATGGGTTGGTAGAGACGGTGTTTACTATTGTAGATGCAGCTGGGTGATTTTCTTAGCAAACACCCCGAATTATACAAATCTATATAAATTATTTATACAGATGATTAATAAAAATAAGATAAGATCGATAAATAAAATGATTTACGATTATGTTGTGGCTTAAATTGTAATAGCCTTAGATTCTAACTAAACACAGCTTTTAGGCCTCTTTGAACTGCACAAACGGGTTATTTATAATGTAAGCTTCTAATTTGTACATACTCTTAAATTATTTAAGAAATGTTAAATATTTTAAGATAGTATGTAGGTATAGTTGGTCACTAGCACCTTTCCGGTGTGATTGATGAAATGAATCAAAAGGGAGTGGATGCCTTGATGGTGTCTGACCGATGTAAATGGTATAGGAAACATACTGCGCCGAACCCCGATAAACAGGGAAAAGCGCAGGAAAATGAAGGTGTAGGTATAGTTGATCTTAGCATTTTTACATTGTTAGTTTTACACAGAAAATAATTGCGGTTAGAAAAAGTTCGAAAAGTTACAGCTTTTTTAGCTCAGGAATTGGCCATAAAGTAAGACAAGCGAATGTGTTTAGGTTTCCTGCGGCTTCAAAGCGACACCCGCCGTAACAGATCGTCATTGCTATTTGTTCCTCTGTTTCCATAGAGCAGGGATCCCGTCGAGGCCCGACATGTTTACTGTCCGTTCTGATCCGTTGAGATTCTTGGCAGCCGAACAATTTTTATTCAAAGAAAAAAATATAATGTTCTGGCGTTCACGCATCTTAGTGTTTTACGGTGGGCCATTCAAGATGCGGTTCAATTATACCGTTAATTTTAGACAAGGAATGCTGTGATTACTGGAGAGGTCGGCCGCCCGATACCCGAATACTATTTTAGAACCTCCGCTATATCTTGCAGTTAGGCTAAATGGATTTCAACACCGGATTAAAAGTATCCAGGTCATTTATTTTGTACGGGAGTTTTTAAAGTAAAAATAACTAACAAACAAACGTTAAAATGAGAAGAGAAATGCTTAAATGATTCTTCTATGTTGCTATAAATATCATAAAATCTAAATCTCGATCAAAAGACCAACCAAATTATTCTTGACCCACTGTAAAAATAAACGATATACACCAATTATAATCCCTCGTATTTTTTAATCACGTTCTTGACCTTATTGTTGGCATTAATCAAGTAGAAGTCACAAGACTTTCTTCCCACTAATGAGGCAGTATGGTATTTTTAGAAATTTTGTTTTGGATACTATTTCTGAATATCTGACACTCTTCATTAACGCTACGTTTTTAAATTATCGCATTCGTTTAATGTTAGCTTAACTGCTACACACTGACATTGACGGTTGTATTATGGCCTAAGTATGAAGTCCATTACGAATTACGTGCTGATGTTTGAATTATACCCCTTAGCTTTGATTTTAAACAGTTTTAAATAATTCGCATGAAAACTCACTCAACGTCTCCATCGGCTAAATCTAGAAGTGTTTGTTTATGCATTTCGCCTTGTTAGTAAATCTTAAACCGAGTTATTTCACACTATTAAAAGATTACGTTAGTATTAATCTTGCAGACGTTTCAATAGGAGATTCTAAAGTTATTGCGGCCGTTACGGATAAACATATCAAAGTTTAGAAGTGCGTGGTGAAATTTTAATCTACCTTGTCCGTTCGCACTTTAAAGCAGAATCAACTTGAAAACGAATGCTTTGGAAGGCTCCAAGAAGACTTAATATTGAATACTATCAAAGCTGGAAAACGTCTGAACAGAGAAAAACTTAAGAGAGAAAGATTCCTTCAAACAAAAAGTGCCTCGTATACCTTTCGCTTCGGAATATAATGAAAGATGAGCACCTCAGAACATCCCAGAGTAGAGGAGCCAGAGACTGGCTAGCAGCAGCACCAGTATGAGATAGGTGGCGATCAGGTTGGTGGTCTCGTGGTTGGGCATCTTGGACACCTGCTCTGGACAAACCTCTCCAGCAAACTGAGCTGCCTGTGTCGCCTGCCGCCCACCGCGCCACGCGTTCACGCCAAATACCACGGATTTATAAATATGAGAGTCAAGTGTACCATAATAGAATGTCGTTACGCTGACAGGTGTCATTGGCTGCAGCCGGCGGTATTGATTCCGTTTGCTTTCAACCAATTTGTGGGCCTGGCTGACAGGGTGTTTAAACCTTTGACAACTGTTACTGTTTTGCGTGTGCGCAGTCACGTGTCAGGCCGATGTATGCCAGCGTTCGGTCAGTAAATACGAATGCGACCCCTACAACGCCTCTTGGACAAGTTAACTCTTTACATGGCAGTGGTAAAATAGTTGCCATCATTATTTGAACTTTGGTTTGTAATAAGGTTCAAAATAGCAAACGTTGCCCACTAACGGGTTTAGGCATTCTATTGCATTGCAAGTTCAATGAACAATATAAAACTGTGCCGATTTTTTTGTACTCAAATAAATTTTGACACGCTAAAACGTGGGGATGAAATAAAAATAAACTAATGTAACATCCAAATTAAACGCGAGTATAAACCGCTAAGTTGTTTTAATTCAAATTTATAGTTACGATGTTTCAGCCAATATTGATAGTTGCAATAAATTCCAAAGAGCATATGCATAAAAAGTTTTTTTCAAAACTGGAGTTAACAAAAACATCACTTACATTTTAAAAAGCATTACTTAATTGACTCCAAGATATCCTTCATCTAAATGAAGATTTAAAATTTATTAATATATTTTAAGTTTGCTAACTTCACAAGTTTAATAGATTTAATATAACTTGTACGGTAAGTATAAACTATTTTTAAGACTAAAGACATGTCAGAATAATCAAGGGCTCACGATAAGGTTGAAAAATGTCACTCCACGAGGTTCAAACAAAACAAAACCGCTACCACTGCCAATTTCGTCGTCACAAATTCCGTCGCCTTGACAGGAAACTCGCACTAACTCATCGGGAACTCGAACTCAGAACTTACTCAGCCCTAGAAGACTGTTGAATAGATCAGCCACAGGAAGAAGAGTAGGATGACGAGTATCATGTAAGTGGCGGCCAGGTTGACGGTCTCTGCGTTGATCGGCATGGTGTGGACGCGCGCGCAGCACTGCTCGATCGAGGATCCTCCGCCGGGCACAAGCACTCGATCACGTCAATGCACAGGGCCCTACTAGTTACTGGAGCGTCCAGCGAATTCCAGCATCCGCTTTGGAATTTTTCTTTAAAAAATCTAGTAACTGTGTAGAGACACTTTTTCTCTTTTTTTATGTTTAAGTAGGTTTTATCTTATGATTAGCTTAAATTCTTAAGAGCTTGGAAGAAAAAATTATTGGTGGTTACCGTAGGATTGACCGTGACCATTGTATCCATGTAGTTCTTATAAACACGTGTTTATACAAACACGATTGTCAACAACCTGCCGATTTAATAATTAAAAACCGTCTATAATCTTGTAGCGCCGGCGCCGTCAAATTTTCAGTATGATTTAAATCCCGAGTGCCATAAAAATCGTATTGTTCAAACTTTTTTATTTTTTTTTATTTTATCTGTTTTCCCATTACCATGATCTTTGGCACTATTCGAATTCTTTATTGCTAATACATTAGGTCTTACATGATACGTTGTCCTAAACAACATAATTACTATTGGGAAGAAAGTTGACAATCCCGGTTTTTTTTGCATTGGTGTTATTATTAAGATTAATTTATTTTTAACTCAAGGGATGGTTTTAATAGTAGTTTTATTTATTTCGATTTGCACATGACAGCTATGAAGTAAAGCATTACTCAATTTTGACAATTTTATTTAGAGGTAATTACTATTCCATTTTGAGGCATATTTATTTCATACGTTATTAATATGATCTGTTAAATACATAAGACAATAAGTCGAATATTCTAGAACGTTGTTACAGTTACGTAATACACGAGTGATTTCAGTAATGGTGTTCCAGTATTCTATTGAAAAATATCTGTAATTGAATTTCATTCCCAAAGATATGATGGTTATTAGATAGAGATAGACTACCCTGTCACACGCTAAGGATATGATAGCTATACCACCCTGTCAAACAGATGAAAAGAAAATCTGTTTTCAGTGCGAAGAATTTATTTTAGACCGCCGCTGAGAGTATTGAATGTCCCATTTCCAGAACGGTGACAGCGTAAAAAATAATAATGTGGCTTTAAATATAACAAAAATCTTTCCATTATTACGTGTGTTTAAAAGAAAACAATATTACGTTCCGGAACATTCACTTCGTATTACTAAATGAACTCTTTCGGTGCGCTGTGATGAAAGCTTGCCAAACGGCTGCATGTATAGATAAATCAAGTTGAATTTTGGATTATTCCAGAGGCAAATTCAGTTCCCTTTCACTTTGAGTTTAGACTAGTTTTTAATTTAGGTAACAAAGTTTTATAACATTAGGCTTAAATTTTCTTGGAACACTTTTAGTCTTGCAACATATCACTTGTACTTTGAAATACTTACTTAGAATGCTGAGTACAGCAACCACAAGGAGACCAGCAACAACAACAGGATGATGTAGGTGGCGACAAGGCTCGTTCCCTCGGAAGTCATTATGAAGTTACCACTGGCACGTTCCGCTAGCAACTGAGAACGGAATGGAGAACAAAGCTTCATATACATTGCAAACAAGCTGTTGTATTATATTTATTCTTTTTCGGTTTGTGACGCGAGTGATTAATTAGATGTCTCCACGGGTAACGGGTAAATACACGGGTTGGTTTGTTGTTTATTAAAGTTTCCGTTTTGCCTTACGAGTGCCAAGGTAGCAATCCAGACGCTGCGGGCTGGAGAACTCGCAATATCCTCGGATAAAACTTTAGTTTCTATATCTTTGACAAAAAATTCTGTAATTTTTGTGTAATCGCAAGAAAAAACGTTTGTGAAATAATTCTGGAAATCTCCAGTCGTTTTGTAGCTAGCCGAGTGCGGCCCTGGATTCACATTTTGGGTTTATGATAAGCTGGGCTATTTTGGCGCTGAAGCATAGTACGTCCACAATAGGTTCTATCTAACTTCTAAACTATACAGCACGTGTTTGACTGCAGTATTAACACAAGGGCAGCAAATATATCTATTACAATCGTTGCTTTTCTATATTTATTATAATATACCTAATTTACAATGCAGCTATTTAAGAAGCAGAGCGTGACCTAGTATTCAAAAATAGAAGGAACTATTTAAAATTAGGCATAAAGAACTGGAACCGTTCTGGTGCAATGTGTAAAACAAAAGTTTTATACACAATTCACAGATTCTCTTCCCGTTAATTTAAATTTTAATATTATACAAGGCACTTCTTAGGCACAGTATATACTACCTCATAAAATTTCATACACAAGGTCCGCCAGAAAAATCGTATTAAAATAGATTTGTGCTTTTTTATTTAAGTACTTATTTTAGCACGTTGAAATACTTTTATGTTATGTGCTTCACGCACTTTATGTTATTATTACAGACGGAAATGCTGTATTCTTAACAAAGAAGTTGTTATATTTGAAATAAGTAAATATGTCCATTAATTTATATGCTCTTGCTGGTATTGGTGATCGCTACTGACACGTGGGCCCCAGTTAGCGTAATCCTCTGTGGGTATATGTATACCTCACAGATATAATATACCACTTTAAATTTTTTTTACTACCACTTTAAACCCTCTGTATAATAATCTTCTTAATTAATATATGTATTTTTATTTACAGCCAAGTGAGATAAAATCTTGCAGCCCCCGTAGCATAAGAAGTGTACAAAATCTCATCGGCGCTAAAGAAAATATTTTCCTCTCAATCTAACTCCCACTAAATCCCGAGGTTGGTTAAACACTGTCAAGTGTAGGAGAGAGATTTTCTCCACGTCCCGTGCTGCCTACTGATCTAGTTGGAACCATAAACGTATGGTACGTTTTTAGTTCCAATTAGATCAGAGTTTTAGAGTTTTCTTTTGCGACATCAGCCAAACACATCGGTTATCCTTCGAGCTATTTCTACAGCACAGGCGCCACGGTGGAACTCATACTTGTACCTGAATATGTAGTGGTATTTCATGTTATTATCCATTGTGGGAAACGAACGACGCCTAAAAAAACTAATCAGAAAAAAACAAATGAGCGACTGTTTTCGAAACTCAACTGTGTCAGCTAAAGGCATTTATTTTAAATTTGGAATTCTTATCCTTTTCCGATAAAACTGCAATTTAATAAATATCTGAGGACCTTTTTGTTGTTTGAACCAACACTACTTTCTCCGTTAATCGGTCTCTCGACATGGTCCTTTCCGTCTCCTTTTTATACATACATACATACATAAGTCACGCCTATATCCCCGAAGGGGTAGGCAGAGGTGAACGAGCACCCACGTTTCGCCAATTATGTTAGGTCCCATGTAATAGGTGGCGAGCCTATTGCCATTTATCGGGCACAAAAGTCGCAGTACTATTGCTAGGTGATATAAGAGGAACGCTGCTGCCCATTCCTCATCGCTGATTTATCCTTAGTCGCCTTGTACGACACCCACGGGAGAGATTTGGGGTGGTGACAATTGTATTCTACTCTGCCGTCACCACACGGCCTTTTTATACATTCATTCATCACTAGTACCTTTCCGGTGTGATGATCCTATCATAGGAATTGTTAGCGACTGGCTGGCAATCTAACCTTTTTACTACGTTTTATAATAACTTGTATTTTATAATACGTCACTTTGATATTGTTCGTTGTCATTATTATTGCGTTGTCTACCGTTTTTGTGTTGTTGCTCTGTTTTACCGAAATTACACCAATTCATTGGATTTACTAGTGTTTCCTTCATCAGCCTTCATCATTATACAGTCCACTGCACGGTTCGCTATCATTTGTCCTTACGATCCTACAAATTCTCATTTTTTTCCAGCATAAGCCACGTTAGTTTTCCATTTCATTTTTCATATCATTCTCGCAATGGAAACACGCAGTAAGTCTAAGTGTAAGGCAGATCAACAAGTAGACACCGTGGTGAGTGATTTACCACCATCCGCTGTGGGCCAAAAGTTAACGAGCGGTGACATCCAAACCCAACATATCGATGCGCGCCGCCCGTTAGCCCACGATGATAAATCACCCACCACTGACAGCAGTCAACGTTCAGCCCACTGGCGTTCCTCTTGCTCTTCCGCCACAGTTCGTGCTAGGAGGCTCGAAGCGGAAGCAGAGCTCTTCCGCCGGCGTGCGGAGCGAGCACGGCAGCTTGCAGAGCGCGAAGCCGAAAGGCAGCGAGAAATCGCCCGCCTCGAAGATGAAGCCGACGAGTTGGCCATGCAGGCCAAGCTCGCCGCTTCCGATGGATCAAAAAGGTCGTATCGTAGATCGCATTCGTCTCGTAGATCGCACTCGGTTCGTAACGATCAGGAAACGAGTTCGTGGGTACGCAACCAGGTTCAATTCCAGCGTGACACTAGGCATGGTGCATCACCAATCACGTTGGATCGACCCACCGATGTACCTCCGACCGACATTTCGGTGCCTGCTCGATACGTTCCACTACGGCCGATCTCCACAGAATACGAAGATCCACAAACCGGTCCAATCTCAACCATTCCCCCGACTGGTCTCTCTCAAACCTCGCCATTACACGAGCTTAATAAAGCGATTACAGCCTTGACCAATCGCCCAAAACAACCGGAACTATGCATATGTTCTGGGGACTTAGCATGTTGGATGGCCTTCAAGTCTAGCTACAATAGGTCTAAACACCTTAATTCCCCAGCAGAGAACATGTCCCGACATAACCAAGCCGTGCGAGGAGCTGCGTACCAAGCCGTTGCTTCGCTTCTGTGGGTATCACAGGACCCAGAAGAAGTCATGCGCACGCTCGAACAATCGTTCGCACGACCGGAGATTCTCGTGGGACACGAGTTAGCTAGCCTTCGAAGTATCCCAAAGATAAGTAATCCAGAACAAATTAACATGCTTGCAAATAAAATTCGTAACTATGTTACAACAATAAAGCTATTAGGCCAGTACGAATATTTATATTCACCGGAACTGTTTCGAACAGTTTTATTAAAGCTCAGCGAGCATGTGCGTTGTCGATTCTCTGATTACGCGGCCGACAATATGCCATCATTAGAAAATACATCAAAGCTTGAGACTTTGTCAAAATTTCTGTTACTTGAAGCCGACCGACAGCCCAAGTACAACTTTACCTATGACATTACTGCGTCATCGCCAACATGTCAAAAAGTGTTCACGTATAAGTCTGGCAGAGAATTGGTGCACGCTACGACGTCACCCTCTAGTGGTGGCTCGTTCAACACCACAGCCCTCCTAGATGAAGGCAGCACCACAATTCTCATCGACGGCGATATAGCTGTGAGAATCGGTGCCACGTCAACCTATAAAGAACATCTGCAACTTGATGGTGTGAGCGGCATGACAACTGTTGTCTGTTGTGCGGGTTATGTGAATTTCCATAATCGAGGACGTAATCTAACCGACCGTTATTTGATCGAGCATGCAAGGGCCATTACGCCATTGTCTTTGAAAACACAAAACAGAGATGAAATAACTCTTTCTGATTTTACCCATCACATCAGTTTTCTGCAGAGCGCACATCTTTTTCGATGCAAAATTACTCGGTCAATTCCTCCAAATTCCAAATTGAATGTATTTGACGTCACATCACCCTCAACCTTGTCAACAGTGCATATGCTACAGGTAGAGAAGATGCTTTATCAACAAGCTCAACTGGAAAGTTTCCCGGCGGAGATCAAGCTGCTGAGAGAGTCCCAGACAGTGCCCAGAAAAAGCCGAATTGCAACGCTTGCACCAATTATCGATGAAGAAGGCGTGATGAGAATGGATTCTAGGATCAGGTCTGCGCCTGAGGTGACTGACAGTACGATTTCTCCGATCATTCTGGATGGCCGACACCACATATCTCGGCTTCTCATCTACCATTCCCACATTAACCCCGCACACGGTTTCCACGAGCTAGTAATGAACGAGTTGAAACAGAAGTACACGATCTTAAGAGCCAGAAACTCTATCAAGGCTGTTGTTCGTGACTGTTTTGTATGCAGAAGGAAGCAACCTCCTCAGAACCCTCGACTAGGAGACTTGCCCCCGGAACGGCCTGCGCATCACCAGAGAGCGTTATCAAAAGCTTGCCTCGATCACCTTGGGCCCTTACATAAATTAATGCACAGACGCCGTGACAAGAGGTGGGTGGCCCTATTTACATGCCCCTTGGACCCCCGGATTGTTGTCAAATACAGATGGTGGTTCGCCGCTGCGATTAGCACCGTGCTCGTCTCGCAGACCATTTCTGGGTACGATGGCTTCATGAACCAATATCTCTGAACTTTACGAGCTAGAGGAGGCAGCAGGAAAAAGGTTGTGAGGGTGACGTGGTGGTCATTTTTGATCCATCCCTTTCACATGAATTGTGGTCACTATATTGTAGTTGCCCTAACTACAACATTTACGCGAGTTGACGGAGTGGTTCGCGTGGTGGACGTCCCAACTACGTTACGCCGACCAGTCCGTAAACTAAATATGTTGGAGGATAGTCAGTCAGTCACTACCAGGTGTTAGTGTTCCACTGGGGGTGGGAATGTTAGCGACTGGCTGGCAATCTAACCTTTTTACTACGTTTTATAATAACTTGTATTTTATAATACGTCACTTTGATATTGTTCGTTGTCATTATTATTGCGTTGTCTACCGTTTTGTATTGTTGCTCTGTTTTACCGAAATTACACCAATTCATTGGATTTACTAGTGTTTCCTTCATCAGCCTTCATCGTTATACAGTCCACTGCACGGTTCGCTATCAGGAATCAAAAGGGAGTTGATGGTGTGATGACGTCTGACCGATATGAATGGAAGAGGAAACATACTGCGCCGACCTTAGATAGACTGGGAAGAATAAAGGAATTGTGCTGCCCATTACTCATCGCTGTCTTTTACACCCGCGGGTGAGATTGGGGGTGGTGACAATTGTATTTTACGTCACCACCACACGGCGAATATGATTTTTATAATAAGGGTATTCCTAATTAGTTGTCTAGGTTACTAGCTGTCTGTGACGTAAATATGAAGTGTGAATCTTTTACCGAAAAGATTTATTGATCGTAAAAAAATATATCCGACAAAATATCTGAGTAATCCAATTTCAAACGAACGTTAATTTTATTTGAAAAATAAAACTGATAATTCAATAGCGTTCATGTCCGAAAAATTACAATTTATTTGATTCGTAAAAGCAACGAATCTAATAAATTCTAATTCTATAATGTAGCGGAGGAAATATATTGCGCGGGTTAGGGTTACCACTTTTGAATACTTTATAAAAAATGTCATCATAAGAGACAATAATAGCATTCCATCCATGTACCTATGTACCGTGCGGGTGCCGGGTCCATGGTGTGGCAGAGAAGAGAGTCAGTGGCAGCGCCTGGGACTTATGACCCAAGTGTAGGTTTATGGGGCCCCTTCACAACATGTCAACACTCACCTTCACCTCTTCTTCTTCGACTTCTCTCTCTGCCCTTATATTGGTAAGATTCTGTGAGTGCGCCTAGCTATACACACATTACAGTATAGAACTTACAAAAGCACTAGACAAGCCAAGGTTCTCTTAGTAATGAATATAGGGATTTAGCTGGTATACCCCTCGCTCGCACCTTTTGTTGGTGAAGATTGGAATTGGCATGAGTCCCCTTCGACACCCGTGGAATAGTTGGGGGGTCAGAATTAATTTATACGTAGGTATGCTCTGTCGTTACCACATGTCACCATACTGCCGTATGGTGACGGCGGAGAGATTTATAATCAATTATTTCAAGAAAGTTTTCGATAAAGCAACTGCCCCTTTTTTACTAGATAAATAGCTAAATTAAAAGACAATATCTATATCTATATGGAAGCTCAAAGCTAGTGCGTAGGCAAAGCACTACCTAATAGCGATGTCATTATTCCCTAAAAAGATATTTTTAAATCACAAAAACATCGAGAAACGCGGAAGCTTCTTCAGTTTAGGATCGTTGTACTATAAGCCCCTTCGTACACTAGGCTACGCAATCGCAAATGTTTGATATTCGACGATTTTAGTCTTCAAGCGACTACCGCCATACAAATCCATTGAGCTCCGTACACGAGTCGCATCGCCGACATTCGTCTCGCGATTAGATTTATACGGCGGTAGCCGCTTGGAGACTCATCCCATGGGTGTCGTAAAAGTCGACTAAGGGCGATTATTTGTGGCACCCGAATGGTGGAGGGCAAACCAGCAACAATGGCATACCCAAAGAGGGTTGGTGTCAGGCAGACGGCCGGCTGTAAAACCTAACCCAAAACTATGAGCAGTAGTGATTGGAATGTTGTCATTCCAATCACTCTTCGTTCATCGGTCTCTCGACATAGTCCTTTCCGTCTCTTTTCCATACATTCATTCATCACTAGGACCTTTACGGTGTGATGGATGATATGAATCAATAGGGTAGTGGATGTCTTGATGACGTCTGACCGATACGAATGGAAGAGGAAACATACTGCGTCGACCCCAGATAGACTGGGAACAGGGGAGAAGAAGAAGTCGCTTGGAGACTAAAATCGTCGAATATCGAAGATTTGCGTAGTCTTGTGTACGAGGGGCTTACGCTCTCGAATTCGATGTCATCGCGTCGGCGCCCTCAGTCGTGGGACCTGGAATAATTCCAATGAATTCCGCCGGCATCGCTATTTCACGGTGAAAGAAGTGAACAGTAATTAGTCACCGCTCCGTGTCACGATTTATTTACAAAAGATCTGTCCCAAATGAGTTTTTTCGCTTGTTTCCATTAAATTACTATTCATTACACGATATATTTATTGAGTAAATAAACACGAGATTGGTGTTTATGCAAATTATGCACAGATTCGATTGTTTCATAAATATTCAATTTAATTTTAAAGTAAACTAGCTGACCCGGCAAACGCTATTTTGCCCTTATCAAGCAGAAGAAGCACATTCGGTATTGAAATTATCTAAAGTACCTACTTACAAAGTATAGGACGCCAATACATGCCCCTGTTATTAATGTAGGGATACCTAGTGATAATTAATGAATGATTTCTTATGGTCAAACTTATAACACACAAAACTTAACGACAAGTAGGTACTGTCAGCGGCACGCTGGGTTGCCACGGAATGCCAAGTTTTGACAAATAATTTTGCACTTTTATAGTGCAAAATTATTTGTAATATCGTTTAGGTTGAAAATCGATTGGGGAAAATAATAATTTTGTGATGGCCTGGCCTGCTGTTGTCTGTGAATGTTGCGAATGTTACCTTTTTTTTGTTTACTTTGTTACCTATTTGGTCTCAAATTGCTTTTATTCGTCTTTTACGCTACATGGGTAATAATAAATATTAATAACGGCTATTTGTATGTAGCTTTAAGTAATATGTGGACATTTATGCTGGTCCTACAATTAGCTGAAATTGTTAAATAGTCTTAATTTTTCAAATAATATACATTGTATACCACCCCCCGTTGGTGATAAGGGTAAAACAACGATCATAGCCTATACGACCTATTTTCAGACCTAACAAATGCACATAAAGGAATTCATAAAAATCAATCTAGCCGTTTCGGGAGAGTTCGTTAACAAACACTGTGACACGCGATTTTTATATATTGGTTAGACCTATTGGGTAGAACTACAGAGCTAGACCAAAGCGGTCAATCCAATCGGTTGTCAACCTTAACTAGTTAGTAGTAAGGCATAAAGTTGATTCAGACATTTTTACAGTTTGTTGTAGCCAGACGTGCTGCTGACTGTACCTACGTATGTCACGTTTGTCGGTCTGTCTCTCACAGAAATTAGTTCTTTCCACTTGCTACGATTCTTACACGAATGCCCGTCGGTTTCGGGTACCTACTCTTGACGCGTCCCTTTTTAATATTTCAATTTGGTTATGAAAGGTCCCTAGGCCTTTCCCTTCCCGTTTCTCCATTCACTTTAAAACCTAAGCCAAAACTTTGAGCAGTATGGATTGGAATGTTGTCATTCCAATCACTCTCTCCGTTCATCGGTCTCTCGACATGGTCCGTTCCGTCAGTTTTCTTTACATTCAGTCATCAGTAGCACCTTTACGGTGTGATGATATGGATGATATGAATTAAATAGAATATAATAGAATAGAATAGATAATTATTGCTATAACTGTGTACAAATTGCTGGTATTAATGCATAAGTAAGTCACAACAGTTTGCCCATTTCGGGCATGCAATCTAGATATGTTTTGAATTAAACATTATGTTGTGATTCGTTATAAAAATAGTAAATTGAATATTAATCTAGTGTTCTGTACCACGTAAATTTTATTAATATGTGCCTACTTCTATGTTTACCGCGCTCAGGTTGATAACTTGTAATGAGCTTGACTTCCGCTACGAATGTTTGACTGACGAAAATAAACGGAAGTGTGTTACTGCAATATTTTATATGATAACGACGTCCTATAATTGCATTAAAGTTAAAAAAGTACCAGGATAATTTTATATTCCTTTCGTTGATTTTTGTAATAATTATTTGTCATTCGTCCATTTTCCAGATTATCGAAAATTAAAACCGGAAGTCGGTTGAATTTATTAAATATTTGTAAGTTGCGTAGTTGGTGGCAACATGGAGTCATTCGAGTCATTATTATGGACGAATGAGAAATAAGTTAATAAGGGAAGGTTATTTTAATTACTAAGAAGTTTGGATTATTGTGTTTACTGGGAAAAGCAGTGCTATACTTTTGTTACTGAGAGTTGTTCGGAGAGAGTGTGAAGTGGAATTACATTGTTTCTAGAAGTAATTGTGGTGGTTTTATTACAAGTCAGAAGTGGGATAAACCACGAGCCATGTCGAAAGAAAACTGTGAGTACTACATTTTTGGTTTCCAATTGATTCTACATTAATTAATCTGATGGTTACTTTTAGTTAAAATAAAATGGTACCTACTGGTGAATATTTTTGACGTAAATATGTTACGTAAACCGAAACATGGACAAGGTACCTATTTAATTTATGCATTGTGCGCTCAGCTAAAGTTACTTTCTGGTAGCGTTACTTAAAATACAGGATTAATCAAACACGTCCATTATGCATAATGTGACGGCCGGCTTGGTCGAATAGACAGATTGCTGGTTATTGGTCAAGAGGTCCCGGTTTCGAATCCTGGGAGGGGAAAATTTTGTGAACAACGCAGACATATGAAACCGAGTTTGACATGTTTATGTAGTTTAATCAAATAATTTTTTTTAACTACATTATGTATATTATGTAATTTAATTTTTAAGTATATTAAAATATGCCTGTCAATAAATATTCATAACACAATTGCTTACTTACTTTGGATGAGTAATGTAAGAGACATTCTTTTTATTTTTCTATTTGATAATGAAATAATAAATAATGAATTTAAACACACATAAATATCCGACAAGGACATGGTCTGATACAAATCTCTGCGCAAGGATTTGTGTTACTCTATTACTATGAATGTTACAATCTGGAACTTTGTACTTTTCCAGATTCAAATATTCCAATCTGATGAATGGTACATTTTTGCCACAATCAAACTATATGTATATTTCTTGAATTATCCTGCAGTTACATTATATTATTATGAGACACTAGTATTTCAGTTTAGTATGAAAACAACTGATTTTCAGCAAAAAAAAATATTGCAACTACATAGATTACAGCCATGTAGGTGAGCTGTATAAAATTCAATCAATTAGGTAAGCGGGATATATTTCAGCCATATAGGTGGACTGGATGGATTTACAGCCATGTAGGTGAGCTGCATAGATTACAGCCATGTAGGTGAGCTGCATAGATTACAGCCATGTAGGTGAGCTGCATAGATTACAGCCATGTAGGTGAGCTGCATAGATTACAGCCATGCAGGTGAGCTGCATAGATTACAGCCATGTAGGTGAGCTGCATAGATTACAGCCATTGGGGTGAGCTGTATAAAATTCAATCATGTAGGTGAGCGGGATAGATTACAGCCATGTAGGTGAGCTGTATAAAAATTTAGTCATGTAGATGAGCGGGATAGATTGCAGTCATGTATGTGAGCTGGATGGATTTATAGCCGCATAGGTGAGCTGCATAGATTACAGCCATTAGGTGAGCTGCATCTATACATTCCTTGATATTTGTTTAGAGAGTATAAAAAACTACCACATAGGGCAATCAGTAAAATAATATGTATATATATATTATTACTATACAAATATAGATTAACATATACATATTTATAAAGACAGTTATTGATGAAATTAGATTGTTCCTACTATGAAATTGTAAGTAAAACTGGACGGATATGAAGTGCCAAAAAAAAAATGTATTTCAGGTAACCAAGAAGAGTTCACGCCTCCACATAGTGGTGGGAGACGCCGTCCAACAACCTACTCCAGTGAGGAGGAAGATATTCCTGTAAAAATGAAGCGGTTTTCTGAAGGTATTACCCCCGATGACCTGCTGAAAATCATAACTGCGTTACAGGATGGCCCAAGTAAGAGTATTAATACAACTAATGTTGTTCCGGAGTTTGACCCCAATAATAAGTCCCAAGATGTTGAGCGATGGCTAAGAAAAGTCAACGAATGCGCAGTCATATACAACTGGAATGAAAAACATACCACTCATTATGCGTTACAAAAATTATGTGGCGTAGCAAAAAAATGGTATGAGTCCCTCCCATCGCTTAACTTCTCATGGCAGGAATGGCAGCACAAATTAAAAAAGGCATTTCCTAATGAAGAAAATTTTGGAAAATTGTTAGAGGAAATGCTTGATCGCAAATCACGCGCAGATGAATCTCTTAGAGACTATTTTTATGATAAACTTTCATTATTAGGCAGATGTGATATTTCTGGTCGTAAGGCAGTTGATTGCATAATATATGGAATATGTGATATTGCTGTACGTAATGGTGCGCAAGCTCTTAAATGTAATGAACCAGAAGATTTGTTAAATTATTTAGCCTCCCAACAACCTAGTCAAATTAAGGAAAACTCACGGTCTACTTTTAACAATAATTCTTTTAGGAAGCGAGATTTTCGCAATGGTTCTAACAACCACGGTAGAATGTCTTCAACGTCAAAAGGGAGCGATTTAACTTGCTTTAATTGTCAAGAACGCGGCCACTCTTACGCGAATTGCTCAAAACCTATAGTTAAGTGCAATAAATGCGGAAGAGTTGGACACAATTTTGAGAACTGTTATAGAAAACCTCTTGTTTCACACGACGTCAAAAGCCAAAATGATCAATCTATTGAGAAAAAGGTAATGAGGATAACGAAGAATAAAATAGATAATGCACTGATTCCAAAATCTTATTTAGTTGGGATACCACCGGATACAAACAATAAGTATTTTAAAAATGTTTCTGTAAATGGTAAAACTCTGAATGCTTATATTGATTTTGGAAGTCAATGCAGCCTCATTAAATCTTCTATAGCTAAATTGCTTAATCTTGTAGAGAATAATACGGATTTGCCAGTAATTAGAGGTTTTGGACATTCAGCTACCAAACCGAAGTTCCAATCTATTATTAAAATTAGAATCGATGAAATAGATGCTGAATTGGTTGTTTTGGCTGTTGACGATGTGTTTTTGCCTGCGGCGTTACTAATAGGCCAAAACTTTACCGAATTACCCGCGGTAATGGTAAAGAAAGATAATGAAACTTTGTTCTTTTACCATTCACTTTCACTCACTCACGTTAAGGATCCTGATCGTGTCGCTATAAAACTCTATGTTGAAAGGGATACAACCATTGTCAAGGGAGGTCTAGTAGAGGTATATTGTAAGGAGCCTTTTACTGGTGATATTTATATTGATGGGAGCACCAGAATGAGTCCCACTCAAGAGTATCATTTACATCAAGGTTGTTACACGGTAAACAATAGAAAATCTATTATATTTGTTACTTCACTAACAACATCCCCTTTAATATTCAAAGGCAATAGTCTAATAGCTAGAGTAAATTCTATAGGCGAGATGAAAACTCTTGCTATTAACACTGAAAGAAGTGTTAGAGAGTTAACACCTCTTGACTCGTCTGAAATCAACGTTGGGCAGGATATAGATCAGGATACATTTGAGAAACTAAAAAAATTATTAATTACGTATAGGGCATGCTTTGCCCAAAATCTGAGTGAATTAGGGTGCATTGAGAATATGGAAATGAACATCGAACTACATGACAAAACACCTGTTATATATAGGCCGTACAGATTATCCCATCATGAACGGCAAAAAGTTCGAGATATGGTGAATGAACTAGTGAAAAACGATATAGTCCAGGAGTCTGTGTCCAATTATGCTAGTCCTATATTGTTAGTAAAAAAGAAAAGCGGTGAATCTAGACTGTGTATAGACTATCGTGCCCTCAACAACAAGACCATAAAAGATAAATATCCGCTGCCGTTGATAGACGATCAAATTTCTAATTTGAGTGGTAACAAATATTTTACTACCTTAGATTTAGCCTCCGGCTACTATCAAGTACCAATGGGAGAAGAGAGTCGTCACCTTACTGCATTTGTCACTCCAGACAGCCATTACGAATTTAAACGCATGCCGTTTGGATTGGCAAACGCACCAGCAGTTTTCCAAAAAATTATTAATAAATTATTAGGGCAACGTAGATTTGATTCTGCACTAGCATACATGGATGACCTTCTCATCCCATCTGCTACTATTAATGAAGGGTTTTGTAAACTGGAGAGCGTCTTAAAACTTATATTGGAAGCTGGTCTCACTCTGAAATTGTCAAAGTGCCGTTTCTTTGATAAAGAAATTGAATATTTAGGTTACGAAGTTTCTGCCGAGGGCATTAAGCCTAGCGAAAGAAAAATAGCAGCAGTGAGAGATTTTCACGCTCCATCCAATATTCACCAACTTCGACAGTTTCTTGGCTTGGCCAGCTACTTTCGACGGTTTGTGAAAGGTTTTGGCGAAATAGCTAGACCTCTTACTAAACTACTAAAAAAGGACGTTCCGTGGGAGTGGGCAATAGATCAGGACAACTCATTTCAATCGTTAAAATCCCGGCTTATTGAGCGTCCTATATTGGCACTTTATGATCCAAATCTAGATACAGAGCTACATGCGGACGCCAGCTCTTTGGGCTTAGGCGGCATTCTCATGCAATGGCAGTCCCAGCATAGGATACTAAAGCCGGTGGCATATTTTAGCAGACAAACCACAGCAGACGAAAAGCATTTCCACTCTTACGAGTTGGAGACGTTAGCCGTGGTTTGCTCTTTAAAGAAATTCCGTCCATACCTGCTAGGATTGAAGTTTACAGTTTACACTGATTGTAATGCGCTAAGAACTACACTAACAAAGAGAGATTTGATTCCCCGCATAGCACGCTGGTGGCTTCAAATTAGCGAGTTTGATTTTGATATACAGTACCGTCCTGGTTGTCGCATGAGCCACGTAGATGCCCTTAGCAGAAATGCACAATCTATAACCACTTTAGGCAACTCCGTTAATACTATGAATATAACCACCGGTAATTGGATAGTAACTTTACAAATTGCCGATCCTGAGTTACAGCGGATAGTCAAAATTTTAAAACCAAGTACGGATCAAGAGAGTTCGGACCTCAAAAAAAACTATGCATTCAAAAATCATGCGTTGTATAGAAAATTAGGCGAAGATTTAAGGTTAGCTGTTCCAAAAAGTGCTAGATGGCAGGTTTGCAGGGCTAATCATGACGATATTGGACACTTTGGGTATGCAAAAACTTTAGAACGTATCCAAAGTCAATATTGGTTCCCCAAATTAAGACGCTTCGTGAAAAAGTACGTCGCTGCCTGCATTGATTGTGCTTATAACAAAGATAATGGTAAGGCGAGAACAGGATTTTTGCATCCAATCGAAAAGATCGAAAAGCCATTTCACACAGTACATCTGGACCATTTAGGTCCATTTGTTAAGAGTAAATTAGGTAACTGCTACATATTGACTATAGTAGATGCGTTTACCAAATATGTCTTTGCCAAACCCGTTAAAGACACTAAAACTAAAAATGTCATAAAAACTTTACAAAGTTTGTTTAACGATTTTGGAATTCCAAAAAGAATCATTTCCGATAGGGGAACGGCGTTTACATTTGGTCCGTTTAAAGAATTTTGCAGTAGTAATGCCATTAAACATGTACTTAACGCAGTTGCTTGTCCCAGAGCAAATGGTCAGGCGGAAAGATTTAATCAAACGATACTCACCTCTTTAGCCACCCAAAATTTTGGCAAGGATGAACGCACGTGGGACCAGCAACTGGGTAAAGTCCAGTGGGGCATTAATAACACAATTAATGCAAGTACAAAAAAATGTCCATCGGAGTTACTGTTTGGCGTAAAGCTTAATTGCGCTACTGATAACATGTTATCGGTCGAAACTGGAGACACTAATCAAGAAAGCCTGAATATGAATAATCTCTCTTCATCATCTATAGATGAGATTAGGCAAGAAGCTTCAGCGAATATTAAAGAAAGTCAGAAACGACAAAAACAGATGTATGACTCTAAAAGATCTCCTGCTGTGTTATATTCAGTGGGTGATTTAGTCAAAATAACAAAAACAAACTACCACAATGACGGTAAAAGTAAAAAGTTAATGCCCAAATTTATTGGTCCATACAAAATAGAAAAATGTTTAGGAAACGATCGTTACAAAATTGTTAATGTTCCAGGTTTTAATACTAAACGGTATGATAGTGTTATAGCGGCAGACAGGATGCGGCCCTGGATTCACATTCAGGCGCTAGAATTGGACAAATCTTCTGGTTCCGAGCACAGTAGCTCCTCTGATTCTGACTCTGAAAAATAAATCTTGTTTCAAAAAAAAAATCTACTTTATAGAAAACATTGTAATAACATTTAGAATAAGTATAAATAAGTATATAAATTAAGTATACTAAGTATTATCTTTTAATTTAATTTTGCGGTATGTAAAATTATTCAAAACTTACATTATCACAAAAAAAATGTCGCTAATTAAAAAAAAATTAACATTATGTATTAACTTGATTACACTGGTAAAATTACTAATATGCCATAATAGCATCATAATTATAAGTTAAAAAGACTGATTTATGTATCATAACTTATCCTTAGTGTTGTGATTGTTGCGTACTCCGGAGAAAGTACGCTAATGGATGGCCGAGTGTTGTGATTCGTTATAAAAATAGTAAATTGAATATTAATCTAGTGTTCTGTACCACGTAAATTTTATTAATATGTGCCTACTTCTATGTTTACCGCGCTCAGGTTGATAACTTGTAATGAGCTTGACTTCCGCTACGAATGTTTGACTGACGAAAATAAACGGAAGTGTGTTACTGCAATATTTTATATGATAACGACGTCCTATAATTGCATTAAAGTTAAAAAAGTACCAGGATAATTTTATATTCCTTTCGTTGATTTTTGTAATAATTATTTGTCATTCGTCCATTTTCCAGATTATCGAAAATTAAAACCGGAAGTCGGTTGAATTTATTAAATATTTGTAAGTTGCGTAGTTGGTGGCAACATGGAGTCATTCGAGTCATTATTATGGACGAATGAGAAATAAGTTAATAAGGGAAGGTTATTTTAATTACTAAGAAGTTTGGATTATTGTGTTTACTGGGAAAAGCAGTGCTATACTTTTGTTACTGAGAGTTGTTCGGAGAGAGTGTGAAGTGGAATTACATTGTGAGAAGTGGAATTACATTGTTTCTAGAAGTAATTGTGGTGGTTTTATTACAATTATTTGTAAAAAAGTATTCATTCAAGTTATAAAAGACATTATTTTACAGCCAGGATTTTAATTTAAACTTGAATTTAGGCAAGTCTTGGGATTTAATATCAAGAGGCAGATGATTGAATACTTTTATACTGGTGTAAAAAGTACTTTTATAATACAAAAAAATATTAATTTTAGGTATACATATATTGTTTATTTCTGACCGTGTGTCTAGATAGTTTCTTGTCAAATAACTCTGGGTGATGTTTAACAAATACTGATGCTACTAAAATAAAAATATTTGTCAGCGTAAGATATCCCTTTTCTTTAAAAGTATTTCTTAGAGTATCATCAGAGTACATACCATATATAATGCGCAAACACCGCTTTTGTAAAATGAAAGTTGAATTAACATTTACAGAGTTTCCCCAAAAAATAATCTTCTTCTCCCTGCCCTGTTCCCAGTCTATCTGGGGTCGGCGCAGTATGTTTCCTCTTCCATTCATATGTCAGACGCCATCAAGCCATCCAATCCCTTTTGATTCATATCATCCATCCCACCGTAATGGTGTTAGTAATGAATGAATGTATAGAAAAGAGACTGAACGGACCATGTCGAGAGACCCATGAACGGAGAGAGTGATTAGAATGACAACATTCCATTCCATACTGCTCAAGGTTTTGGCTTAGGTTTTACAGCCGGCCGCCTGCCTGACACCAACCCTCTTTGGGTACGCTGTTGTTGGTGGTTTGCCCTCCACCATTCGGGTGCCCCAAGGTGCTTATTGGTCTACACCGGGCAATCTCCCTTAGTCGACTCTTACGACACCCACGGGATGAGTTGGGGCTGGCCTATTCTACGTTTTTTGTTCGCTCCCAGGCCAGCATATGAGAGTTGTTCCCCATGTTCCCCAAAAAATAATACCATACGTTAATAACGGGTAAACTTGTCCAAAATAGGCAGCTCTGGCTACCTCACTGGAAGAAGTTTCTGCAAGTATACATAAAGCATAGCAAAGACTTGACATTTTTTTATTATTTTTTTATATATGGGGTTTCCAGTTTAGGTTGGTATCAATTGTGACACCTAGAAAATTAACTACTTCCACTTTATCTATTTTTGTATTATTTTCAGTAATATCTAAGTTATAAGAATTTGTTTTATAGTTTCTGAATTGAATAAATTTAGATTTTTTTGGGTTAACTTTCAAATTAATTGATTTAAGCCATGAAACTGCTGCCTGTAAAGAATTATTTACTTTTTTTTCAAAAATATTTTTGTTCCTTGCAGAGTCTGATAGAAAAATTGTGGCATCATCGGTAAACATCACACATAACTCTTGCATGCTATTTGGGAAATCGTTAACTAAGAATAGGAGTGGCCCGAGAATGCTTCCTTGAGGAAGCCCTTGGGTCATCTTAATTGATTTGGATTTAACCTCTTTAAATGTTTTTGTGGATTTGTTGTATGTGTCAATCACAGTTATCTGTTCCCTACCTGTCAAATAGTTAGTTAAAAGTTTCAGAGCCACACCGCGAATACCTAGATTCTCTAGCATGGATATGAGGGTTGTATATATAACACAGTCAAATGCTTTTGTCATGTCTATAAATAAGCCAATGCACGGAATTTTGCAATTTAAAGACTCCCATATCTCTTTCAGAACCTGATAGATGGCTAGGGTGGTCGATTTATTTTTCCGAAAGCCATATTGGTTATTGTTTAGTGAGTTATTTCTATTTAAGGGCCGGTCGGTCAACGTAAATAGGTATTTAGCGCCGTCCCGGCCGCGCGGAACTTACTTCGCGCCGCCGGGACTTCGGTGAACTCACAAATGCCCTCTCCAGTGACACAGTATAAAAATAAGCAATAGAATATTGTTATTCAAATTAAACAATGCTTTTTTTATGAATCGTTATTTTGTGGCTTTGTTCATTTTATTAATGTATTTTTAGTGGTAATACTTATTTGGGTTTCAATTACTACTAAAATTTGACCCAGTATTTTTATAATCATTACCGCCAAAATGGAGCTGTATTGTTTTTCGAGTTCAATTATTGTAAATATTATGTATTACGAGAGTTTCTTTATTCCACCATTACTTCTTAATGTCTCAACAGATTGAGATGTATGGTAAAATTTACAAATGGGATTAGTTATTGAGATAAGACCCGATTCAAAACCAAATTCTGTTCATTACATGTTGTTAGGTCAAACAAATCAGAAATCTTATAATGCTTGACTCAAGCATCAATCAGCTTGAGTCAAGCATGATCATTTTCTATGTGTTTCTGTTCATTACATGTTGTTAGGTCAAATAAATCACAAATCTTATAATGCTTGACATCAATCAGCTTGTGTCAAGCACGATCATTTTCTATGTGTTTCTGTTCATTAAATGTTGTTAGGTCAAAAAAATTACAAATCTTATATTGCTTGACATCAATCAGCTTGAGTCAAGCACGATCATTTTCTATGTGTTTCTGTTCATTAAATGTTGTTAGGTCAAAAAAATTACAAATCTTATATTGCTTGACATCAATCAGCTTGAGTCAAGCACGATCATTTTCTATGTGTTTCTGTTCATTACATTACATTACAAGTCTAGGACAGGGGGGGTCACAAAATGTCACTTCAACGCACGAGAGGTTAGTTTTGTTACCTTTTTTAAATAATGGCTTGAGTTTTGCTAACTTTAACTCAGGAGGAAATACACCTGTCTGAATCATTAAATTCAATAAATAAGAATAAATAATAACTAGTGGCTCACTTATGTAACTCAATGCATTCTTAATAACTTTCATTGGTATATCATCAAACCCGCAGCAGCTCTTATTCTTAAATGTAGCGACAACTTTTCCCAGTTCATTTGAATCAACTGGTGTCAAAAATATACTACGTGAATGTGGAACATTAAAACGGTGTTGTCTGTCATTATTTAAACTATGTGAATTCGTGTTAGCAAAGTGAGTATTAAAAGTTTCTGCAATTTTGTAAGCATCTTAGCAAAAGGGAGTGGATGGCTTGATAACGTCTGACCGATATGAATGTAAGAGGAAACATACTACGCCCACCCCCAATTAGACATGGCAGGGAGAAGAGAAGATGCTCCACAACGCTCTTATTTCTGCTGTATTTATTTGAGTTTCATGCTTTTTTCCCATCCCAAATTGTCATCTCGACTGCGAAAAGCTTATAAAGGGAATTTTTTACTGGAAATGAAAGAAATATTTTCGAGTGCTTGAATTTATTGTAGGTATTGGAGTGGTCCAGCACCACTCCAATACCTAAAATAAATTAATAAATATATAATAGTGATATTATTTTTTGGTTTTAGTGACAGTGATAAAAAATTGTGTTGTTAAATACTGAAGAAATTGAGTATGGGTTAGATACTGCTGCCTTCTCAAATGAGAGAAAAAAATAAAAAAAATATTGTGACACTGACATATGTCAATGTCAATATTGTCAATTGTCGAGTCAATTTTTGTTTGACCTATTGTGTATAATTTTGCATAGGTTATCAAGTTTCGGCAAGTAGTAAACATTGATTTCGTGGATATATCTCTGTAATGTAGTACGGTTACTATAATTGAAGTTAATGGCAGATCGACTACGAAGAACTGAAGATATGGCTACCACTAGCACGGCGGTATCCACTGTCCAACCCCCCCTGCAGGAGGTGCGTCTTATAATATTATTTTTACTGTTGTTTGATCTATGTCTCATTTAGTTATCTCGGTTGTGAGATAAGTGAATTTAGTTATTTTAAGTGATAACATACAGAAATCTCTCAACCTTTATACTATGGCATTGAAAATATTAAATCCATATTTCGTGCAGAAAATTGCTTGTGTGTTAAATTCACATGTACAGCAAAAATATCACTATGCAACGAAAGTCACAGGCTTTCTAAGTGAAATCAATGTGCTGGACCTATCCAGGATTATCGCCGGCCCATTCTGTACCATGACTTTAGGTGATCTTGGAGCTAATGTAATCAAAGTTGAGAGTTTGGATGGTGATGAAGCCAGGAAGTGGGGTCCACCGTTTGTCGGTGGCAAAAACGACTCATTTTATTTTCTTAGCGTAAACAGAAATAAGAAGAGTGTGTGTATTGACTTTAAATCACCTGAAGGTAAGCCAATTGTTTTTTTTTTGCTCTAATTTTGTAAAAACAATGTTTCTATTTATTCAAGCAATTGTAATGAATTTTATAAGTCTACAAAATGTGAAGTAACAAATCTTCTAACTTTAATGTTCCAGGGAAAAAAATTATGTATGACTTGGTCAGGAAATCTGATGTTCTAGTAGAAAATTTTCTACCAGGGAAGTTAGATGAGTTAGACATTGGCTATGACAAACTAAAGACCATCAATCCTCGGCTAATTTACTGTGCTGTGACGGGCTTTGGACATGTTGGGCCTTATGCGAAAAAACCTGGGTATGCAGTATATATATTTCTTTACTATTTTGACAGTTTATGTTACCGCTGGATGGCAATAGCCCTATATAGGATATTATTACATGGAACCTAATAAAATTGGCGAAATGTGGCTTTTTCACCTATGCCTATCCCTTCAGGAATAATGTGTGATGTATTTATGTATGTAAATTGGACAAAGCTTACCAATTATTTATAATAATTATGAGTTGCTTATTAAATTGTCCTTCTATTGCCTCTATTTTGCTTCCTTTTAATTCCTTATTATTTAACTAAGATGGTAATCTTATTTTCAGTTATGATGTAATTGCGGCAGCAATGGGGGGTCTGCTTAATGTAACAGGGGATAGGAATGGTGGTCCTGTCAAGCCAGGTGTAGCAATCACAGATGTCACTACTGGTCTGCATGCATTTGGTGCTATCATGACGTCCCTCTACTATAGGGAAAAAACAAATAGAGGACAAAAAATTGATTGTAACTTACTCTCATCCCAAATTGCAAGCATGATAAATGTAGCAAATATTTATTTAAATTGTGGCATCGAAGGCCAGCGGTGGGGTACAGCACATGCAAATATTGTGCCCTACCAAGGGTTCAAAACAAAGGATGGGGATATGGTTATAGGGACTGGTTCTAATGCACAATTTGCAGATTTTTGCAAACTAATCAATAGGGAAAATTTTATAACAGATGAAAGATTTACTGATAATTCAAAAAGGGTTACCAACAGAGATTTATTGATAAATGCAATCAGTGAAGTCATTAAGACAAAGACTAATAAGGAGTGGATGGAAATATTTAAGAATGCTTCATTTCCAAATGGTCCAATTAATAAAATGGAAGATGTGTTTAATGATGAACATGTTAAAGCTATAGGGCTAGTAAAAGAGCTGCCCCATCCTGAAGCAGGCACTGTCAAGATGGTTGGTCCACCTACGGTGTATAGCGAGGGTGGAAATTATGCAAGAACTGCACCCCCGACAATTGGACAACATACAAGGAAAGTGTTATCTAACTTCTTAGGTTATCATGATGAAAAAATAAATAATCTCTTTAATAAAAAAGTAATAAGATAGGTGCATTTCTATTCCTGTATGAAAGGTGCATTATATAGAATATGATGCTGTGCTATTGATAAAATCAGGCATAAATGTTTATAATTGTTTCACATAATTACTTTTAAAGTAAATCAATGGTTATTTTAAATGGTATTCAAGTTACATTTAAGAAATGGTACTTGTAGTAATTACTTAAATTTATTAAATAAAATGTTTATAAAAGAACTGGTTTCTACTGAACATTTTTCTTTGGGTTTTTCTGCCCTAAGTAGTTTAAAAATATGGATGAATATATGATTGTTATATTGACCTAACAACCTCTATTGAGATACAGGCAGTTATAATTTATAGATACGAAACCGAGCCACAAATTCTACAACATTTCGATGTTTTCCTATAACTATCAGATTTTTTTGCTATGTTGGTAACTGACTATCAACATTTTTAGTATGGAAATCAGCCTGTGAATGATTTAAGAAATACAGGTTCAGAGAGGATAAATATTCCAAACAAATACTTTTTTTAAATAATATAATGTAGAATGCATCATTATATCTTATTTATTTCAATTCAACCGTTGTCTGTTGACTCGAAATGGTTTTTAAGCAAATTTTAATTTTTTATGAGGAATAAAGATTCTTTAATCCGAAATAACATGGCGTATCATTGTAGGTACACAATTACACTTAAGTACTATCTGATAGTTTGACATGATCTATTTCACTATTTTTATTCGATGTCTGCGTCAACAAGTGTTGATAAGAATGTGATCAATATTTTTGATTTAAAACAAAACAACATAAACATAATGTTACATCAGACTTCCTTGACTGGCTAGATAATTTTTTTAATTCAATATGGTTAAGTTTGTGTAGGTTTATCGAGTGCATTTGGTAGTTGCTTTCTGATTTCACAAACGTGCATATGGGTGGGCATAGGTGAATTAACACCCTCGCTTCACCGATTTTCTTAGATCCCATGTAATAAGTGGCGACGGCGAGCCTATTGCCATCTAACGGACACATAAATCGCAGTATATTGATAGGTAGCTTAAGAGGAACGCTGCTGCTCATTTACTTAGCGCCGTAGTCGACTTGTACGACACCCACGGGAGAGATCGGGGGTGGGAGACCAGGTAACCTGACGTGACAGTAGAAAATTGTGTAGCATCATAGCATGTAGGTAATTACGCTACCTAACGAAATTCATACGTATGTGATAACAGTTATCATAAATCTCGCTTATTTGCCTACATTTATACCAACCTTGTGCATTATAGTTGATAAACTAGTGTAAAAGATACAAATATTATATAAGTTACCTGTATGTAATTTCCTATAAGGAAAGGTGACCCAAAGCAGCCAAGCCTAAAGCTGACAGTCTCCTGTATAAACGATTGGCCCTAAAACACATTTCTCGCAACGCATCCTTGCTTTACTCTAGTGGAAAAGCACCCTAAGCGTTTGTATTATGGCTACAAGACAACTTTTATAATAAGTCTGTGTTCATCAGAAACATTTGAAACCAAGATTAGAACCACAGAACAGATAGAACACAGGACCTCTTGACCTTGGCCAATGATTTGACAATTCCACCAAATAAATAAATAAATATTTTTACACTCACACCTATCATGTAGCCCAAATTAAGTAGCCTAAGGACTTGTGTTATGGATACTAGATGACGGACATATTTTTAATATAACTATGTATATAAATGTTGAAAATATACTACATAAACATATACACAACCATGACTCGGATCAATGTATCATCGTTCGAGATTTAATTTTGAGTTGTATGTTAAGGTAGTAGGAACAAGGAGCTCGGTAGCGCAAATCCAAATCACGCTGGGCCTGCGATTGCGTTAGCTAAGGGATGTTCGCTAAGGCCGGTAATTGGATGGGTGACCATAAATTTATTACCTCGAGTTCCTCCGTGCTTCGGAAGGCACGTTAAACCGTTGGTCCCGGGCATCTACAGTCGTTAGGTAATACACACCAACCCGCACTGGGCTAGCGTGGTGGGTTATGGCTACAGATATATCAATATAAATTGATATATCTGTGGTTATGGCTCTTTTCTCTTTATATTCTTAATCCATAGGGAAGGCCTTTGCACCAGCACTGGATATAAAAGGGCTGGTGATCAGTGGTTGTTGTTGAAGTTTGGTAGTGTTAACTGTCTTCGACATTAGATATGTACATAATGACAATCTAAACTAGGTCAAGTTATTAAATGTAGTGTGTCTATTGTGTAGATATTATTCTTGTAGATTTTCGAGCTTGACTTTGTTAGTAGTACCTATATTCTGACGTTATATTAGGTAAGTAATCCCCGCATCACCACCCACGTTATGTTAGGTCCTAGGTGGCGAGCCATGTGGGGAGCATATTGCATAAGAGGAACGCTGGTGCCCATTCCTCATCACTGTTTAACCCTTAGTCGTCTTGTACGACACCAGCGGGAAAGATTTGGGGTGGTGACAAAATTGTGTTCTGCTCTGCCGTCACCTGCGGCGCTTTAAAACAATTATTATATGTAGAGAAGGCCTATGCCCCACCCAGTCGGGAGCCAGCCCCAGCCAGTGGGGACGTTGAAAAGGCTGGTGGTGATGTTTTATTAAAGGACCTAATCTGTTGTCCGATAGGCCTTTACAGCATCTACCGGGTTTTTTAGGGAAGGGGAAGACCTTCTCAAGCCTTGCAGTCGAGCACTCCCTTTGAGGGTACCTCCACAGCAGGCGTCCCCCATGGGGTACGGCATCTCTCGGGGGAGATATAGTTGCGCGGAGAGCCTCACAGGGCGTCCGAGTCGGAGCTTGGATCGGCAGGCCTGAGGGTGCCTCTTAAAGGCGCGGACCTCGACTCAACCCGGCTAGCCATGAACACCGAAACACGATATGATTTAGCCATTTATCGCTCCAAAAATCTATGGAGTTTTGACAGTTTGAAGCAATAAATGGCTATTCTCCGAACACAGAAACGCTACTCATAGTTTGAGTCGTGCTTAACATTTGAGTATTGTCAAAATTGACGTTTTTACATACAAATTCTGGCAGGTATTGTCCACTTAACTTTATAAGCAGTGCTCAAAATTTGAATAGCTGTATTCTGTACTAGGGGGTATATCATATCGTGTTTCTGTGGTCATGCTAGGAGGGCAAGCGTGCTGTGTAGTGGGTGATGATGACGATGGTGGCAGTACTTGAACTGGGCTGTTTTCAGGAGCCAGTGGAGGCGTCGGCGGTGATCACGCTGCGGGCCACGCGCACCAACAAGCGGGACCGCAAGAAGGTCGTCTGGACAGAGGACACCGTCGACAACGAGAACATGAACAAGAAGAAGTCCAAATGTAAGCTGGAAACTTCTCTAAGAGATTGCTACTTTACAATTAGACCTGTATATCGACGGCGAAGTGCCAATACTTCCAAGTAACACAGACAAAATTTTACACAAGTAAAAAGAAACGTTAGAATTATACGTTAGACAATTGAGTAGGTAGTAAAATTTAATTCTCGTTCATAAATATACATATATGTTCTTCTCCTTGCCCTGTTCCCAGTCTATCTGGGGTCGGCGCTGTATGTTTCCTCTTCCATTCATACCGGTCAGACGTCATCAAGCCATCCACTCCCTTTTGATTCATATCATCCATCACACCGGAAAGGTGCTCGCGATGAATAATCGCGATGAAATATAGAAAAGATACGAACGGACCATGTCGAGAGACCGATGAACGGAGAGAGTTATTGGAATGACAACTTTCCAATCCATACCGCTTACCAAGGTTTTGGCTTGGGTTTTACAGCCGGCCGCCTGCCTGACACCAACCCTCTTTTGGTATGCTGTTGTTGGTGGCTTGCCCAAGGTGCTTATTGGCCTACACCGGGCAATCTCCCTTAGTCGACTTTTACGACACCCATGCGATGAGTCGGGACTGGCCAATTCTACGTTATTTTTTCGCTCTCAGGCCAGCATGGCAGACTAAATCTCAAATAGACTAAAACTAAATCTCTGATAATTGTAATAATCTCTTTACTTGTATCTCTTTGTCGCATTATCATAGCTTTAATTTTTGCTGTGTAAAGTTATCATACTGAGGTAATTATAGGGAGCTCCAGTGATTCTTCTTTGCCATTCATCTTTGCGACTGCAGAGAAGAATACAATTGTCAATCTCGTGAGAGTCTAATATTATTACAACGAGGAACGGGCAGCAGCGTTCTGTTTGCAGTATTCAGGCCTATTGCCATTTAAGTTGGATGAAAAGCCACTTGCTACAAGCTGGTAAAACGCGGGTGTTAAAACAACACTGCCTACCCCTTAGGAGAGAAATTCTTGATTTATGTATTTTTTATATGTTAGACAGGGAAGCTTCTCACCTGAGGGTAATTGACGATAAGGGCCGAAGATAGAATCGAGCTTCACTTGGAACCCTCAACCACAGAGGGGCTGGCTATCTTATCACACATTGTCAAATAATGCTGTCAACATTATTATTTAAGGGACAGATTTTGATAAGATGGTCGTAGCTAGCCAGGCGGACTTGAAAGAAGTCCTACCACCAACCAAACCGTACAAATTTTGTGTGAACCCCTGGGGATCGAACCCGGGACCTCTGGATCTTCATTCCGGCGGGCGTATCACCAGACCACGGAGGCGGTCACAATGTGTAATGTGTAATGATCGGCGGCTGTTAAACTGTGTAATGATGGTGTGTAATTATTCACAGGCTGCTGCATATACGAGAAGCCGCACAAGTTCGGCGAGTCCGACTCGGAGGACAGCGAGGACGAGTGCGAGCACTGCTTCGGGCACGTGGAGCGGCGGCGCGACGGCCACCAGCACACCACCACCGACACACAGGCAAGTCACGGCATCACCAGCCGTTCAATGTGCCACACGCACCGACCACGACAACCGAGTCACGGCTGATCGCGCGAGACCGTCTCCGCGCTTGATCGCCGCGACTTCACCGGACTAGACACCCCAGGACTCGACCACTCAACATCATCGTCATCCCCGCAGACATCTCCTCGACTCGCAGGTTCCCTCCCGCCTATCTTTCAGCTCCCTCTGGTACATGGCATAAGCAGAGGCCCGCTCGCTGGCTCCTAGCTGGGCGTTGCCCCACGGCAAACCACCCGGCATATAGTTAGGGGGAGCCCAGCCGTTTTAGACGGCGGCCCAGACCACCGGGGGACTAATGTCCCCTCAGTTAATGCCCGGGCATGAGCTACCGCTCGATGCCCGCAGCCCCTATCAGGCGGATAATGATGATGATGATTTAATGTCCCCACTGCTGGGGCACGGGCCTTCCCTATGATAGAGTAGAGGGAGAATGGGGCCATAACCCACCACGACTGCAGATACAGCCGAGACCAACAGCTTAACGTGCCTTCCGAAGCATGGAGGAACTCCAGTTATTAAATTTTTGCTCACCCCATCCAATTACCGACGTTAGCGAACATTGCTTATTGGCCGTGTGGTGACGGCAGAGTAGAATACAATTGTCACCACCCCAAATCTCTCCCGTGGGTGTCGTAAAAGGCGACTAAGGATAAATCAATGATGAGGAATGGGCAGCAGCGTTCCTCTTATACCACCTAGCAATAGCAATTGACTGCGACTTTTGTGCCCGATAAATGGCAATAGGCTCGCCACCTATTACATGGGACCTAACATAATTAGCGAAACGTGGGTGCCAGTTCACCTCTGCCTACCCCTTCGGGGATATAGGCGTGATTTATGTATGTATGTAATCTAACTGCCGCACTCAGAGACGTCAATTAACTTTAATGAGTACTTAATGTCAAAAAAATATCATTTTAATCTAGACCATAGACCCAGCAAGAATAGCTTCTAGTTTTGAATTGTCATTTTTTGACATTAAATACTCATTATCGTTATTTGACGTCTCTGAGTGCGGCAGTAAGTCTGTACGTTTTTGTTTTTATTTAATTCAGTTTAGTTAAAAAAAAATAAAAGAAATATTTATGCTCGTGGAGTTTTTACATCAAAAATAAAGATTTTTCGATGCTAACAACTTTAAGCGTAACCAATTTTCGTAAAAATAAAAACACTGATACACACACAGCCCATGAATAATTAAAGTTATTACAAATTATGTTCCAGGATTCGCCAGCCCCAGAACCAGCAGCGTCCATCATACTACCAAGCGAAACGCCGCCTGCGCCTACGCCGCCCGACCGGCCAGACGCCCCGTCTAGTTAAGCGGGACTTTCACCCTTAATGCCACTTAATTGATTACCTCCAACACTCAAATTCCTATATTTTATTCTACAAAAAAAATGGGAGCATGGACTGAGATAGCGGAAATTGCCGTATGTAAAACTGGGTAAACTTCAAATCTAAGAAATCAAAATTGGTTTTGTCATAAATCTGCCCGGC
Organism: Cataclysta lemnata; assembly: GCA_963931975.1. Classification (NCBI taxonomy): domain Eukaryota; kingdom Metazoa; phylum Arthropoda; class Insecta; order Lepidoptera; family Crambidae; genus Cataclysta; species Cataclysta lemnata. The sequence continues at coordinate 17,768,509 of OZ008341.1, forward strand.
TAGCATGACCACCGAAACACGACATGTTATAGTCATTTTTCGCTTTGAACTGTCAAATGTCCATACATTTTTGTTTCGGTGGTCATGCTAGCCGGGCTGGTATGATTTCAATACACTTATGAATGTCAAGATGTAGAATCGAAAACTTGTCCAAAGGAGGTTAGAGGAGCGCAACATACCCCAGTTTATAATGATAGGTCTCCAAAATGTCATTTCTCAAGAATTGAGTCGATTTTTTTTAAAATGATTTGATTTTAACCAAGTTGATTAGAAGTTTACATCCTGGAAGTAAAAATGTTTGTAATGCAATTGCTATCAAAATACTTGCCCTATGTTTAGGAATATTTTAAACACTTTGGTAGATATTACTTCCAATTATTTATGTCTAGTTAAGTAAAGTGTTAAATTGTCATTTAAGTTGTCAGTTGTTCTTATAGGCAATTTAATTCTTCCAACTGAAGTGGCCAATGTGTAGTTGGGAATCAAGTACATTATAACGGTATAGTTTTACATTCATACATAAATAGCTTCATCTTTATATCCCAAAGAAGTTAGCAGAGGTATATTAATTCCCACGTTTTGCATAGGGCCCTGATTCTTAGATTAACCTTTTGTATGGCAATGTACGCAATTATTTCATCGGTTTTAAACCTTGTTACTAATCACTACGGTTCAAATTAAGCTAGCAACTGTTTTACCACAGTCATAACGTAAACGTATCGCTTTCTGGCATAGTTGTTGTTGCCAATTCCAAGAAATTCCTTGTCCCCCAACCAGTCTCACTTACATAAAGAACTTATCGTTTCCATTTGAGATGAAATAACATATAAATACATGAATATTCACAGAAATGTGGTGTTAATACATCTCTGCCTATAATAGGTGTGACTTTGCATTTGTAGTACCTACCTAATAATATTATTACAAACTAACTATTCAATAGTGGCCTTTTAGTTGTAAACAAGAATAATAAGAGAAAATGGCAAATTCGCACAAGTGTCCTTTCTTTGTAGTGAAGATTTAGGTTATCTGAAAACAGTTTTGAGTCTTAAGTATTAAGGTGCAAAACTGTTTGTTTTAGTCGTAATTTTCATTATTTCTTTTGAACATCCTTCGTTACATTCGTCTAATAAATTATAATCCCATTCAATTTCCAACTTTATAAGGAATAATCCCACTACACCATCTCACTCTTACCAAAACTTACCATGAACATATACATTATTATTACATATGTACATCACGCCTTTCTCTTACAGGGGTAGGCAGAGATCACTTCTTTCTACTTGCTACAATCCAATTGAAAATATGTACTATTGGTGCAGGTGATAGCTAAATAAATAATTTACTTTTTTAAATAACTAGGTTATATATTAACCATAAGTGGTTGAACCTAATTATGACACAAATGGGAAAGTTTCATGGTAATTATAAATTGTACCTTGTTTTAATAGTGGTATTCCTTTATGTTTATTCTTGAAATTTGAACCCTCGACAATTAATAAAATTATGGATTTTATGATATAATATTAATGTGTTTTGTAATTTGTAAACAGATCTAGATTCACACTTAGCCAGCGAAATATTATTACCTTCATTGTATTCTAAAAATACTACTACATATATAAATGAGTAAATTAAGTACATAGTCCACTTTGAAAAAGATTATTCTACTTGACTAACCAACATTCCCATTTATTCATATTACTATAAACACAAGTAGCGTCAAAATAAAAAAATATATTATACACTATCGACTATTTGAAACTTTATTGTTGACTGTACTCCACGTTAGTATATGAATGATGTTTAAATAAAATAATTCACACTATTATTGTTGCAGTATTTAAATGGTTTCTAATCCTAATATTATGACAAATAAAAGACAAAATCAGAATATATTGCGTTTTATTCAATATCACATTATGACATATTTAACGTGCTAGCTAGTCATCCCTCAAAGGCACCCTATTCGCTCTCGTTTCCTTATGGTTGCAGGTAGAGTCCACAGCGCGTCAAGTTACCATATGTCAAAAATTTTAAGTTTACAATCCTACTGCCTCTCTAGACAAGTGACCAATCTATTAGAATGAATAAAATACAATTGTATGAAACTGACGTATTATAGATTTACAGAGAGAAACAACATGGCGACCGTCGTGTCAAATGTAATATATGCTGTCACAAATTGAATTTTGTATTCTATTAGTTTGAATATTGCCCACTAGTCTAGACCCCAAGATGTTTTATTATTTGTTTCACCAGCACGACTCCATGGACCAGGGGGCCTACCGCCTAAGTCGATTGCTAAAGCAAAAGCTATAGTTTATGACGTCATGTTGTCATTTCGCACCAAATGTACCTAAACTATTAGCGATAGCTTTGAACGAATGATCACCGAATGATTCTGAATGAATTTGGCACAAAATCCGTGCCGCCTAAAAATTCAGGATGGCTGCTATAGCCGTAAGCAGTGCATTGCAATATAGCTATCATCAGCAATCGAGTTAGGCGGTAGGCCCCCAGTTACCATCGTAGTTCCACCATATTCATTCGGATAATATTTTCATTAATTCAAAAGAGGACCTGACTAATGTCAGCATAACTCTTTATAAGGCATTGGCCCATTTTTCATCGTTTTTTTAAACCTTATTCCAAACAACTAAGGTCTAAAATTATGGTGCCAAAAATCAAAAATGGTGGCATTGCCTTACCAAGCCTAGTCGTCTGACTATGGAGGATAATAGGGATTAGTAACTTAAATCGCATTTTACATAATCGTAGGACAAATAAACATTACCAACAGGAAACGGAGCTATCCACATACAGTAGCCAAACATTATTCTATTCACGCCTCTTTTTATTGTGATATAATTAGATTACCAGTTATCAGATATACACGGATTGTTATAGACATCACTGCGGTAATAAGAGTATCTCTCGACAAAGTATTCGAATTCTTATAATATTAATAATTTCATCTCGTACAAAACTCGTCTCTCAATTCCAATATTATGTTGAGAATGATCCTTATTGCGCTCTGTATAAAACTATTTATAGTAAGGCCTTGACAACGTTATTTCTCACAAAGTTATAGGTTATAAATATACCAAAGTGTATACAAACGTGTGCATAATTATTCAACAAGGGTATTCTCCTGTTGGAGTAAACATTACGTGTACAGTCAAAAGCACACCTACACAATTACAAAACTTTCAATGGATTTGCAAATCATGATGTGATTTTGTAAAATAACAATCCATAAAACAATTAACAATACATTTTATGTACGCTTGAAATAAATAATATTATAATTAATTATGATAAAGTCGGTGGTACAGTCAACAGTCCGTTAAGCCACCACCAAATGTAAAATTTTCTCAATCGATTTTGTGCTTTACTACAAACAAGTTAAGGTTGACAATCGATTGAAGAAATTTGAAAGTTTTGGGTAGTCTGATGAGCCATTGCCAGTACATAACGAATTAGGTGCTATAAAATGCTATAATTACACTTATCTACAATACAATAGGTAACTTAGAATATGGGACAGTAACAATTAAAAACCGCCTATTTTTTACACTATAACAAAAGAAATTTAGAAAAAGTGCTAGCGTGTTTCATTAACTCCTTAACCGCTGGAGTACGATTAATAGTGTCCATTTTGCCAGGGTCGTATATATATGACAAGACACATTTCCAAATGGATATACAGCTATTTATGTCGGATTAACCCGACTCAGGCAGAGAAAGGGTTGATAAAAACTACGACATATTTAAAACGTCACAAAATAACAGAGCTTAACACAGGAACGGGTTTTTAAAGCAAAATTTAAAGCCATAATCAATAAAATCCAATGTCCGAAGACATTATATAATTTATTTATAAATCTATGTAATGAATGAGTGGCTCGTATTTAATTTGATGAACAATGAATCTAAAATACAAACCGCTAAGGTACATAATTCATGATGCTTATAAAGCGCCAGTCTTCTAATGCAGCAGGTACAAACTTCACTAGATCCAAGAACCGAGATCATCTTCGCATTTTTCTGTGAACAAAAAGAATACATGATGATTTCATAAAACTAACATAAGGCAACAATAATACATACAATGAGGTCAGGGTCGGCGCAGTATGTTTCCTCTTCCATTCATATCGGTCACACGACATCAAGCCATACACATTATTTCGATTCATATAAAGTTGCTAGTGATGAATTAATGTATAGAAATGAGACGAAAAGGACCATGTCGAGAGACCGATGAATAGAGAGATGGATTTGGATGATAACATTCCAATACATCCAGCTCAAGGTTTTGGCTTTGATTTTACGGCCAGCCGCCTGCCTGACACTGGCTGACTGGTGGTTTTCCCTCCTCCATTCATTGCATAGTTATCATAGGACAGTGTACAGTCAACTGCAGAAATTTTACATATTGTAGGAAAAAGTGTCAAATTTTTTAATCAACTACACGCTTTACTACCAACAAGTAAAGGTTGATAATCGATTGAGTCAGTTTCATACATTTAGTCCATTCGTTGGAATAGATATACTTGTCTAGAAGGGCAGAGGTGCCGTTGAACGTACGTATGATTTTATTTATTTATTTTATTACCAAACTAACTCCCGCTCTCAGAGACGTCAATTAACGATAATGGGTACTTGACACAAAAAAAATGACAATTCAAAACTAGTCGCTATTCTTGCCGGGTCTATTTTCTAAGATTTACATATAAAAATTTAGAATTAAGTACTCTTTATAGTTAATTGACTTCTTGAGTAAATTAACTCGGGGTAAATTTGACATTTTATGAAGGCACGTCAAAATTTGACATTTTGTGGGAACAAAACTCAAATTATCTCAATCAACATAACGTAAACGTAGTAAAAAGGACAATCGACCGAAGAAATTTGGCACTTTGATGTTGACGTCTCTGAAAAGTCAATTGACGTCTCCGAGTGCAGCAGTTCGAGACTCGAGCATAGCAAAGGCGCGTATAATATAAAGCTTCCACAAAGTTGGCATAGTGCTTCCAATTGTTTGAAGTTATTGAAAAGTCAACTGAGGGCGATAGCAGGCTTTACTAAATCGCAAACGCGTGACGGTGGCACAGGGTGGTACCTGTTGAGCGGCTTCTCCTTGTAGGTGACGGCCTTGCGCGACCTGCGCGACCGGCCCTCCGCCACCCGCTCCCCGCCGCTGTCGCTGTCGCGGCTGTCGTGCGACGTCGTGCTCAGGTTGTCGCCGCCGCCGTCCTCGCCGCACGTCGCCACTGCCGCCGCCGCCGCCGCTGCCGCAGTCGCAACGGCTGCCGCTGCCGCCGGCGGTGCCGCCGCCGCTGACGTAGCTATCGTCTCGCTGCAACGTAGGTAGTTCCTATTTTGACACTCATCACCGTCGTCACCAGCCCTGGAATGCTCTGCCTCTCTTGCCCTTCATCTCACCTGATGGCAAGTGACGATAAGTGCCAAATATGGAAGCGAGCTTCAACTGGACCTCAACCACAGAGGAGCTGGCTATCTCATCAAAATGGATGGAAGAATATAGAGAGATTGGGCCATAACCCACCACGCAGGCCCAGTGCGGGTTGGTGGGTACTAACGACTGCAGATGCAGCCGGGACCGACGGCTTAACGTGCCTTCCGAGACACGGAGGAACTCGAGATAATAAATTTTTGGTCACCCATCCAATGACCAGCCTTAGCGACATTGCTTAGTTTACGTGATCGCAGGCCAAGCGCGCTATGCCACAGCGCTAGCAAGTTCCTCATCGGCCTTCCCTATGGGTGGAAGAATATAGGGAGATTGGGCCATAACCCACGTCATGATGCCGTAAAAGTGACAGTTTCTATAGTAAACGTGGTAATTTTCATATGCAAATAAAATGTCAAAACACGAAATCGTGACGTCACGCGGTGTTTGGCCAAATAGGTATGGCGGATTGCTAAGTTTTGATTTTTTTTAAATTAATATCTATCACAACTTTAATCTGAGAACAAGTGATATTTATCTAACCTCCTTATCCTATATTACTATTATAAATTAATCATTATTTTAGTCGAGCCGTGTGGTGACGGCAGAGTAGAATACAATTGTCACCACCCCAAATCTCTCCCGTGGGTGTCGTACAAGGCGACCAAGGATAAACTAGTGATGAGGAATGGGCAGCAGCGTTCCTCTTATACCACCTAGCAATAGCAATTTACTGCGACTTTTGTGCCCGATAAATAGCAATAGGCTCGCCACCTATTACATGGGACCTAACATAATTGGCGAAACGTAGTTCACCTCTGCCTACCCCTTCGGGGATATAGGCGTGATTTATGTATGTTATGTATGTATGTATTTTAGTGATTTTTTGTTGGTGTCTCCGTGTGGTGATGGCAGAGCAGAATACAATTGTCACTACCCCCATCTACCACGCGGGTGTCGTGCAAGGCGACTAAGGGTTAAAACAGCACTGAGTGATGGGCAGCAGCGTTCCTCTTAAACCATTTAGCAAATATGCTGCGATTTCCGTGCCAGATAAATGGCAATAGGCTAGTAAAATTACATGGGACCTAACCTAATTGGCTAAACGTGGGTGTTAATTCACCTCTGCCTACCGCTTCGGGGATATAGGCGTGATTTATGTATGTATGTATGTTTTTAGTGTCATCACCCCATTGCCGGCTGTTATGAATATCACCCACCACACAATCACCCCAGCATCGGTGGCGCCGTTGGGGCTGGGCGCATCGAACCGCATGAGGGCCTTGCGACCGGAGGGCGGGGTGCACAGGGACGGCCTCTTCGGGGGGGACACGTTGTAGGTGCCCTCCCCCTGCTCCTCTAGGCGCATCTTGGCGACCATCACCTTGAGCACGCGGCCGCTGTTGCTGCAATATATATTTTCTTTATGGCACACCAGCCCGCCTAGCATGACCAAAAACTTTGTTTACAACTCATAAAACAAACGTTGTTGTTTATGATGTTAACTATCTAGTTACGGGAGGTTTTTGGTGGTATAAAAATTATCCTGTATAGCAGACCCTCTTGAGATTGTGATAACTAACACACTAGTTATACCTACCTATAGATGACAATAGGCTTTTTTTTATTTTGAATTAAAAATCAAAAAGAACCTTTCAAAGATATACTATTGTACAGACCTGGATCTAGAGGGCGGCGGCGTGGAGGGCCGTCTGCGCCTGCGCACGGTGGGCGAAAACTCGCACACTGGCGCATTCTCCTTCTATAATACCAAAGGGACAATTGTTACTTTTTCGCACCACCTGCTCAAAAATTGCTTAATAATATTCTGTGTCAAGTAAACTTAACTTAAAGTTAGTATTTCTAAGCATTTACTTGTGTTAAACCCATGTAGGGTCTGTCTTATAATTAATTAGGACACCCTCGCCACTTTAATATATTATGTATGTGTATATTAAATTCTAATGGTAAATTAACATTTCTGACGTATATTTTATTAATAGTGTACAAGTTACTGGATCAGTTTCGAAAAGACCGACATATCCAATGGATAAAAGTCCTGAATATAGTCCCGCCATATTGCTTACAGTTTTAGCTGTATTTATATCTTGGGTGCTCTTGAATCCCTCGCTACACTCAGGACTCTATAGTGTACACAAGGTGTTAACAGAGAGGTGTAGTCATATTTAAAAGGGGTTATTCAGGCCATCAAACTGAACAACTTTCGCTAAGGGACCAAAATCGAAATCTCAGAAAAAATAAACACTACCCCATACTAAACCGAGAACCAGCTGACATCAGTTTGTAAGGTTTAGTGTTTATTTTTTCTGAGATTTCGATTTTGGTCCCTTAGCGAAAGTTGTTCAGTTTGATGGCCTGAATAACCCCTTTTAAATATGACTACACCTCTCTGTTACACCTTGTATATTCCATGGGTAAGGGTACCTCAGGGTCGTTCCTCTGGTTGGGCCTGGATACCCGGTTCGTCTCCAGCTTCGTCGTAGAGTCGGGCTCCAGACTGCTCGAGGACTCAGGAGTCCTTGACTGTTCAACAGTAATTTTTTATTTATTTATATAAGAGCAGTCAACAAAATCAAAAATATATTTCCAAATATTTTCTTTAGAGAAAGACACTGCTTAAGCGTTTATTTGAAACTATACAGAGTTATTTTTAAAACACCAAAAACCTCGCAGGGGTAGATAGCTAACATCATAAGCAACAATGTTTATGAATGAAAACATAGACGTATAAATGTCACGAGTGTACAATAAAAACTTTAAATATTTTTTTTTGCAATGTATTGCGTTATAGTAAAACTCATAAATCAAACGTTGTTATTTATGATGTTGGCTACCTACTCCCGCGAGGTTTATGGTGTTTTAAAAATAACGCTGTATAATAGGTTTAGGTTAAGATTTTTTTAAAGCTTTTTTTTAAAGATTTTTTTTATTTACTGCCGCACTCAGAGACGTCAATTAACTTTAATGAGAATTTAATGTCAAAAATGTTCAATCAAATCTAGACCATAGACCAGGCAAGAATAGCGGCTAGTTTTGAATTGTCATTTTTTGACGTTAAGTACTCATTAACGTTATTTGACGTCTCTGAGTGCGGCAGTAAGCCGTTGATCCCGGTTTAATTCCCCCTATAATCTTCCATTCATAGGGTAGGCCTGTGCCACAGTAGTGGGGACATTTAAGGGCTGATGATGATGATAATGAAATATTCTAAATATTCCAAAATTAAAATTGTCCGTGTGGTCACGAATAGAATTGCCACCACCCTTGCTCTCTCATCGGTACAATGCCACTCAGATTTATAATAATAACGGGGAATAGGCAGCAGTGTTGCTGGTGCACCATTTAGCAATTAAATGCCATTAAAGTTCCCGCCGAATGGCAATAGGACACTATGACGTTGGACCTGGAACAAGCTGGCGAAACATGAGTGTTAAAATACCTCTGCCCGTATTTACACATTGTTAAAATATATGATATTTACCATATTAGTATTGGGAGGGTCCAATAACCAACTAGGTCCTTCCAAAGGATTGTCGATTCTGCTCCTGAAATAAAATCGTATATCTGTAGTAATCGTATGGCACTCTAAACATTCCAAGGATTCACTGTGCGTGCGTACCATTTGGAAAGATTCTGTGAGAGCCACCTTTAGGAACACACGTTCCAGTGTAGGACTTACGAAAGATAATTAAACTATTACAACAAAAATTTATGACATACTGCTTTTTGGCTTATTAAATTTTATAATTTAAATTTTACATAAAATTTTATTACCCCCGGTACTCCGACAAACGTTTTGCAGGGCAACTAGCGAATTTGTCGGATTATAGAGTACTGCCAGAACCCCCTATAGTTCGGACTTTTTTACAAACGAGTACCTTGTAATCCGACAAATTACAGATCCAAACATGAGATTTTTTTATGTTACACTCATGCTATATGTATGTCAAATTTAGTAAATTAAACAACACAGAAACCTTAAATTTTATTATAAAATTAACGTCATTAATGCTATGAAACTTTAAACAAAACAATAACCTTACATTAAACACCCATTTTTCACCAATTAAGTTAGGTCCCATGTAATAGGTGGTCGTCAAATTAACGTCATTAATGCTATGAAACTTTAAACAAAACAATAACCTTACATTTGGAAATAATTGTGTACAAATAAATGTACATATTAAAAAAAATCAAAAATTATGTACTTATTACCTACTCATGATGTCGGATTACAGGGGGTGCCGTATTAGCCAGGGGCCGGATTACCGGGGGTCCACTGTAATAAGAAAATAATAATAAAATATTTTTTGTCATATTCACCTCGGTGGGGTTTCAACTTCATCTTCTGCTTCCAAGTCTTCGATCAGCGCATCTAATCTCCTTCTGATGAAAAACATTATATATCAATTTTTTATTTAATACCAAATCAAGTGTTTGCATTAATGTGAGAAAGCAAGAGCTAATAACTTACGATGATTCTGCGTCAAATTCTTCCTCAGTAATATTTTGTGATTCCATTGATGTCTCTGAAATTATATGTAGGTACAGGAATTATTACTAAACTGATCAAATTTAATAAACATTTATTCATCATCATAAAATATAGAGAGGAATCTACTATTTGGCAGGCAACATTTATTAATTGTAATGATTTGCTTCAATATTATTAACTAAAGGCTATATTTATATTATATTTATCTGGTATGTTAATTCACAAATCCAGATTTTATTCATGTTTGAAGAGCAAAAATATCATCAGTCTTCTAATGTCTCCACTACTGAGAACATTTCAGTGTTTCTTGTTGCATCTAATTCTTCCATAACATCATTAAAAGTTATTCAATGGATCACCATAACACCAATATAAATATACATGTAAAATATAATGTTATATATAAAAAAATATTTAAATATCTTCTTCTTCTTCCTGCCCTTATCCTGCTCTAGGCGGGGTCGGCACAACATGTTTTCTTCTTCCATTCCTCTCTATCCTTCACCAATTTCTCATCCACCCGCCTCGCTATCATATCCTCCTTTACACAATCCATCCATCTTTTCTTTGGTTTTCCTCTACTTCTACATCCTTCCACGTTCATACTTAACATTCTTCTGCCAACATAGCTTTCATCTCTTCGCATGACATGACCAAACCATCCAAGTCTATCACTCCGCAGCCTCTCAGTCACTGGCGCTACTTTCAAACTTCCCCTTATATACTCATTCCTTATCTTGTCTCTCCGTGTCACACCACACATCCACCTTAACATACACATCTCTGTTACATGCACTCTTCTTTCATCAGTCTTTTTCATAGCCCAACACTCCGATCCATACATGACAACAGGTCTAATGACCGCCTAAAATATTTAAATGTATGAAATATATAAAAAATAAATGTAAATTTGGTAAGTATTTAGCTTGTTTTGGCTAGCAAATAGGTTCTTTTGTTAAGTTAGGTCAGTGAGGTGATCAATTAAATAAAATTCTGTAGTAAATAACTGCATATACCTTCCAGTTCCATACTGTCATCAATATTATTATCTTCTGTGTTGTCTACATTGTTCCCTGGTAGTTCATTTGCATCTATCCTAGTTAATGGTATATAAACATCTGAAACAATAACAATGCATTTGCCTATTACTTGTGTTCTATTAAAATCAGATATTTCGATGTCAGAAAAATAACTGAGGTAATTTTACACATAACAAATTGCAATATATTTCTACAATATCATATTAAATCTATGAATTTATTATCACCAGCCCTACAATGTCTGCACTGCTAGGGCACGAATCAAGGAAATGGTGTTCCACATGTACGGAAGTATATACCCTGATATTTGATATGATTTCCCTATAGTAGTACTATCAAATCATGTGTGTTATGTTTTTTAAATTAAACATATTTTTTCTCATCTTGGTTTGGAGTTTCGTTTGTCAGAATCATAAAATTGCTATTTATTGATTTGAATAAAAAAGAACTGCACAAATAGCTAAGATAGTTGTTTTGCTGCGGGAAAACAACCATTAGTATTTCTCTTAGGTAGAGGGAGGCCCCCTCTACCTAAGAGAAATTCTAATGGTTAATTATAAATATCCAAAAACTCTGGCCCAGTGTGGTGGGTAATCATGTTTTATACATAGTTGAAACATACCTTGTAACATGTGCATAGGCAATGCACTGATGCTGCGATTAGGATTAGGACTCCTAGCCGTAGACCCTGCATTAGCAATAAGTAGTGTTATTAGTGTACATAATATAGACATAAACATTTTTTTTACTTGTTAGCTATTTTCTAACAAATAAATTTTCAGAAATTTCTAACAAATAAAAATCTTAATTGGTTTGATTTAATCATTAATATATGACATAGATCATGCTACTTTTTCCTGGGGTGGTATGTAGGCAAGGTGTTTATTGATGGGATTTTAACTATAGGTAAAGAAAGTAATACTGCATGAGATCATTAAAAGTCATCTCTGCCTACCCCTTCAGGGATATAGGTGTGATTTATGTATCATTAAAATTAGTTTTTCCAAAAAATCTAAAATCTTTAAAAAAGAGAAGCTTCAGTTAAACAACAAAGTACCAATAAAAAAACTTACTTGGATTACTTGTGTTCAAAACTGTCCTACTCAATGCCACTACTGGCTGTATGGATTGTCCACCAACATTCATTGGAGGCACTCTGTGAACTCTCTCTTTATTTGGTGTTGTACTTATATTGCTCCATCGGGGTGAGGACTCCTCCAGATCTTGTCTGTCTCTCATATAAGTTTTAGCCAGTTCAATTGTATGTGCGACCGCACTGGAAGCGTGGACAAGGTGCTTCAGTGCCTCTTCAGAAGACGACTGTAATGCTGCATCCAATTTTCTTGCTTGGGCCGCACCACCACTGCGCAGTCTCTGCAAGTTAAATTTTTCTGCAAGTTGGGTTTTTTCGTTTTATACAATAAATGTTAAGTCTCATATTATCATAACCAGAAAAACATGCATACACAAATCACGCCTATATCCCCGAAGGGGTAGCCAAAGGTGTATTAACACCACGAATAACATAACACATGTAAACACCAAACTTAGGGCATGTTTGCAGTATCAAGAATCACTATAGAACCTGTAGCTTTTAGATGAAAATTATTGATGTGAGGTACAATAGGGCCTGAACCTTCATGGTAAGTGGGTACTTATTATTATTGATTTATTTACGGAACCATATCAAAGAATTCACACAAGATATAAACTATGGTACTTAATTAAACTACTTAAATAAATTCAGGAGTACATTACATACAGCTAGTTTCAGCCTGAGGTCATTCATCTCTTTCATCAATTCGAGCTTCTCATTTTCTCTCTGTGCTGCAGTCATTTTCCAATACTGAATTTTTAGAACTAGCTCATTATTCTTAGCTTTGAGATCATTGATTTCTTCTTCGGCAGTCTTCATCTTAAAATACAATTCACCTAAAGGCCAAAATATTTGGGTACTTGAGAGTACAAGAATTATTTATATAATTATAGTAAAGACACAAAATTCAACAGAAAATAATTAAAATTATAGTAAAAATGATATCGAATTCGAGTACTGAAAAACTTAGCAACAAATGATTTGTGACGTTTGTCGTGTCTTGTCATTTACATTCTCCTAGTTAGTTTTAAATTCTCCCTATATTTTAGGGAAGGCAAAGGGTCTAGCCCATACAGCCAAGTCTTTAGTGTATATTTTATCTGTAGTCTTATGAAATAATGAGTGGGTGAAATTTATAAATGAAATGAATTTTACGTTAAAATATGGGTGCCACATATTTTAACGCATCTAGGGAGTGCTTCGCGCGAATAGAATGGTAACAGAGATAATGATGGTGCTTGATGAAATGGATAAAACCACTTTTTATAGTGATCTTCACCACAACATCAAACACATCATGAGACTTATTTTCGATGATTCTGCATAATTGCACATCAACATGGATGCTTGTGCATCAAAATAACACCACTTTTACTGCACAAAATCAATCAAAATTAGTGAAAATAAATCTGACTGACACCACGAAACAAAAATTTTAACTGATGCCATTCATACAAAAAGATAAAGAATTTAACAATTGTTGCAGATAATATTTTGTGCAAAATTTAAACTACAATGGTGTCATGATTACTTGTGAATTTGTGATGTTTGATGGGTTTTCGCAAACTCATCAGTCGCCATTATTATTGTCCTCTATGGTCGCCATTATGAAGTCTGTAAGCATTCAGTTTGCGCCAATCACTCGATGCATTAAAATGTGTGACGCCTATAAACAGACGTGCCGTATGGTGACCACAGAGCAGAATTCTCACCACCTCCTATCTATCCCCCGGGAAGCCGACTATGGGTTAAATAAGAGCAATGAGTTTAACAAAGCACAGTAAGCCTATTCCCTAACTTTTTTTGACAGTTGAAAGTGATGATCACCGAACTGCTGTTATCACCAAAGAGTATATAATACACTACGTTTAGTTATCACAGGACAAGTGTCACAATAGCATTATAATAAAGTTGTAATTGATAAGTAAAAAGTTCGGTGATCATCACTTTCAACTGTCAAAAAAAGTTAGGGAATCGGCCTACAGTTCCTCTTTTAAGCCACCTAGCAGTGTACTGCGATTTCCGTGCCCGACTAATGACAGGCTCGCCACCTATTACATGGGACTTAACCTTTGACAATATAGGCTTGATTTATGCATGTAAAAATAAATCCGATTAGATGGCAGTATCGGATAGGTCCTTTTGCCTTATCTCAAAAGAATGAACCAATTTGATTGTCAATGTCAATTTGACATTTGTCAATAAATGACAAATCAAACAAAACCAGCCGAACGAAGCGACCAGCGTGTTAATAACTTTTAGGTTATTTTGCCAAACAGTTATTTTTAAGTTATTAATTAAAAAATGTCATTTCGCGGAAGAGGTGGAGGTGGTGGCCGCGGAGGTTTTGGTGGTGGCCGTGGCCGAGGGTTTGGAGGTGGTGGTCGTGGCCGAGGAGGTGGCGGCGGCGGCTTCAGACAACAAGATTTCGGACCTCCAGAATCAGTGATGCCTCTTGGTCACTATGGCTGGACTGTTCAAGACGACCTCGTCTGCAAAGTGGATATCGAAGACGTGCCTTATTTCAATGCGCCTATATATCTGGAAAACAAAGAGCAAATCGGCAAGATCGACGAAATCTTTGGCAACTTGCGCGATTACTACGTCTCTGTGAAGCTAGGAGAGAATATTAAGGCGAAAAGTTTCAAAGAGGGACAGCAATTTTTCATTGACCCTGCGAAGTTGTTGCCTCTAAAACGATTTCTGCCTCAGCCGCCGGGTGCGAAGAGAGGCGGTGGTCGAGGCCGCGGTGGACCAAGAGGCGGTGGTGGTTTTGGCGGCCGAGGCGGAGGCCGGGGCGGCGGCGGTCGTGGTGGAGGATTTAGCCGTGGCGGGGCCGGCGGTGGGTTCGGCAGAGGGGGCGGAGGCGGCTTCGGTCGAGGCGGAGGTGGAGGCGGTGGGTTCGGCAGAGGCGGAGGTGGTGGTTTCGGCCGTGGCGGAGGTGGAAGAGGCGGCGGCGGTTTCAGAGGTGGACGGGGAGGGAGATGAAGTGATTATTGCAATCGGACTTGAAATTATAGTGACAATGTTTAAGCTGTTGACTATGTCATGTTTAAGGCCCTCACTGCATGTCTGTTTGACTATTAGGTACTTTCCTATTGTTATTATTGACTTAATACACCTCACGATGATAACCATCGAAAATGTGGTTTATAATTGATGAAACCTGTCTAATATCGCAATTGATTGTCAACCTTGTTTTATGTAAAGTACAATCTATTGTGTAAATTTGACATATACAACAATAATATTTACATATACACATGCAGTGAGGGCCTATTTTAAATTCCATATTGTTACTGATAAGATTTATAAACTTTATGTCAAAAGATGCTGTTTTATTCATGAAAATAATGTTTTTTTTATAGTTAAGTGCATGGCCTATAAATTACAGAGAATCATTAGTTACAAACAGTATAATCACCAACTAAAACCAATCAATCTAGGTTGACTGGGATACAAAGACAGTCATGTCAATTAGTACTAAAGCTTTAATATATATCAGCTAGTCGTTCATAAGACCGGAGTATTCAAAAAGTCAATGTCATTATCTATACCTTTTTTTTATGTGTAAAAGGCTTACAAAAATTAATTGGATGAATGTGCAAGATATTTGTGAAGAGCTATTTAATGAATCAAGTTGGTACTTCATTTTAATCACTAGTTTCAAGTGATGAAAAAGATCCATGATCTTGTAGTTATAAAGCAAATATAAACTGACATGGAATAAAACATCAAGAGATTAAAAATACAGGACCTATTAAATATGTAACAAGCCTCACAGAGAATAATTAATGAGACTAGAATAAAAAGGTTGATCCAAACAGCATGATAAAATGTAAACTGCACAGCTAAAACTTAAATATCACTTTATTATTAAATTATACATAAATAATTGAAGAAATCATTCTGAACAACCAACACTAGGAGTAATAAAATTGCACTATACTGATCAATCAATGATCAAAATTCTCTAATTCCGATTTACCACCGCCAAGCACATAATTGGAAGCCAATGCTTTCCCTCTATGATTGAAAACCATAAATGAAGGTAAGTTGCACTGTGTCTCCCAACGCATTGTATTGAGCTCAGCTGCAGCAGGTATTTCTCGCAACTTCCCAGCAATGTTCAATATACTCCACATCACAGCAAATAAACTTGTAACTGCTTGTACCACAATCTGTAAGAAATATTTCAATTATTATTATAACATTAAAAAAATCTAAGAACATAATCAATAAATACTCTTATATTATTTGCAGTTCTCGAAATTATATGTATATGAGGAACTTTTGCCATGCAGCATGGCAAAATGGGCAGCAGTGTTCCTCTTATACCACAAGTGCAATAGGCTCGCATGGCTTACATGGGATCTAACATCATTGGCGAAATGTGGGTACTAGTTCACTTCTATCTACCCCTTTCGGGGATATAGGCGTGATTTATGTATGAACATTTAAAGAAGCACCAGTGACTGAGAGATTGTAGAGTAATTAACTTGGATGGTTTGGTCATGTTATGCAAAGAGAGATAGCGCTAATCTCATGGAAGGAGAGGTATAGGATGATATGACAGCGAAAAGAGTGAATGTGAAATTGGTGAAGGATAGAGAGAAGAATATTTTATGTTCTTGAATATGTACTTACATCTAAAGGAAGTGTTGTAAATTCTTGTGAAGTAATCCTTAGGTACGATCGATCTGTGGGCAATACGCATACATATAAAATACTTAAGTCAGCCAAGAATTCAAGTTATGATATAAGAACGAGACATTACGTTGTGCAGCAGAAAACGCAGAATGAAATAGGGAAATGAATCCTGCAATACCGATGATTTTATGAAAAGACATTGTTATATGTAACGGAGTTACCACTATACAAGATTTTAAATTTCTGATGGTGACTAACAAATATACTTGCGAAATAGATACAATCTTTACTAATAATCAAAGAGAATACAATACTACTAATAATTTGTGTTGCTGTGAATTTGTGATTAAATGAAAATTGAAATAAAGGTTTTTTTTTAAATTCTCCCTATATTTTAGGGAAGGCAAAGGGTCTAGCCCATACAGCAATGTCCTTAATGTATATTTTATCTGTAGTCTTATGAAAATACATACATACATAAATCACGCCTATATCCCCGAAGGGGTAGGCAGAGGTGAACTAGCACCCACGTTTCGCCAATTATGTCAGGTCCCATGTAATAGGTGGCGAGCCTATTGCCATTTATCGGGCACAAAAGTCGCAGTATATTGTGGGTGGTAGGTATAACAGGAACGCTGCTGCCCATTCCTCATCACTGTTTTATCCTTAGTCGCCTTGTACGACACCCACGGGAGAGATTTGGGGATTCTACTCTGCCGTCACCACACGGCTATGAAACGTCGTCTACGTCTTATGAAAATGAGTGCGTGAAATGTATGAATGAAATGAATTTACGTTAAAATATGGGTGTCACATATTTTAATGCATCTAGGGAGTGCTTGGCGCGAGTCAAATAGTAACAGAGTTCATGACGGTGACCGATGAGGTGCTGAAAACCACTATAAAATTCTCAACGTCAAACACGGCACAACATGGATCCAGCACCAAAATAACACCACTTTTACTACAAAAAGTCCACTCTGAAACAATTTTTGCGTTAGTCAAATTTTTAATTCAAAAATTTGACTAACGCCATTGCAAGCCCGCCAAGCACTCTCTATTAATTCTCCTATTTTTAGGGAAGGCAAAGGGATCTAGCCCACATAACTATGTCTTTAGTTTTACATAATTTGCTTGTAAATAAATATTTCTTTTAAAATGATACAACGATGTTCTTCTGTCATGGCGATATATTGCAAATATGTTTTCGCGCCTTTAAAATGTGTCACACCGTTCACCGGTATTTAAACATTAAAAATAACTTTAGGCATGGCAGTATGAGCTGGATTCTTTGCGTTGCCTAAAAATGGAAATAAAGGAAGCGGTTTTAATGGGTCTCGAAGACGGTCAATCAACTTATTATCAAATTCGTTCATTTTCTGTGTGTTTCATTATGCTGCTAGGAAAAACAGATCTTTTTTGTCTGTTTGATTAGTTTGTTACAAAAAAATATTTGTTTTACCAAGAAACAGAATGAAAAACACATGAAATGAACGAGCTTGACAAAGCTTATTGGCAGTCTCCAAGGCCCTTAAGGAGGATTGACGTTTCGTTTTGTTTGTTTGTGGTTTTGTTTTTTTGTTAGTCGATGTCGTTGTCAGCGGCGGTTGTCGGTTTTATTTAGTGGGCAGAGGAGAAAGAAACCAACAGTTTTAAGTTTGTGGCTAGCCGGTTTCTTTGTAGTGAATTATTGTAGCTGTAATTTGGTATTCATTTAGTACTTCTACAAACTTACCATGATTCGGAACCCAGCATTACAAGAATTTGAAATTGAAACAAAACCCTCTAGAAAACCAGTGAAAAAAAGTTTTAGTGATTATTTTTTCGACGATGAAACGGGAGAATTATTTGGGCGATCGCCTGAAAGTTGGGGTCAGTGAAACTTTACAATAACAATAATGATTTTCATAAATGTTCATTTAAATAGTACAGTTTAATTGTGGTTAGTTTTCATTCATAATGCGAAGAGTTATTCTGGGCGTGGCATAAACCTTAAAAATTAAGAATTACGATGTTTATTGAATCATCGATCGTATAATTGTTCAAATATCACAATGTTCTGATCATACGCAACTGGTTACAGCAAATATTATTTTATATATTGGCCCAAATAAGGTAAACTGCTGGTTCAGTCCTAATAGAAATCACATCCAATAAGAAATCTATATTTAAAGAGAGCAGAAATATTAAGTATCGTTAAAGACTGGTTAAGTTGAGTCAGATATTGGCTGGCACTTGATATTGGCTAAGAGATCTCAGGTTAAAATCCTGGTAAGAACAAATGTTCATATAACAAGTACAGACAGTTCTTGAGCCATTGCTGTGCCATTTATGTAATCTAATTCCAATACTTATATTTGGTATCATACTCAATTATGTCTACAATCTAGTATTCATAACATGAGCACTTAAGCTGCTTACTATAGACTATTCCCCAAGCAAATAAAAGTGACAACATCAGTTTTAAGCTATGACTAATTCAGGTCCATGTTTTATATTAAGGGGGAATTAGTTTTGAATAAGTTAATTGCAATCTTGTGTTTTAAGTTTAGATGGCCATCTATAAGACTGTTTATTTAACATTTAAATTGAATGTTCGGTATATGAAACCCTAGATGATCCAATTAATCACAGATTGACACACTGTGTTTCGAAGTGTTCTTAATGCGTGTTAAGTGATGTGTATCTACTAATCTACTGTGAAGCCATAAGAAGATCAACTTAATACCAATTTCACCGAGCTTGTCCTAGTTCTTCTATAACAGATTATTGTTTATAGCTTTTATTATTAGAAGTTTATTGATGTTAAGATTGTGGTAATAAGTCAATAATTAAAAACAATTTTCAAGCTTTGAACGAGGAATGGATGTATAGTATAAAACCTTGCAATACTATGATTTACATGGCCTGTAGGTGGCAATAACCTACAGGAAATAACAGCTGGCAAAAATGGGGAATAAAAAATCTCTGATTAACTTATGTAATTAGCTAAAATATCAAATTAGAAATGTTATTGTATGTCTAGAAATTTTATTCAAAACACTTTTTATTGACATGTTGCTTATCCAGTTTTTCTACATTATGTTCTATTATATTTGTTTATTAATTATTAATAATATATTTTATTTCTAACAACTATTTTCACATCAAAGTCTGGAAACTCCATAAATAATTAATAATTTAATTATTTATCATAGTTATTGAGTATGTAAGTAGTCTTATGGAATAAATGGTTGGGGACTATCCCAAATAACTTTATTTAATTAGGTTTAGGTTGAAATAAATAATTTTAGGCCATACTATACTATACATATAGAGGTGTCATCAGCAAAAAGTCTTGGAATATTTATTGATTAGCGCATTATATTTGCAGCTAAAATCATCATATTCTACCTGATATTCTATGCGGCCCTGGTGTCGCTGTTTGCGATATGCATGGTGACCTTTCTCCAACAATTCATCAACCCTCGCGTGCCTCGACTCCAGCAAGAGTACAGTGTAATTGGCACTAGTCCTGGCTTGGGATTCCGGCCACTGCCTGAAGATGTTAGAAGCACTCTCATTTACTATAAAGGCACGGGATATGACAGCTATAAATATTGGGAGAATCAGCTGATAGATTTCCTTTCTGGTATGTATTATTAATATAATTCTTATAAAAATATTTGTATCTAATTATCCTTACTTTTTAAGTATGAATTTGGCTGCTTGAGCATATTGAGCATTGGGCATTTTTATAGTAATTTCTTTATAGTTATTTAATGGTTAGTGCAAAATATTTGGTTAATTTAAAAAATGAAACTTTATATTTTTTAGTGACAGCAAAACACGGGAATAATTGGGGTAATCTATACTTAATATTATAAAGTTCAGAGTTTGTTTTGTGTAACACGCTAATCTCAGGAACTACTGATTCAAATTGAATCATTACTTTGTGTTGGATAGACCGTATACCGGGACCAAGGGCTTAACATGCCTTCCGAAGCACGGAGGAACTCGAGATGATAAATTTATGTCACCCATCCAATGACCGGCATTAGCGACGTTGCTTACTGCTTACGCAATCGCAGACCAAGCGCGCTGTGCCACTGCGCTAGCGAGCTCGTCGGACTATAACTTGACGTTGAACATTTCCAGTGTACAAGAAGAAGGGCCAGACTGCGGGCGCGGGCCAGAACATATTCGACTGCGACTTCCAGAAGTTGCCGCCCCCCGGCAAGGTGTGCGACGTGGACGTGCGCAACTGGGACCCTTGCATCGAGGAGAACCACTTCTCCTTCCACAAGTCTTCGCCCTGCATCTTCCTCAAGCTGAATAAGTAAGCGGGTTTTTAAAAAAGTACACGGTATATTTCGCTTTGAATTGTCTAAAATCCAATGATCTTTAAAAGTTCAAAGCGAAAGATATAAATCCTGTTGTTGTTTCCTGCATATTTGCATATCTACATAATTGTATTATTAACATTTCAGAATCTACGGCTGGCGACCCGAGTACTACAATGACACTGCGTCGCTCCCGAACGATATGCCCCAGGAGCTGCGGGAACAAATCAAAAACGTAACCAGTTACAACAGGAACTACGTGAGATGATTTCGTTTAGTAGTATTTTATGGCTGCATGAAATCGACCCCTTAGCATTGGTCCTTCGAGCCGGATCAGTTGTAAATGTGATATGGCGACTGAAGGAAGAATTATTATAGTTTTTATCTACATTATCGTCACTGCTCTCCAGCAGGGAAGGCTGATGCCCCCATCAGCCTTCCCTATAGGTGAACAATATAGGGAGAATGGGCTAGTACGGTTTACATCTCTTTTAATGAATGCTGTACCTACGAGATGAGTCGTACAGAGCCGTTACCAACCATGCTGGCCCAGTGAGCACAAGTTTGGCAGCTGGGACCAACGGCTCAACGTGCCTTCCGAATCACGGAGCAACTACTGATAAATATAGTTTTGGTCACCCATCCGATGATCATGAGGAGTTCGCTAGCGCACTGGCATAGCACGCTTGGTCTGCGATTGCGTAAACTAAGCAATGTCTCTAGGACCGGTCATTGGATGGGTGTCCAAAATTTATTATCTTGGTTCCTCCGCGCTTCGGAAGGCACCTTAATCCGTTGGCCCCGGCTGCATCTGCAGTCGTCAATACCTACCAACCCGCACCGGGCCAGCGTGGTGGGTTATGGCCCATTCTCCCTATATTCTTCCATCCCTAGGGAAGGCCCGTGCCCCGGCTGTGAAGACAATAAAGGGCTGGTGATGATGATGATGATCCAATGACCAGCCACAGCGAACATGGCTTAGTTTATAAAGCCTATGTAACCGCATCCGTGGTCTAGTGGTTCGTCCACCGCAATTAGATCCAGAGGTCCCGGTTTCTATCTCCAGGGGGGTACAAATTTGTACTTGTGGTAGGACTTCTTTCAAGTCCGCCTGACTAGCTATCACCATCTTATCAAAATCTGTCGCCATAATAATGTTAACAGCATTGTGTTCTGACAATTGACAACATTTAATTTTTTCAACATACCTTTATTATGATGTTATATGAAATTAAACCGAAAATGAAGACACCCATATTTTTTATTTCTTCTGAATTCCGTCGTTTTCATACAAAAAATCATGATTGAAATACCGCTAATTCTAAACAGACGTAAGTGCCAAATGACGTCACTGTCGTGGACGAATGGCGAAATCACTCTTGACTCGAAAAATAAAAATATCACTTGTCAGAATTGACGAACTGGCGTTTTATCTGAAATGTTTGAGATTAATTTCAAAGTCAAATACGTTTTAAATTAAAGTTTATGAAGGATTTCATTTTATTGCGACTCTAATATTGTTAATTTCGACGATGACAATTAATAACATTGGATTTGATTTATAACTGACGTCTGTCATAATGTCTATGATAACTTTTTTATTCTTCCATCTAGGAAGGCAAATGTTTTTAATTCATACATCCCTGACCGTGACGTCATCGCATGATTTTTACATTTTATTTTTTTTTCTCCGTAATTAAGTAATAAAAAAAATTAATAAAAATATTTTCAAAGTCAGGATTGGAAAATAAAGAAACGGTATTTTTATTTTGGGAGGTTGTCATTTTTGAAATGTTGTCAATTGTGATAAGATAGCCAGCCCCTCTGTGGTTGACGGTTCCAGGTGAAGCTCGATTCCATCTTTGGCACTTATCGTCACTTACCATCAGGTGAGATGAAGGGCGAGAGCTTGGCTGTATTGTATAAAAAAACCGCAGCTCGATCGGGTCCACATAGTGTTGTCCGTTGTCAGGCGAACATGGTGTGGGTGTCGTGCCACGGGGAGACGCCCGCGGACCGCGAGAACATCGGGCCGGTGCGCTACCTGCCGTACCCCGGCTTCCCCGGGTACTTCTACCCGTACGAGAACGCGGAGGGGTACCTCAGTCCGCTGGTCGCACTGCATTTGATGAAACCAAAGAGTGAGTCGGGTTTTTTTTTTTATATAATTTTTTTAACGGCTTTGGCCTGCCTGGAAGCCTGTATATTTTGTTGCAATCAGTTATAATTTACTGGTACAATTTTTTTGAAGTTGCCGCATTTCTAGTAAGTCTCGCTCGAAGCTCGACTTACGTCGTCTGACTGAACGAGTGATACTTTTATTTTCGAAAAGTAGTGTGTATGCATGTGTGATAAGGAGGAGCTCGCTAGTACAGTGGCATAGCGCACTTGGCCTGCGATTGCGTAAACTAAGCAATGTCGCTACGGCCGGTCATGGGATGGGTGACCAAAAATTTACTATCTCGAGTTCCTCCGTGCTTCGGAAGGCACGTTAAGCTGTTGGTCCCGGATGCATCTGCAGTCGTTAATAGCCACCAACCCGCACTGGGTCAGCGTGGTGGGTTACGGCGCAATCTCCCTTTATTCTACCATCCATAGGCAAGGCCCGTGCCCCAGCAATGGGGACATTAAAAGGGCTGGTGATGATAAGGGCAGGGTGATATAAATGATGTTTTGTTGCAGCTGGCATAGTGATCAACATAGAATGCCGCGCGTGGGCCAAGAACATCAAGTACAACAGGCGGGAGCGCCTCGGCGTCGTCCACTTCGAGCTGATGATAGAGTGAGGTGCACCGGGAGTCTCCACTCAGGGTCTGTTCCCGCGACAAGGTATTCACCTACGCTGCGTGATGAAACGAAAAATATTGGCGAGTCTTTGAGGTTTGCTCAGTAAGCGAGTCTAGCAAACGTTTTAGCGCGAAATCTTGAAATGATTAGTAGGCAGATCTAGTAAATGTTAGTGCAAAATCTGTGTATTTTGTATCGTCATCACCTTACGATGGCAGAGCAACCTGTCTAGACCACAAATGTTTGAAACTGACGTTTTGCTGAGAAAAAAACATGGCGACCGTCTTGTCAATTTTCTAGATGATGCGCTGCTAAGATTCTGAGTACTGTATTAAAGCACTTCAATGCTTTTTCACCTACTTTGGATGTTGATCGTACGCACTGTCGCGGGAACAGACTTTATTTTTCTATCTCGAATAGTAATTAGAAATTTTTTAGTCAACTTAATACTATATACCGTCCATATTTCAACTACTTTATATTATTAATAAGATTAGTGCCAAGATCTAGGTCCGTTTTGTAATGACCAAAGCTTGTATGTAATAAATACTGAGGTATTCTCGGAAGAAGGTGTGAAGTAATGTAAGGCGCGTGCGCACTGAGCAAATAGGGATATCGAATGTTTGTGTATAAAGTAATTATGTAGGAAAGTATCATGATCGTCATAATCATCACGGGACTAGATAGCTAACATGCTACGACTTTTGATAAGCCAAACGGCATTAATGAATTAATAAGTGAAGAAAATCCACATAAATGTATGGGTTTTGTGGATTTTCTTTACTTAAACTCTAACAGAAATTAAGTGACTCAATGGTACGCCATACTTTTAAATGAATTTATTTAAAAAGAAAACACATTAATTTTCTTAGAAGTCACTTATGTAGCAGCAGATTACAACTGTCACCACCCCCATCTCTCCCGTGGGTGTCGTACAATGCGACTAAGGGTAAAGACAGCAATGAGTAATGGGCAGCAGAATTTCTCTCATACCACCTAGCGATATACATTTTTACTGCGATTTATGTGCCCGATATATGGCAATAGGCTCGCCACCTGTTACATGGGACCGAACATAATTGGCGAAAAGTGGGTGTTAATTCACCTCTGCCTGCCCCTTCGGGGATATAGGCGCGATTTATGTATGTATGTATGCACTCATGTAGCGAATAAGGGCTAGTGCGCGCGCGCCATTACTCTCAAGAATTAGTACTAAATTTTCAATGCATTTTTTAATGTTAAGGCCTCTTTATTTAGATTTTTAATTGTAATTACAGTGTACTGTAAGCATTTTCAAATCCGAGCCATAAGAAGTATTGTAAGTGACTTTGACTTAATAATAGTTTTTTTTGTACTAATGTAAATTGTTTATTAATTATATTTTATAAGCATCGCAGCAGCTAGGAGAACGTTGAAATGAACATTGACAAAAATTTGTCTGCGTCTACATATGCATTGATCTGCAGTACCTACAGAGTATGCCAGATCTGGCACAGGATTAATATAACACATTCTGCTTCTTCCTGTCCTTTTCGCAGTTTATCTGGGGCAGTATGTTCCTCTTCCGTTTTTAGCGGTCAGGCGTCATCAAGACATCCACTCCCTTTTGATTCATGTCATCCATCACACCGGAAAGGTGCTAGTGATGAATGAATGTATAGAAAAGAGACGGAAAGAGTGATTGAAATGATAACATTCCAATTCATACAGCGCAAGGTATTGGCTTAGGTTTTACCGCCGACCGCTGCATTGCAGCAACCCACTTTGGGTATGCTGTTGTTAATGTTTGCCCTCCACTATTCGGGTGCCCCAGGGTGCTTATTGGCCCACACCGGGCAATCTCCCTTAGCCGACTTTTACGGGGTGCGTCGGGGCTGGCACATTCTGAGTTATTTTTTCGCTCTTATGCCAGCATGGAACATTAAAATAACACATTCTGACATATATATTTTTTTTCGCTTGTGTCACTTCTAATTTCATAGTTAATAAAAAATAAAAACCAAGAATAAATTTCTTTGAAGGCGCAATATCAAAAATGATTTGATGTAATGAGGTAGAAAACAAAAAAATATTGTAATTGTGAATCTCTTTAACAACTCATATTATAAATTAATAAGTACGTGAATCAAAAATAAGCTTACAAATATTAAATAATCCATCACAATAAATAATATTATATGTATTTCTATGTCAAACAACATCGTTGTGTGTTAGGCATTTAGTGGACTTAGTATAAATAATACAACTAATAGAAACCACCTTTCGTAGTTTTTAAGTATAAGACTGATATTAAAATGTCGACAACATAATATGGAATGTGTAGATCTGAACTATATTCTGTTTAACACTATCCTTTGCTATCCTTTGAAAGGGGCCTCCATAGAGTTGGTATGTTCCCATAGGTATACATACTATGTGAGTCACCTAATGTAAATAATATGTGAAACACTTACTCGAATGTGAATAATTCTACTCTACTACTGTAACAATAATTGTATTTTTATCAACTAAATAATATTCAATCTGATTTTTTAATTATTATTGACTTTGATCTGTAATTAACTTATAAGATACAAATATAGTGATATTCTTATTTCATATATTATCAATGTTATAGATTTCTCGGCTTTTGAGCCGGTGTATATATTATCATATTATTATTATTATTATTCAATGGATCTTAATTGTTGAAATGAAATCTCAACTGATATTGTCATATAAATATGAAATTAAACTATTGGCTTTCTATATGTATGTGTAAGTAAGTGTTATTACCAATCATTTTATTTTACTTTACTATATTATTATGAAGTACTTAGGTTTACTATCAATCTTAGGTGTATTGTATATGAATACACTAATCTGCAAACAAAACCGGGTTACAAATAGCTATGTTTAAAACTAGTAATTTTTTACACTTCTATGATAAATATAAAAGTATTTTTTATACAAAAGTTCTTTTTGCAATAGAAGATATAAGATATTGAGGTTTTTTAGTGATACGTTTTTATTGCAGACCAGTGTAAATGACATTGCCGAATGACAATTATTTTATGAGACTAGTGAATAAATTGGGCGTAGTTATACAGAAAGGGTTCCAATGGAACCCATGTTATTATGGTGATAGTGAAGTAAGTATATAATGTGGGCTTGATTGATTCCAAAAGTTTTTATTAAACCCCAAATGGGTTTCCTCCATCCATTCAATTTCGGTTTCTGTAGACCGTTTAGGTTAGTTATCTTATTATTTAATTGCTGCAAATTAGTAGCTAGAAAATTGTGAAAATATGTAAACCGACGACTGTTCACTAATTTGCAGGTAAAAACTAAGCATCCATAAATTAAAACCTTAAATAGAAAAAGATCGACTTTACCTCTATTTTTTTCTTAGGTAGAACGTTTGGTTCATAGGTCTAGCAAGATAATAGAATTGTACAAGAATTTATTTTTAAATATTACAACTGAAGTTCGTGACTTTATTGTGAGCTTTCTGCGTAACTAGGTCCAACTGTAACAATTAATTTTATTTTATAAAAAAAAAATTGTAAGCTTTAATTTCAATGAATGTGATTCCTTTTGTAATGATACCGTCCGTCCGAAATAAGCAAATACTTAAACTGATAATTATATTAATATGTATTTTTATATTGTGTGTATCAAAGTGTGCCTTTAATGTTTATATACAATAAAATATTTTACAGATCATATATTCAAGGTTTTACTCTTCCTATTTAAATACAACCACGGGGACTGAACAGTCAGTACCTGATTAATTTAGTACTATTATTTTATTAGAGATGGGATGACGGACTAACTGCCGCATTCAGAGACGTCAAATAACGTTAATATGTACTTAACGTCAAAAAATAACAATTCAAAACTAGTCGCTATTCTTGCCGGGTCTATGGTTTAGATTTGAATGAAATTTTTTGACATTAAATACTCATTAAAGTTAATTGACGTCTCTGAGTGCGGCAGTAAGAGGTCTTTTTGAATGCAAAAGTGGTACGTCTTACAGCTCTACATTTTTTAACATGGCCATAATCATAATATAACATGGTAGTAACATAAATAACGCACACCCTGAACACTACCCAGTTAACTTCGGGGGTAACCCCCGAATACAGAAACACCACTCAAAGTTTAAGTCCTGCTTAACATTTAAGTATTGTCAAAAAAGACGTTTTTCCATACAAATTTTGACAAGTATTGTCCACTTAACTTTTTAAGTAGTGCTCAAAATTTTAGTAGCGTTTCTGTATTCGGGGTTAGTCATATAAAAATGGGTCAAGTGCGAGTCGGAATCGTGCACGCAGGGTTCCGCACCATTACCAGTTATCTATATAAAATATATAAAAAAAGGACAAAAAAAAATCATGTCTGTTGTATGGGAGGTCCCCTTAAATATTTATTTTATTCTGTTTATTAGTATTTTGTTAGCGGCAACAGAAATATACCATTTATGAAAATTAAAACTAACTATAACGGTTCATGAGATACAGCCTGGTGTGGATGGACAGCGGAATCTTCGTAATAGGGGTCCCGTTTTACCCGTTGGGTTCGGAACCCTAAAAACTATGGTGATATCAAAAATTCAATATTTTAAAATTATTTTTCAAATAAGTATTCCATACATTTTGCTTTGCTGATCGAACAATTTGCATGGGAGAAGAATAAAAAAAGTTAAAAATTTTGTTTTTTTATTTATACCATAGTATTTATATAGACCTGTTGTCATGTATGGATCAGAGTGTTGGGCTATAGGAAGAAGACTGATGAAAGAAGAGTGCATGTAACAGAGATGCGTATGTTAAGATGGATGTGTGGTGTGACACGGAGAGATAAGATAAGAAATGAGTATATCAGGGGAAGCTTGAAAGTAGCACCAGTGACAGAGATACTGCGGAGTAATAGACTGGGATGGTTTGGTCATGTTATGCGAAGAGATGAAAGCTATATTGGCAGAAGAATGTTAGGCATGAACGTGGAAGGACGTAAAAGGAGAGGAAGACCAAAGAAGAGATGGATGGACTGTGTAAATGAGGACATGATAGCGAGAGGAGTGGATGAGAAATTGGTGAAGGATCGAAAGGAGTGGAAGAAGAAGACATGTTGTGCCGACCCCGCTTAGAGCGGGATAAGGGCAGGAAGAAGAAGAAGAAGTATTTATATGATTATGACTATGTTAGCATGGGTCGTGTGATAGCGGAGCAGAATGATTGTTACCACCCCCGTATCTCCCGTGGGTATCGTACAGGGCGACTAAGAGCAAAGAAAGCGATTAGTACTGGGCAGCAGAAACACCTAGCAATATACTGCGAGTGCCCGAAAGATGGCAATAAACTCGCCACTTAGTACATGGGACCTAACATAATTGGCGAAAAGTGGGTGTTAATTCACCTCTGCCTACCCCTTCGGGGATATAGGCGTGATTTATGTATTAGCATTGGTAGTATTCAGGGTGTGAGCTATTTCTGTTTCATGTTGTATATTAGTGATGGGGTCAGTCGGGGTGTGATGCACTACCTACGTACTCTAACGACGTGCTTTAGCAGCATTGAGCCATTTTAGATTAAACAACTCTGCCGTCGCTCGACAGATGGCGCTTTTACATTTTTACATCGCGCTATGAAAGTTTTAGGTGTCGCTGTAAATAATAGTCAGCCATACCTTTTAAACACTTATGTAAGTAACTGCCGCACTCAGAGACGTCAATTAACTTTAATGAGTATTTAATGTCAAAAAATTTCATTCAAATCTAGACAATAGACCCGGCAAGAATAGCGACTAGTTTTGAATTGTCAATTTTTGACGTTAAGTACTCATTAACGTTATTTGACGTCTCTGAGTGCGGCAGTAAGTATCTCTATTCTATCATATTCACCGTTAGAATAGAGACCCTTACATAAATATGATGAACAATAGGGTATTGTATGGTAATCTCAACTGTCACACTCGGTCCCATCAAGTTGTTCGTTCACCATAGCCAGATTAACTGCCGCATTCAGAGACGTCAAATAACGTAAATGAGTACTTAACGTCAAAAAATAACAGCTCAAAATTAGTCGCTATTCTTGCCGGGTCTATGGTCTTGATTTGAATGAAAATTTTTGACATTAAATACTCATTAAAGTTAATTGACGTCTCTGAGTGCGGCAGTATGTAACTGTCGTAAAGGAACGATTTTTTGCATGTATATTGACGGCAGAGTAGAATACAATTGTCACCACCCCAAATCTCTCCCGTGGGTGTCGTACAAGGCGACTCAAGGATAAATCAATAACGAGGAACGGGCAGCAGCGTTCCTCTTATACGACCTAGCAATATACTGCGACTTTTGTGCCCGATAAATGGCAATAGGCTCGCCACCTATTACATGGGACCTAACATAATTAGCGAAATGTGGGTGCTAGTTCACCTCTGCCTACCCCTTCGGGGATATAGGCGTGATTTATGTATGTATATATTTCTAAGTTTTGGCATATATTATGTCATATTAATTAGTACCTAACTGCTGAAAGATTTCTCACTGATTCCCGAGACAAAATCAAATTTTGCCATAACAATTTATAACGCCATCAAGCCATCCATTCTCTTTTGATTCATATCATCCATCACACCGGAGTGGCGGTAAAGATGAATGAATGTATAGAAAAGTGATGGAAAGGTCTATAATGTCGAGAGATCAATGAACAGAACCAATGGATAGTAATTGGGACGACAACATTGTAATCTATACTGCTCAAGGTTTTGGCTTAGGTTTTACAACCGGTCGCCTGACTGACTAACCCAACCTTGGGTGCCCCAAGGTGCTTCTTAGTCTATACAGGGCAATCTCCCTTTGTCGACTTTTACGATACTCCTGGTTGGTCAGGGCTGGCATATTCTACGTTATTTTCTTCGATTCCAGGTCGGCATGGAAGACAAGAAGGGTGATATTCCTAACTTATCTTAAATAATATTTACCAAACTAACCCCCGAATACAGAGACGATCCTGCCTAACATTTAAGTATTGTCAAATTTTTTTCCATGCAAATTGTGACAGGTATCGTCCACTTAACTTTATAAGCAGTGCTCAACATTTGGGTAGCGTTTCTGTATTCGGGGGTAATGCGAAAAACGACCCAAATAGCAGTTCTCAGTAACGAAACTGCCACTTTTGAACTTCTGGAACACTCGTAAAGGGAACTGCTCCACACGTGTGCAAAATTCTCAAGGTGGCCGCAAAAAATCCATTCAAGTTCGCGTCCCGTTTTTGATCCCGCCGCGTCTACCAAACACGCATGTGACGCATGCGCAGGCGCAGTGCTAACTGTACCGCTGTCGCAGGCGGACGTGCGCGCTCGCGAATACCATTGCCGTTCGATTCTAGCATCGATTAGTGCTGTGATGGCGAAAAGTAATGTTGGGATTGGGGAAGATTGGGCCCGCGCGCCCCCTCCCTCAGGCCCAGTGTGGAGGACCATTGGGAATGCCTTATACAACCACCAGGAGAAGAGCTTATTGGGACGTACGCCGAAGAGATGGGGTAAGAGGCTTAAAAGGATTTTGTATCGTATGCGGATTCAATTTCGATTTTCACATTGGTGTTCCCATTTCCCAACAGATTTGCAGCTAGCATGCACGCTCGATAAATTCATTGTATCATGCAAATGAGTACAACGAATAGCGTTATGTAATTAAAACATTAATGTCACATCCAATCGATAAGAGTTCAAAACTAATGTTTCATTACTCATGCGGTGTGTTATTTAATTATTAGTTGCTTCTAAGTTCTAAGTGAATGAAGTAACGGAATGCATGCAGTGATAGATTATCAGTACCTACTGTAATAAAGTAAACTGCATGCGTAAAAATTTAGTATGCAAGTCTGAACAAATTTACCAATAAATCAGCAAGATTGTCGTAATTTATGAAAACACATAACTGTAAAATTAACTTAGTACCTATTATTTACTTACAATTTATTATGGCCTTGAAGCTATGCTCTGCATTAGCTTTAGCGGTTTTAATATTATAATGTCTGATTAGTGTTAGATAGCGAAGAAAATAATACTTAGTAACCTCTTTAGTTTACTCAGAAAACAAGTGACAATAAAATTGGTAAAGGAAAGCGAAAAAATGTGCCCAATTTACTTTTAATTTAGGCACCTAGTTTAATTTTTATGAAACCAGTTTAAGGGTCTGCTTCACAATCGACAAGCAAGTTCTAAGTAGCTTACTTCGCAGATCATTTGATAGTTGTAATATGAATTATATGTCAACTCAATTGCAAAGTAAGCTCCTTCGAATTTACTTGTCGATTGTGAAACAGGCCCTAAATATGATTTAATAAAAATCCAACTTTAGAAATGATTTTTGTTTTATAATAATGAGCTGATAGCGCCAATGACAGAAAAGTTAAAAGGGAACCGTTTAACTTGATATGGAGTTGATGAAAAAAGAACCGAATATTGAGAGTTAGGTATCATATGGATGTGGTAGTTGTGCTTAAAGAGGTGACGGATAGAAGAATGATAGAAAAGAGTGAAAAAAGTACAGGGTGTAAAAAAATAGGATTGCATAAGGGCTCATGGATGTCACAGCACGATAGAAAAAGTAATGGCGTCGGTAGAATACTCTTTTGCCTGTTCTGTGGTAGATGCAAGTTATATTCAAACGTCTAAAATCAAAATAGGAAAGTACCTAGCGTGGTAATTTGAATATGTTGACGATTGCACGCCAAGCGCAAATGCAGTGATAACTGCATTAACCGCAGTTGTGTAGGTTAAAAGCGGAAAACAATTGATACGTCATTCACGTCACGTTACGTCTACTTACATGAAGTCTTAGTAGACAGGACATAGTAGGTACAAAAAGTGCGTACGCGAATGTGTATATTTATTCACTCTAAAAATCGGCTTTTGTTGTAGGCCGTGTCTATGATGTTTTTTAAAAAACTTTTGAGCTTATGATAAAAATCTTATTTCTCATCTCACCGTCACTGTTACAATTTGGTCTCCACCGGACCGACGGTGTATGTGATGTTAACTCTCCCATTCATTAGTAATCCCATGATAATGCTTCATAACGTCCGAGTGATATGAAAAGAAGAGGAATCCTACTGCGCCGACCACTGATAACGGGGAACAGAGGAAGAGGAAGATGATAATTTCAAATATTTTATATACAATTTCGTTCATAATGTACTCTCACTTATACATACTATAATAAGATCTAAAGAGGGTTGGTGTCAGGCAGGCGGCTGGCTGTAAAATCTGAGCCAAAATCTTGAGCAGTATGAATTGGAATGTATGTTATCCCTATATCTCCGTTCATTGGCCTCTCGACATGGTCTTTTCCGTCTTTCCCATACCTACATTAATTCATCACAAGCACCTTTCCGCATCATCACAAGCACAGAGGAGCTCGCTAGCGCAGTGGCATAGCGCACTTGGCCTGCGATTGCGTAAACAAAGCAATGTTCGCTAGGCCGGTCATTGGATGGGTGACCAAAAATTTATTATCTCGAATTCCTCCGTGCTTCGGAAGGCACGTTAAGCTGGTGGTTCCGGCTGCATCTGCAGTCGTTAATACCCACCAACCCGCACTGGGTCAGCGTGGTGGGTTATGGCCCAATCTCCTTATATTCTTCCATCCATAGGGAAGGCCCGTGCCCCAGCAGTGGGGACATTAAAGGGCTGGTGATGATGATGATAAGCACCTTTCCGGTGTGATGGATGATATAAATCAAAAGGGAGTGGATGGATTGATGACGTCTGATCGATATTAATGGAAGAGGCAACGTACTGCGCCGACCGACCTGTTCCTAGTTTATCCGGGGTCGGAATAGGTAAAGAAGAAGTATAGTATATATAAAATAGGATTAAAGTACATAATACTGACGGTTGATGATTTAATAATTGCATAGAAATCGTCAGTATGTTTAGAATGATCGCCGATACAATACAAAGTTAAGTCACTAAAATATCCTTAGATAAAGTTGATGAGTGTATGTAGGTCATCGTATTTCAGAGAATAGGTCGAAAACATTGCATTACATATATGGTGTCGGTTTGTTTTGCGTTGTAATTATACCGCGCAAGCATTATGCAGGCACCGTGGTTGGCTAGATTTACTTCCTGTAAACTGAGACTGATAAAAATATTACTAAGAAGATGTTTAGATTAAGTCTGTATTTTGTTGTCGCCCTATTATACAAATAGTACATACATAAATAACGCTCGTGTATCCCAGAATAATCTATGCTAGATGGTTTATGAATAACAAGAACCATTGCCTCTTGCTTTATTTCAAATTTGTGTAGTGCTCGTGCATATATGGGAGAACATTAAGTAGGTAATCAATCATTAATTTAATTAACATAATTATTATTTTGATTTTAATTTAAACATTTAAGTGCCGCACTCAGAGACGTCAAATAACGTTAATGATGACTTAACGTCAAGAAATGACAATTCAAAACTAGTCGCTATTCTTGCCGGGTCTATGGTCTAGATTTGAATGAAAATTTTTGACATAAAATACTCATTACAGTTAATTGACGTCTCTGAGTGCGGCAGTAAAAGTAAGAAGAATTATAGTCATGATGCGGGAATGGAACCCGCGTCGAGTGCGTTTTTTCGAATCAAAATAATGATTAAAAAGCAAACCTAAGCTTAATCGTACGTACGCACGGTATTTGTAAAAATACCTATCCGCTTTGGAATGTTAGAAACAGGCTCGGATTGCAGAGGATGCGGGTTCGGTTCCCGCAACAAGATTACAAACTTATATTACCTCGGCCACCAAAACTGATATTGACCTGATTTACTATAACTGTGATACCCTGTTCTGTGGTGATACCCGAGACGCGGTCGGAGGACATCATATTACGTGTCAATGTTCTGTGGAATCGACTTCATATTGTTTACGTCGAATATTTACTGTTGATCGATAGCAAGTCACGTGTGAAGCCGGGTCCAGGCGCATGTGACGTAATGTATCGTAAAATGTATGAGAAAAGGACGTCGGTTCTCAGATGTATTCTCGAATCAACATCATCATCATTAGCAAATCCATTTTTGTCAATCCGCACATCCATCTCTCAAATCTCATCTCTGCCACATGCAATTTTCTTTCATTGGTCATTCGCTCCTTCAATTTTCAACTTAATAACTTTTAAGTATTAATTTGTTGTGTCAAATACCTAACTGCTAACCTAAACCGGTAAGTTAACCTGTTTGTTAGTCGCCGAAGTTTTGTTTCATAAGAGGATTGTGAAGTGCCGATACGCGGCGCGAGTAATGCCTACATTTCCTTTTCGAATACTGGCTCGAGCGTTAACATTTTCACTCTCCTAAAACTATAAATAATGAGAAAAGTTTGTTTTTTTTAGATTCAGTACATCCTCACCTAAGTCTGCATCATTTTCTTTTTAAGTAATACATTTTAGTTACTTTTATTAAAAAAATATATTTAATGCTTGAGGAAGTTTTTGTGTCAAAAATAAAGATATTTCGATGCTAACAACTTTTATCGTAAGGAATATTTCATAAATTTATTTACAACACCATATACCTAGCCCAAAATTATTAAAATTGGCTAGTATGTTTACGGGGTGAAAAATGTTATCGCTTTAACCTATTTACAGCTTCACAATCCTCTTAACGTTACTTTTGTATGTTAACGACAAAACATTAAATTTTCTCTCTCTCTCAAAATCTCGTTTGTCGTTGAAATCACGAAGTAGTCACGTACGACAATAATCAAATGAGAATCCGGTTTAATATACACACTTAACATTTTAAAGTCAATATTGCTAATGACCAAACTATATCGTCAAGAGTGTTTTTAAGTGTAAGTATTTTTCTCGTGCGGTTAAAATTATAACTTGTTATGAACGGAGTGAGTGATTGGTATAACAACATTCCACTCAAGTTTTGGCCTATGTTTTACAGCAGGCCGCCGGACCAACTCTGTTATTGGACATAAAAATATATGTACCGACGTATTATTCTTGTTCAATAGTATTCTGCTCTGCCGTGTAGTGACAGCAGAGCAGAATATTTTGTCACCGCTCTCCCGCGGGTGTCGTGCAACGCGACTATGGAAAGCGATGAGTAATGGGCAGCGGTGTTTCACTTATACCACATAGCAATAGCCGATGGAGGAGAGCAATAAGCTCGCAACCTATTACTTGGGACCTAACATAATTGGGAGACTTGGGTGTTGATTCACCTCTGCGTACCCCACCGGAGATAAATGGGATTGTGTGATAAATGGTGTGATTTATGTATGTAATATTAAAGTAATCTTATAACAGATTTACCTGCAGAATTATATTACGGCTCATATTACTGTAAAATTTAAAATAATAACTATAACTGCCGCACTCAGAGACGTCAACTAACGTTAATGAGTACTTAATGTCAAAAAATGACAATTCAAAACTAGTCGCTATTTTTGTCGGGTCTATGGTTTAGATTTAAATGAAATTTTTTGACATTAAGTATTCATTAACGATAATTGACGTCTCTGAGTGCGGCAGTTAGTGTTTTAGCAGCGCTTATTATTATTATTTCTAGTTCTTGGGGACCCCTGTGCTTTAAGGATCCCATAAACTTCGTTAGGCGCACAAAGCAATACGTAAGAAGTTGCTCAATACAAAACATAAATATTGAGTCTTATTTCGCAGACATTATAACTTAAAATTAAACTTCAGTCAAATCGTAATTTCAATTCGAAATGATCGTATTCGTAAATCTGTAATTGGATAAACACCCTTAATTCCCATACTTACGGTTTAAACTTCGTTCAATTCGCCTGCTTACAACTTGTTTTGTAATCTGGTTTTTGTTTGGGTATACTTTTTGTCATACCTTTGTAAGCAGTGGAAGGGAGAACCTGGGCTTGTACAGAGAACGGCGTAGTAATAATATTTATTGACAAGTCTCAATAATTATTACGACGATACGATTTTTTTTCTTTATAAGCTCTTACTGCCGCACTCAGAGACGTCAATTAACTTTAATGAGTATTTAATGTCAAAAAATTTCATTCAAATCTAGACCATAGATAGACCCGGCAAGAATAGCGACTAGTTTTGAATTGTCATTTTTTGACGTTAAGTACTCATTAACGTTATTTGACGTCTCTGAGTGCGGCAGTTAGCTACCTAGGTTTGACTGTAATTTTTCGGACTTCTCTAACCAACATTTTCTTTACCTAGGACGCGGGTTCGATTCCCGCCTCAAGATTATAATTTTTCGAAATTCTTTTTCTAACCACCAAAATCTTTTTACTTAAGTAAGTTATCAAACCACTACTGTTACCGATTACTGGCGATGAAACAAACTGTATCTTTTACAGAAGAATCCTTAAAACTACATGGAATGATAAGAGTTTTCTTTCGTCTTACGTCTTTAAGGTAGGTACTCTTATACATGTTTTACCTGTAGATAGCCCAGACCAGAATATAAACGAAACTATCTAACGTATATATACAAAACTATCAAATTTCTCCAATCGACTGTACTTAATTAGAGAAATTGGATAGTTTGATGTTAAGCATAAATTCGATTGAGAAAATTTGGGATATTGTGGTATTTGCCACAATCCTTTCAAATACCGTGCGTGTTTTATGTGGGTAGTGGGTACCCAATACATACATACAAAATTACGCCTATATCCCCGAAGGGGTAGGCAGAGGTGAACTAATAGCCATGTTTCGCCAATTAGGTTAGGTCACATATAAAAGGTGGCGAACTGGCGAGCCTATTGCCAATTATCGAGCACGGATACAGGTCTACCAAAATCTCTGTTTCTATACATTATAAGTAAAACACTTTAAAAATATTGATATATTGCTGCAACTTTACGAGAAGTGTGATATTCGGCTAACTTATCAGGGAATTTGATTTGGTGTATATTAATCAAAGTACAAAATACAAATACACTACAACATAACTCAACACATTCTTATGCACTGCGTGTTAGAATTGAATAGTCAATAGGTATGAATGCATCAAGGTCGATGCATTTCATTGATTGCAAATGGGATGGGCGTCGGACTCACCTTTGACAGGCGTTTTGCTTATTGTGTGTCTCTTTGACGGCAAGACCTATCATGGGTACTTTAGTGTAATTGTATACATATACATACATAAGCCGTGTGGTGACGGCAGAGTAGAATACAATTGTCACCACCCCAAATCTCTCACAAGGCGACTCAGGACAAATCAGTGATGAGGAATGGACAGCAGCGTTCCTCTTATACCATCTAGCTATGTACCTACTGCGACTTTTGTGCCCGATAAATGGCAATAGGCTCGCCACCTATTACATGGGACCTAACATAACTGGCGAAACGTGGTTGCTAGTTCACCTCTGCCTGCCCCTTCGGGGATATAGGTATGATTTATGTATGTATGTCCATACATACATAAATCATTCCTGTATATCCCAGGGATAGCCAGTTTCAACTATAAAAACAACTCTATAAATTGCCATAATGCTAGGTGGTACAATGGGAATAGCTGCTGCCCATTCCTCATCACTGTTTTAACCCTTACTGCCGCACTCAGAGACGTCAAATAACGTTAATGAGTACTTAACGTCAAAAGATGACA
Source organism: Cataclysta lemnata (assembly GCA_963931975.1). Classification (NCBI taxonomy): domain Eukaryota; kingdom Metazoa; phylum Arthropoda; class Insecta; order Lepidoptera; family Crambidae; genus Cataclysta; species Cataclysta lemnata. The sequence goes on from OZ008341.1 coordinate 17,807,009, forward strand.
ATCAAAACTAGTCGCTATTCTTGCCGGGTCTATGGTCTAGATTTGAATGAAAATTTTTGACATTAAATACTCATTAAAGTTATTTGACGTCTCTGAGTGCGACAGTTAGTCGCTTTGTCCCGACTCTTTTGTCGTAAAAGTCGACTAACGGCGACTGCCCCTTAGTCAATTGACAAATCTATAGAGAGTATTTATATATTGCAGACGATGCTGGATGGACAAGTTAAACCTGTTTCTCGATATTCAATCCTGACACTTCACTCGACTTAACTTTCATGGCAGACGTATAGGTGATGTTGTCGTATTAAAACTTTCGATATAGAGGAGGACTTAAATCAATTCTGTTCGTTCTTTCTTCTCCCTGCCTTGTTCGCAGTTTGTCTGGGTTCGGCGAATTATCCCCCCTTCATCTCACCTGATGGTAAATTCGGACAAGGGCCGAAGATGGAACCGAGCTTCACCTGGAACCCCCAACCACAGAGGGGCTGGCTATCTTATTGTCGGAACGCAATAATGCTGTTGACATTACTAAGGCGACAGATTTTGATAAGATGTTGCTCTGTAGCTAGCCAGGCAGTTTGTTCCTCTTTTTTAACATCGGTCAGCCGTCATCAAGCCATCCACTCCCTTTTGATTCATATCCTCCATAACAACGGTAAGATGCTACTGTATAGAAAAGAGACTGAAAGGAGCATATCGAGAGACTGTTTTTAATGGTTAGAAAAAGAATTTCGAAAAATTATGAACCCGCGTCCGCTGCTATCCGGGCAGGTGCCTGACCGCGGAATGTTTGAAATTTATTTCTACATTGCGAGGGTACCCGTTGGCTTACAACGTGAAGTGTAAAGGTTAGAAGAATTTCGGCAAGTTAATAAGTATCTTGGGTGGCCGAGCGGTCAGGCACCTGCCCGGATAGCAGCGGACGCGGGTTCGATTCCCGCCTCAAGATCATAATTTTTCGAAATTATTTTTCTAACCATTAAAATCTTTGTACTAATTTTTCTAACATTTATATAATGTTAAAATTAAAATCGAATAGTATATCGAGAGACTGATGAACGCAGAAAGTATGTGGGATGACAACATCCCAATCTATACAGCTCAAGGCTTTTGGCTTATGTTATGCCTGCCGGCACCAACCCTCTTTCCTCTTTGGGTATGCTGTTGATGGGGTTTGCCCTCCAGCATTCGGGTGACGGGTCGGGTTAGGTGCTTAGTGGTTTACACCGGGCAATCTCCCCAAGTCGTCTTTTACGGCACCCTTGGGGCGAGTCTCTGGTGGAAAAGCAGCCTAAGAGTGGAAAACCAGCCGAAATGCTACTTACTGCCGCACTCAGAGACGTCAAATAACGTTAATGAGTACTTAACGTCAAAAAGTGACAATTCAAAACTAGTCGCTATTCTTGCTGGGTCTATGGTCTAGATTTGAATGAAAATTTTTGACATAAAATACTCATTAAAGTAAATTGACGTCTCTGAGTGCGGCAGTTAAAGTTTGAGTCCTGCTTAACATTTAAGTATTGTCAAAATTTATGTTTTTCCATACAAATTCTGACAGGTATTGTCCATGCACTTAACTTTAAAAGCAGTGCTCGAAATTTCAGTAGCGTTTCTGCTTTTTCAGTAGAGATGATGTGATGACGTTAATATGTGAGGCGTGCGTTGAGATGTGTGAGGATGCATTGCGAGGGATGTGTTTGCTGGGAACCTATAGTATCACTCCATTTTTCTTGGCAAGTAAAATGGAGTGATTCTATTGGCTCTCCTCTACGTCAATCACTTTCTTCGCAACGCATCCTCGCACATCTCTGGAAAAGCCTGCCCGTTTCACATATCAGGCGCGAATGTTAGCAAGTAATTACATATTTTACATAAATTTCGCACGGAAAGCACAATTAATAAGGCGTAAGTACAATTAGTTGGTGGCATAGTTCTAGCTAATTCACACCAGGGACACATAATATAAATTAACATTTCCGTCGCGTTTTACACGTACTAACTGCACGTCTGAAATTATAAGGTACTGTTGCTATTTTGATATATTCGGTGGTCTGCGGGGCTAGCTCCAGTATTGTAAAAGGAAATGCCTAAGAAGGCATCAGCAAAATGTTCCTGTAACCCACCTACAATATCGATTTGATCCCGAAATCTCTAGTCAGGCGGATATATTTGGGGGCTATGGTTTTTTTTCGGTCAAATCTGCAAAAAGTTATATTGTCACCTTTTTTAATTGGGAGAGATTTGGGTTGGCGGCAATTGTAATTTACTCTGCCGTCACCACACGGCACCAAAAATCTCCCGTGGGTTTCGTACAAGGCGACTAAGGGTAAGACAGCAGCAAAGATCATCTTATACCACCTAGCAATAAACTGCGATTTACGTGCCCATGTCAAATTCAAGTAAATTTCCAAAGATAAGTTTCTGAATAGTGACATAGGCGAAGTTTCGAGCGGAAGGTCTTTAATAACTCTTGTCTGTATTTGATTTAAATCTTTTCGAGTTATAATCTCGTCTGCAATCAACACAGCTCAGCTTCGATCCAGAGCACAGCCATCACTCAAACAAAGTCAGCCTTGGACCTGTTAATAGATAAATTGTTTACACTATTTTAAATATTTAAAGACTACCTCATCATAAACATTCTGTAACGCAGTTGAGCCGACATACAATTATTTTTAACTAAGTACATAAGTACACCAAACGTAGTCCAAATCTGCCTCTATATAATAATTTAAATAAATTAATTAATTGGGGTTACGAATGACACTTATTTGTGGTGGGTTTTTCTTAGACTCTAGACAAATAGACTGCAATTCAACTGCATTCAAACTACTCCAAATTGCAGTTTGAATGCAGTTAGCACGACTAAAATGAAACAGTTCAACTACAAACTAAAACACCTGTCCCTGAAGTCTGGCTGCGACGTCAGTTGGCAGTTTCACCGCGCTAATGTCAAATAAAATTAAAAATAGAAATAGGTAATTGACCTAATATACTCGCTGGTCAATTCCCACGTAATTAAATTAAGTTGGTAATTAATAAATTAATAATTACATTACTGAAACTGTGCCACTCTGCCGTGTGGTGACAGCAAAGCAGACTACCATAGTGTGCCGGTTAGTGCGACTAAAGGTATTAAAGGCGAATAACACAAGCGAAGTGCCTATTCTACTTTGAGCTAGCTAGATTATAGTTGTACATATATACATACATAAATCACGCCTATATCCCCGAAGGGGTAGGCAGAGGTGAACTAGCACCCACGTTTCGCCAATTATGTTAGGACCCATGTAATAGGTGGGGAGTCTATTGCCATATATCGGGCACAAAAGTTGCAGTACATTGCTAGGTGGTACAAGAGGAACGCTGCTGCCCATTCCTCATCCATCACTGTTTTATCCTTAGTCGCCTTGTACGACACACACGGTATAGATTTGGGGTGGTGACATTTGTATTCTACTAGTGTGGTGACGACCACACTGAAAGAATAGTTATTTGTTGTACGTGAGTGCAAAGTTGCTTTTTAACCGCGTGCTCAATTTTGATGACCGAGCTAGCGAAGGATTCTAAAATTGAATCACGAGCGTAGCGAGTGATTCAAAAATTAGAATCCTGAGCGACAGCGAGGGAATCAAAAGAGCACAAGGTGAAAAATCTTTGCACTCGAGTGCAACACGTAACTTTTCATCCCCCCCAACGAGGAAATTGCGAAATACAAAAAAAAAATACAATCACAACAGTTTCTGTTTTCACCCAGAAACTTCCACAACACCCTCCCATTAACCCAAACACACTGTTAACACCTACCCAGAAACACCCACAACATTCACACCCTCAATACACACCCATCCACTCAGACACACCCAAAAAACACCCATTCACCCAGCAACACCCACAAAACACCCATTTACCCAGAAACACCCAAAAAACACCCATTCACCCAGAAACACACACAAAACACCCATTCACCCAGAAACACCCACAAAACACCCATTCACTCAGAAACACCCACAAAACACTCATTCACCCAGAAACACCCACAAAACACCCATTCACCCAGAAACACCTATAAAACACCCAATCACACCCAAAAAACACTCAATCACCCTGAAACACCCACAAACACCTAATCACACCCAAAAAAACACCAAACCACCCAGAAACACCCACAAAATACCTATTCACCCAGACACACCCACAATATCCATTCAGACACCCACAACATTCACCCAGTCACACCCACAATACTCACCCATCCATTCAGACACACCCACAAAAACCCATTCACCCAGACACACCCACAAAACACCCATTTACCTAGACACACCCTCAAAACACCCATTCACCCAGAAACACCCAAAAAACACCCATTCACCCAGAAACACACACAAAACACCCATTCACCCAGAAACACCCACAAAACACCCATTCACTCAGAAACACCCGCAAAACACTCATTCACCCAGAAACACCCACAAAACACCCATTCACCCAGAAACACCTATAAAACACCCAATCACACCCAAAAAACACTCAATCACCCTGAAACACCCACAAACACCTAATCACACCCAAAAAAACACCAAACCACCCAGAAACACCCACAAAATACCTATTCACCCAGACACACCCACAATATCCATTCAGACACCCACAACATTCACCCAGTCACACCCACAATACTCACCCCTCCATTCAGACATACCCACAAAAACCCATTCACCCAGACACACCCACAAAACACCCATTTACCTAGACACACCCTCAAAACACCCATTCACCCAGACACACCAACAGCCACCCATCCACCCAGCCACACCCGCAACATTCATCCAGACACACCTGTAAGTACCTAATAAAAATTACCGTCCCTAATGGAGTTCCGAGACGGTCAATCAGCTTGAGTCAAGCACGTTGATTTTCTGTATGTTTTTGTCCTGTTGCTAGCGTAAACAAATCAAACAGACCTAAAAAGCTTTTAAATGCTTGACTCAAGCATCAAGCAAGCGTTGTAGGCGATCAAAATGTTTAAAGCAAGATTGACGCCAAGCTGATTGACCGTCACGGAACTCCTAGGTTTTAACAAATTTATGACGTGAAAAGAAAATGGCGCGCGCAAAGCAAATTACAAAAAAAGTACACCAAGGTTCCGAGTCTAGTTTTTAACAAATTAAAATAGGTTGCATGACAATTTCGGCACCATGGAGGTGGAAATAAATATGTATAATGATGTTTTGAATTCACAAACTCATTGCACACGATGTTCTAAATTCAAATTTAGTTTAACCTCTAGAGGATAAAAACGGCTTTTGCACTCAGATATCGAAGAGCAAAAACGCTTTTTCCGAGATGGTGGGATGAAAATATTTATTTCTTATTTTAAATACCAATAAGATGCAAAGTCACCTAGCACAAGAGTTCGATTATTGGTAATTTACGTGGTGTAGTGGCACTAATGTGCGTGCGCAATTGCTTCGCTCATTGATTATGCCGTCTCTTCAACTTACCGATCATTCGGGCCTTGGACGTATTTGCTTACGTTCTAGCTATCAGTCGTGTTCAGATGCATCATTTTACATTACAGGCAAAATGTAGGTATATTGCTATTATGTTTTAAAAATAAATAGTATGTACATAATTATATAGGATTAGTTTGAAAATACCAGCAAACTCGCAGGACCTGATAGCTGACATCACTAACAATAACGTTTGGCCGGCTTTTGATAATTCTGATTTGATTTTTATTGGAACATTATTTAAAAATGTTAGAAAAAACATTACAAAGAAAATACATATGCAGCAGCGTAATCCTTTCGTTTAGAATCAACCATTGATTTACAAAATGTCTTGTATTTTTCTTCTTTCTTACATTGAGACTGTCAAATCGTCAATACTATCAATACTTAATCTAAAAGCTACAATTTCATTGATTTCCATCGAGAATTGTTAGCAACAGAGCTACGGTACGTAATCACACTGCAGGTGAAATTCACCAACCCAAGCCTTTTAATATCCCCACTGCTAGGGCACAGACCTTCCCTATTATGGATGGAAGAATATAGGGAGAATAAACCACCATGCTGGCCTATTTCGGATTAGTGCACCCAACCAAAGACCGGGCTTATCGAACATTGCTTAGTTTACGCAATTGCAGGCCGAGCGCGCCATGCCACTGCGCTGTCGAAGAAATGATTGTACAAACAAGTGTAATCGATTGCCATAGTAGTTACTTGCAATGTTGGGACGAAATGAGAACGAAAAATCCCAAAAAGTAATACCGAATCGGATAAACATGTTTGTGTCCAAGAAAAATGTGCGAGCCATAGCGATTACGGCCTCGCTCGCTGCCAACTCAGGCAGTGACGTGGGCTAGCACGGCAATTTTATTAACTACTAGCTGTGCCCGCGTCTTCGTTCGTGTGGATGTTGGAAAATAACAACATGTACGTAGAAACAATCTGTAGTAGGCTGTGTCTGTACTGTGACATTTTTGTAGTCTGTGGTTGTGTTCAATGTTCCCTTCCGCTGTGTAGTAAGTCAAATAAACTGCTTTATCTCACAAGACACCGACAAGTCTAATTGTTTTATTTTGAAACAAGGCACTGGGTGGTGTTTAAAAACATTTTCAGGTACAAGGGGCGAGCTGAGGTCTGCCCGGCTAGCGTGACCACCGAAACACGATAGGATATAGCCATATAGTCTATATGATATGATATAGTCAATATTATCGTTACCAACACCGCGAGTGCGCTTCTTAACTTAAGCGCATGTGTACATTAGGATAAACCTGATAAAACAAAACACAAACAATAAAACACAATCTTTGTTTGTTGTACTGATCTTTCTGCGAGTATTGCACGAAGCACTTTAGGATAAGAGAGTTTACCATAACTTGTGCATTACCTTGCAGTACTTTGCAACAAACATTGGACTGAATTAGGTTTACACAGAATTTTACAAAGCTGGGGTAGATAGTCAATGTCAAAATTTGTTTATTTATATTTGGTATGATTACAATACACTTATTAATCATCCAGACGCTAGACACAGAAAACCCGCGTGACCAAGGGAAGACAGGGCAGTGCGCAGCATACCTCAGTCTATATGATAGGTCTCCAAAACCCACCCACGCCCCGATCCGCCAACGAAGCGCCGACCCCGATGCGTTCAATACCAAAGTTGATACTAAACGCCCCAGAGCCTTACGCCTCGCTAGCGAAACAAAGAAAAAGAAAAGTCGGTATGGCGGAGGTGATGGTTGACTGTTGTGAAGGGGCAAACCTACATCTGAGTCACAAGTCTCAAGCGCTGCTGACTTCCCCCTCTGCCACACTATGGACCCGGGGGCCTACCGCCTAACTCGATTGCTGATGATGGCTATATAGCAATGCACTGCTTACGGCTATAGCAGCCATCCTGAATTTTTAGGCGGTACGGATAGTGCCAAGTTCATACAAAATCATTCGGTGATCATTCGTTCAAAGCTATCGCTAATAGTTTAGGTACACTTGGTGCGAAATGACAGCATGACGTCATAAACTATAGCTTTTGCTTTAGCAATCGAGTTAGGCGGTAGGCCTCCCAGCCGGCACCCGCACGGTGAATCCATGAAATGCTATTAGTTTTCGTCTCTCTGTAAACATACGACATCCATACGTATATTTATAATATCAATTTTGAATTTCCGATGAGATGTATGTGCAGGTATGATATCAATGAAACAGGAGTGAATAACTAAGTTACGTCTGACATGATTATGGGAGAGTATATTCATTACGGACCCCATATAAACTGGAAACCAGGCAGGAAGAATGCTCGCATGTGAAATGTAACGTAATACTTATATACATACATAAATCACGCCTAAATCCCCGAAGGGGCAGGCAGAGGTGAACTAGCACCCACGTTTCGCCAATTATGTTAGGTCCCATGTAATAGGGGGCGAGCCTATTGCCATTTATCGGGCACAAATTCGCAGTGCATTGCTATTGGTAGGTGGTATAAGAGGAACGCTGCTGCCCATTCCTCATCATTGATTTATCCTTAGTCGCCTTGTACGACACCCACGGGAGAGATTTGGGGTGGTGACAATTGTATTCTACTCTGCCGTCACCACGCGGCTCATATGGCATTCTATATTTGATATTTGATGTAACCACCTCTTGCGAGAAATTCAGATATGGCTAAGTATGAATGTATGTCATACAGTAGTATGTAAAACCAAGAATAGGTGTACTTCGCATGCGGGTCGCATTTTAGTTAGTTACCTTGAGATAAAATTCTGGACTAGCTAATTGGCATGTTGCTTATCATTTTCAGAATGTCTGTTAGAAGTTTTCAATAAAATTAAAATATGCTTTATTCTTGTAACATGGAATCTTCAAAGAAATACAGTAAATATTGGGAAAATGGTGTGTCAAAGTCGAAAAGTTTCCATCCGTTCGTAAACTGCCAGGAGGCCTTGTTCTAAGAAGAACGGGTTTGAAACTCTGCAACTTTTGTTCCTCCCTTTACACTATTATTGAATATGCCCTATATTCCTTTTGGCATTGCTTAGTGTACACAATCTTTTCCTTCGCATTAAACAGATACTACAAAAATATTTCCTTAACGATTGATTACTAGGAACTGAATTAATTATTTTCTTTGTTAACGATAATGACAGAGACACGTTTGTCTAGAAAAGTGCACGACAAGGTTTCAAATCATTAGTCGGAATGGACGAAAGACTTTAGGTACAAGTTGAATAGTTTTTTTTATTTAGGACAGATCGATTAGAATTATATGGTAAAGGTTAAAACAGCAATGAGTAAAGGGCAGCAGCGTTCCTCTTAGACCACCTAGCAATGTACTGCGATTACCGTGCCCGATAAATGGCAATAGGCTCGCCACCTATTACATAGAACCTAAAATGGGACGAAACGTGGGTGTTAATTCATTTTTGCCTAACCCTGAGGTATAGATGTGATTTATTTATGTATGTATAGAATGATATAAAATTACTGATTAGGACGTTAGAGTTCAACTGATATGTAAACAATGTTTCGGATAAAGTAGCGCAATATATCGATTTAGTAGACGTATCTTAAAATATGTTTGGAAGGGGAATGGTCTAGCTAGATTTCTAGACCAAATTAACAGTCACACGTTCGTATGCAAACCTTGAATGCACAAGGGAATGTTTATTTACGTGGTGCTATTATAAGATTTCAGACGTAACAACATAGTAGGTACTTCATTGGTGATATGACATTCAAATATTTATTTGTACTGAATTTACTTATTGTAAATTCAATAAATTTAAGAATAGATTTAGGTACATTCATAAAGGGTTAGGGTTAGGCGGAGGTGTATTAACACACACGTCTAGGGGACGGACCTATTGCCATTTACCGGGAACTGTAATAGCAGTAATTGGTTCAAGGCACCAGTTATAGAAGAATAACGAGGAATGGACAGTTTACGAACGGATGGTGTTGGTAACAGTTATATTTGAAACCGTTTTTTTGATATTGGAAACCGTTTTTTCTCTGATACACACGTTTCCAGTGTTTAACGTTATTTCTTTGACGATTCATGAGTGTATTTAATGATACCTTATATGAATAAACCATATTTTCATTTTCACGGTTCTTCCAGTGACTTGCAAATCACTGGTTTATTTGCAACGTAGTTTTCAAAATGTACTTTCTTACACACCAGCCCCTCTAGCCAAGTGACCAATTTAATCGAACGAATAGGTAGAACGTAGTATTATTGTCCTCTATGGGTAGAACCCAAATGTATGCAACTGACGTATTAAAGAGGAAACAACATAGCGACCATCGTGTCAAATGTATGAGTAGTTGTCAAAAATTGACATTTAAGTTATATTCGTTGACCACTTGTCTAGCTTTATTAACTTTGGAGTTTTTATCTAGACGCTTTCGCTTTACTTCAGCGACAATTATTGTGCAATACTTTATTATTTTGATTTTATTTTGAACATTATATCATATAATGCTAGAAAAATTAGTACAAAGGAAATCGTGGTTAGAGAGATTATAGCCTTGATGCGGGAATCGAACCCGCATCCTCTGCAATCCGGGCAGATGCCTGTACCTAGGGTATACCAAGACATCTTAATTGGCAGAGTGGTTTTTTACTTTTTCTAATCACAATTTTCTTTATGCAAAACCCTATTAAGGAATAAATTAATTACTTTCTAACCTAAATGATTGCTGAATTAGGTCAGATGGTCGTTTACGTCAATGAATATTTTATTTCCAGTCTGTGCCTACGTATGCGCGCGCGCATACTCTATTTCGGGACAGCCTCTTTCTTCACTCGCTCCGGTTGTTAACATTTGACATACAGTCCTGTCACACCACATTGAACTGTGCTGCACACAAAATATGGTTCAGATTCACTACTAGATATCCTTAGCAAAGTAAAATTTCCAAATAACCGAAGAAACGTGGCATACTAGAGAGACTTTTGTTTCTTTGTTGATGTGACTTTTAATTATGTTAATATGCTACTTCTTGCTAATAAATGTCATCGTTTTTCTTTTAGCTACATTGTTAAATTACAGATGAAACTTGAAAATTTATTGCCATTGACACCTAATTCAGAATGACGGTCTCAGAAAAGATTGTGTAATTGGCTTCTGAAACACAATGTGTAAAAATACAGCGGTACATTATACATTTGTTTAATCACACTATAATCAAAAATGTTAATATTGAAGTATAATTAGGAATAATGTAACCAATAAAAGTGCTTTTGTAATCCAAGGTCTTGCAGTACATTTTTAAATAAAAAAAATTAATAAAACATTATTTTATCCCATGGCATTAGTCGAATCTGGAAACCCTGAGTCATTCCTTAGTTTCAAATTATTATACTATGACGTGTTTTCCAAAACGTCATCCAAATTATTATTAGCACCTAGTTAAATCGTCAGAATCTAATCTTGACTTCTGTGACGAGGGACGCATGAAAAATCTATAAATTATTGCCATTAAGTTCCTACCTCTTACCATGTCCGTATATTTGTTTAATTATAAAATTGAATCGTTCCAAATAACAATCTTCAGCACATTAACAAAATCCCTTTTCGAATCAAATAAAAATCGTTTTGCAGATAGGTACAAATCAGATATATTTAGTTGGCAAATAGATATATTTGGCGAGTTTTATGTCGCAACAAATATAACTAGCAGTTATTTCCGTAGCAAGAAGTTGTGACGATATACTAATAGACATAATAAGATATTCATTCTCAATGACGTTCCGAAGATCACAATCAGTTCGTGTGAGAAGAATGGAGCTATTAATTTATCGCGGTTGCTTGTGACAATATAAACTGATTGATTTGAGTGCTATGCAGTCGTCTGCTAACTGTTTTGTTGATCAATATGCAATTTTTCACATGATCAGTGTCGAAACTTTTAAAAAAGTACAAATATTATATGTCATTTTTTATCTGTGTCCCCGGCAGTCTAGGCATATATTTTATATTTTTTTACCATCAGGCTTTTATGCTATTTCGCTTTACGTTATGGTCAAAAGTGTAAATTATAATAATGTTATATTAATGGGCTAAAATCTACCACCTCCTAAATCGCATTGAGTTTGGTTATGAATATTGCTTAGTTTACGCAAACACTTTGATCAGTATGTTCTCATCCCAGTCACTATCTCCGTTCATCGGTCTGTGGACGTGGTACTTTATCTAATTGCTATACATGGATTCATCACTAATGGATCATTATAAATCTAGAGGGAGCGGATGGCTCTATGACGTCTGTCCGAAATAATTGGAAGAGGAAACATAAACTGGGGAATGAAGATGATGATGAAATGAAATTTATTGAAACGTTAGTTTTTGATTTTTATTGGAGCATACATTATAAATGTAAAAAAAAAAGTGAATGAATTTTTTAAATTATTATCCTGATGCTGGAATCGAACCTGCATCCTCAGTAATCATAACATATTTTAAACTTTTCCCGACTTTACTTTCTTTGTAACTTTTGTCCGAACAATCATTATATAGGTACCGTACCACATCGCTAGGGGTTGTCCATGGTGTATTTTTTTTATAAAAAATCTCTGTCTCCAGGTATCGTGCTGACATTCTACATGGTGTTCTACGCAGTGCTGGCTCTAATGTTCTCGGCATGCATGGGAGGACTCTTCCTCACCATAGACCTGAAGAAACCTTCATACACCCTGGGTCAATCACTCATAGGTAGCTTTAATCTCATAGAATCATTTACATCTAGGAACACTTTGGCAGTACCTACCTACCTCTAATGAAGTAATTTGACACGGTATCCTCATCTATAACTAGTGTATAGACGCCCAATTAAACTTTTACTACTTACATGTCTTATTAAGTAAACAATCTTAATCATTCTCTTCGAGGAAATATGTGTAGTCATCTGCACGTAACACTATACAAAACCATCAAATACAATATTTAATATCAACCTTAACTTAAGTGACATAAACCACAAAAAAAATACACAAACATGACCACTAACCACTGCATAATATATTATAGTGTTAACACGAACACCTTGGTATTTTAGAAGTTTCTTTGTATTTTAAGTGTACTTCAGTCAAAAGTTACGCCAATAGTCCCAGGTTAGGAGGTTCCAATTATGACCTGTAAATAAGTGGTCTGTACTGCTATTCATTCCAATAATATAAAGATTGTAATGTATTTAGCTACCCCATATCAGCTAAATCGCTATATACATTACTAAAAGACCTTGGCTTGCACGTTTCAGTGTAGAACTTACGAAAGGCGACTCTCACGGAATCTTATTAAATATGGCTAGGCAGAGAGAGAAGTCGGGGTGACGAAGGTAAGTGTTGACTAGATGCGAAGGGGCACCCCGTAAATCTACACTGGGTCAGTGACCCAGTCCTAGGCGCTGCCACTGACCACCCTCTCTGACACACTATGGACACTAAGAGTTATCGTCACTTCTATATTATATTTTAACTCAGGAGTCCAATTACCAGCTAATCATAAATTTAAACTCCTAAAACCCTACATCTAAAACAATAATGGTAATAATAGTAAAAATAGTCGTGTGGTGATGGCAGAGTAGAATACAATTGTCACCACCCCAAATCTCTCCCATGGGTGTCGTGTCGTACAAGGCAACTAAGAATAAATCAGTGATGAGGAATGGGCAGCAGCGTTCGTCTTATACCATACCTAGCAATGTACCTACTGCGACTTTTGTGCCCGATAAATGGCAATAGGTTCGCCACCTGTTACATGGGATCTAACATAATTGGCGAAACGCGGGTGCTAGTTCACCTCTGCCTACCCCTTCGTGGATGTAGGCGTGATTTATGTATGTATTTTTATTTATTTATTTAAACTTTAATGTCCATAAATAAATGTACATTTGGCGGACTTAACAACTAACGTCGTTCTCTGTCAGTCAACCATTGGACTAAGCAGAGATAGTTCAAGGGGCGGCACCACGTTAATTTTAATAAATAAATTATTTAAAATAAATATATACTAACTATACACATATAAATACCTATATAATATATATACCTATAATTACTAATATATATAAAACAATGATCATCCCTAGGCTAATGAATTTTAAACACAAATTTGTCACTAATTGTATTCCAGGTGCCAACCCTGGTGTGGCATCCAGGCCCCGCCCCGACGATGGGTTCCAAGTCACTCTAGACGCATCCAACTCCTCAGTGCAACAATTCTTCGTGGATCAACTGGAACTGTTCTTACTGCGTAAGTTGGGTCAAACGTACAAACTTACAATGCGAAGAAATTTGTGCTTAGAAAAAGTTTGAAAAATTATAGTTCAGATGCAGGAATTCCCGCATCAAGACAAGATTATAATTTTTTGAACTTTTTCTTACCTTTTTCTTACCACTTTTGTGCCCAATAAATGGCAATAGGCTCGCCACCTATTACATGGGACCTAACATAATTGACGAGACGTGGGTGCTAGTTACCTCTGCCTACCCCTTCGGGGATATAGGCGTGATTTATGTATGTATGCATGTTTCTTACCATATTATATTTATTTGTGATAATATTCCTAACATTTATTTAGTGTTCAATTAAAAAACCAAAAACAATTAGGTACAATTGCGTAAAAAATGATTTAATTCTTCACGACGCCAAATGTGAAATTGCTTCTAAAATACAAAAGAGATACAAGTAAAAATTGTAAAAGTAAAGTCTTTGTCACGCTATGTTACTTTTATCCATATCGGTAGAGACATTTAAATCGGTCCCGCTCGTGCATCATCATCATGGGCAGCCCTTTTAATGTCCCACTGCTGGGGCACGGGCCTTCCTGGAAGAATATAGCGAGATTGGGCCATAACCCACCACGCTGGCCCAGTGCGGGTTGGTGGGTAATAACGACTGCCGATGCATCCGGGACCAACGGCTTAAGGTGCTTTCTGCAGCACGGAGGAACTCGAGATAGTAAACTTTTGATCACCCATCCAATGCCTTAGCGAAATTGCTTTGTTTACGCAATCGCAGGCCAAGCGCGCTATATGCCACAGCGCTAGCTCCTCTCGTTATGAAAAGTAAATCAATCATTTTGGCTAAAACTAGGTCAACTAAACTCCGCTGTTTATATCTGCAAGACACATAGGGGCATAATAACGACAGGTTTATAGTGAGCTATTACAGACCGCGATTGATTGCCATCAATGGGTCGTTACTAACTGGCACAATGGCGGATAGCGTCACCGGCGCACCCTCGCAATGTCCTTAGCAAAAATACAATGTTCAAGTATTGAGCGAATTACAATAAATACTCGTACAACAGAAGCAGCAATCTGTGTCGACAAAATATACAATCTCACATTTGCAATCATTTACTCTTATTGCTTAGATAATAAAGAAGCTGACAGCAAAGTTAATGACAATCTGCTAAAGGAGATCAACCTATTATAAGGATCCTGACAGCAAAGTTATTGATAACCTGCAATAGGAGATGAACCTATTGATTCTTCCACTGCTCGGCTCGTTCTTAGGAAGGACCAATATACTCGGAGTCAGCCAAAGAGTTGGTAGGTCGTAGGTACTGTTAAGTAGTGATGTCGGGACCAACGTTAACTTTGAAAGCACGACGGAACTCGAAGACATTTGATTACATAATCGCAGATGGATTGCGCTGTGCCCTATTGCTCTAATTTTAGAGGTCATGTCTTAGAAATTCCTTTAAATGATTTTGTCCTCATTAGTTATTTAGAATTATATTACAATAATGGCAAAAGAAACGACATTAACTGCCGCACTCAGAGACGTCAATTAACTTTAATGAGTATTTAATGTCAAAAATTTTCATTCAAATCTAGACCATAGACCCGGCAGAATAGCGACTAGTTTTGAATTGTCATTTTTTGACGTTAAGTACTCATTAACGTTATTTGACGTCTCTGAGTGCGGCAGTATATGTCTTTAACTACCGGATATCATAAGTTTCGATGTTAAGCAGTCGATGTTGGGTATTGGTTGAATACCAATAGTACAAAATTGGCCTCGTTGACGTAAAATATACCGACGTACTACCGGGAATTATATCAGCAAGAAAAATTCTTGTGCTAGATGTTCTATTGCACCACCGTGATCGTAATCTCGATTTTCTGATCCAAATAGAAGCCATTTATTGATCGTAAACTTTTTATTTTGCTTCTTAACATCATATGTAGTTTATTTTTATTTCAATCTGTTTCAATGTATTTAATTCTGAGTGGATGTTTGTGGTATTAGTATCCGCGTTACTTTTATTTGAAGAGGTTTGTTTTTGGAGTATTCTGAAATAGTATTCCTATCTATAGATTACAATGACATATACCTATACAATACAAAGATCATTAGAAAAAAATTAAACGTGTATTGATCCCCACATTTCGGAAGCTAAGATCCCATAATAGAGTATGAGTATATTTCTGACAAAGTTCTTTAAAATTATTTTCATTTCAATTCCAGCTTATCAACACTCGAAAAAGTATAAGTCGGAATTATGCTCCGCTGAAGACAAATATGGATATCCAAATACGCCATGCTTCTTCATTAAGTTAAATAAGGTAATTATTAATTAATAACGGCAGAGTAGAATACAATTGTCACCACCCCAAATCTCTCCCGTGGGTGTCGTACAAGGCGGCTAAGGATAAATCAGTGATGAGGAATGGCCAGCAGCGTTGTTCTTACACCACCTAGCAATAGTACTGCGACTTTTGTGCCCGATAATTGGTAATAGGCTCGCCACCTATTAGATGGGACGTAACATAATTGGCGAAACGTGGGTGCTAGTTCACCTCTGCCTGCCCCTTCGGGGATATAGGCGTGATTTATGTATGTATGTATGTAATTAATAATATATAGGTACTTCAGTAACAGAAAGCACTTCCCACGGCATCATCGAAATCTTGAGATCCTTAGGTTAATTTATGATTTTAAACTGTTACAGATCATCGGCTGGCAGCCTGAATGTTACAACGATATCTCGAATTTACCAGAGGATATGCCTGATGACCTCAGAGATTATATTAAAATGAATGAAGCCGAGGTAATAAAACATTGAAAGCAGCCATAGCTTGCACCCTTGTGGCAGCCTTAATTGAATTTGGAATTCGATATCTTTAAAACGTTTTTATTATATTCACCAATTACTTTAGGAATTATATTTAAGTTAAAGTGAATATCATTCACCAATGATCAATGATACAGATTTTTATGTCATAAATATGCTTCATGGGGTCAAATGCTGTATAAGTAACCTTTTTTGTAGCCTAACCAAATTTGGATGGACTGTTGGGAAGAAAAGAACAATCAAACGAAGATCGAATATCCCTTAGGGAGGGGAATATCAGCGGACAACTATCCGTACATGAATGACCATGGGTACAATAGTCCTATTCTAGCCATCAAACTGACACCACCAGGTAAATACTGTTCTGTTTATAAAAGGGCTTCAAGGGTAACAGTCAATAGACTATGTTCCAAATTTATCGATTATTTCAGTTAAATTCTGAAAATCTAGTTAAAATAGTATGCAATGTTGGTTGCATTGAAAAAAAAAATATTAAAAACTAGTTTTATGTGTAATGAGTCAGTACTGTTACTAACCACCTAATTAAATTACTTGTCCTACAAATTATCACGATACATTCCGTTGTAAAGAAAAATTCGAAAAATTTTAAAAATTTAAAATGCAGGACAAGAACCCGCATCTTTCGCAATCCCGCCTAAACCATCGGCCTTATACTTTATAGTTTATTTTATTGAAAAATTTGCAAATTTTTTCTGACCACTTTTACCTATTATGTATAAAGTTTGAAAAATTATAGTTTTAATAAGGGATCAAGACTAATTTTTCTAACTGTTTTTTAACTACAATAAATCTCTAAGTGATACTCTTTCTAAAATTTATATATTTTGAAATAAAAATCAAAATAACTGTTATGTTTTAGTTATATTGAAATAAAAAATTAAAATTAAAAATTTCTTTTTCAGTTAATAAACTTGTCATAGTCCGATGTAGGTTCTGGGCCAAGAACATAATCTACAACAAGAGCATCAAGGAACCGTCGGGATACACCCGTGTCCATCTCCAGGTTGTGGACACGACGAGCTTTGAAAACGAGAACGCCTAAAACTAACAATCCACTAACGCATTCCCAGAAGTCTTTGAGTGATGCGAACATCAGAGCATCAATAGCGAGATGAAAGTACACAAACAAAAATGAAAAATCGACTGTTTAGGGTCGGCACACAACATATGGGTGAAGCGCAGCGCACAGCATTTTTCACAGCCAAAATATTATAGTTTATTTTGTTGTGGACGTAAACAAAGTTAAACGTTGTTTTACCCTTATTACATAGGGGTATAAAAAATAGTATACGACCTATTTTCAGATCTACCATATGTACACAAATAAATCATATGTGTATACATAATCCCATATGGAATAATATATATTCAATTAAGTATATTTTTATTTCATTCATAATATAGTCTTATTAAAAGAATGATAATAAAAAAAATCTAATTTTTGTTCAAGTAATAAAAACAACTTTAAAAAGTTAGTCTCCGGCGACTACAAGAGATTGGTAGCGAGGGGGAACACGGCTATACTATATTGTACACTATTTCGGTCGCCGTGGTCACGAGTCGCAAGCCGAATACGTGGACACGCCCGTAGCACGAACATTTCGAAGATTTGTACCGAGAAAGCACTCTAAAACCTAAATAAATTCTAAACTTTAAAACGGGAATCATTAATACTTCTTAGATAATTAAATAATATTAAATTAATATTGCCGCCGTGTGGTGACGGCAGAGTAGAATACAATTGTCACCACCCCAAATCTCTCCCGTGGGTGTCGTACAAGGCGACTAAGGATAAACCAGTGATGGGGAATGAGCCACCTAGCAATGTACCTACTGCGAATTCTGTGCCCGATAAATGGCAATAGGCTCGCCACCTATTACATGGGATCTAACATAATTGGCGAAACGCGAGTGCTAGTTCACCTCTGCCTACCCCTTCGGGGATATAGGCGTGATTTATGCATGTATGTAAATTAATATTGAGGCACTCTGTTCCTAACGGATGCTCGAGTATCCGCGCGCACGCTCGCGCATTCCCGTGTGTATCGCCGAATCGTTGGCATGCTGTGCGCTGCGCTTCGCTTTATGTGTGCAGGCCCTAAAGTGTAATTTTGGGGAAATATATACTTTTTATTGGTAACTTGATTTGCTATTGCACGTACAATTAATAGTCTTGTCTTTTATGATCCACTCATGGAGGTGATAGATCTATAGTGAAATCTGCGCTAAGACATTTCATAAAGTTTACTTTTGTAATTGTAAGACATTGCCTTGCAAAAATGCAAAAAATCTCTACACGTTCCCATCTGCGAATGTCATGAATGAACTTGTCTGTTGTCTAAATTGGAAACAAAAAAAGGTTAGTAATTGTAAATAGATAATTATGTATTTAGATTTAATAATAATTTTGTGTTGATAAAATATGTATAACTAACTATATTTCATAATTTCATAATAATACATTATGAAACTATGAAATAGGTATTAAATATGAACTTTACAATTTTGTCTTAATAATGGCAACTATTTAATATAGTTTTTTTTACTCTGTAACAATTCACATCCACTAAATCATAAATTTATCAGAATTGTTTCTCATTGTGGTATGTTTTCATTAATCCCTTGTTAACTCTGGGTATACTGTGTTAACACTGCCTATGACGATTGCAGTGTAAGTTTAATAGTTACTCATTGACTTTTGGCATACTGGTGATTCAAAGGAATCGATTGTATGAGTGTTTTTATTTAAATATTAGACCAAAGTTGTCTATTGTTTTTTTCTGTATGTCCACTTGTATTTATTTAATAGGCATAATTAATGTTAGTCAAATTAAAAATTGTGTCCTACCTACAGAAAAAGAAGGTTCTCTAAATATAATCTCTACTTAAAATTCAAATAATTTCTATTTTATTATTATCAAATTGTTACGTACTTATTACGTTTGGTAGTTATATTAATAATGAATAGTTACGTTAGCTTTGTGAAATTATTGTGATAAAATATAGAGTGAAGTTGATAAACATGAATCCCGTAAATTGTCAATTTATTAAAATAACTTATGATTCGCTAATGAATCTTAGATGTACCTTATGTTATTTATTGGTAATAGTATTGTTATGATTAATATTTATTTTTGATGTATACAATCTCTGTTCGAATCTCATTTAAGGTTTCTACTAATTCCTTGTAGAGTAGTGCAGTGCATCACTTTTGTACATTGTTTGGATACAAAAACCCGTCATATTTCTAAAATACGTAAAAAGTTTTCCAATTTTATATAAAATATATATAAAGCATTTAGGATATTAATTATCCCACCTTTAAGAGAACAGTTTTAGAATAGTTTATTTAGTTAATTTTTATTTTCGTTGTAGCTTTTTTGTTACACTTCTGTTTGTAGGTAGCTGTAAGAAATACACAATGCAAAATGTAACACAGATGATGTAATTCAAGTAAGTGAATACATTATTCACATTGGCAACTGTCGTATTTATTATGTTTTCCATTATTCTATGTTATACATACCACCTGGCAATGTTCTGCGATTTTCGTGCCCGATAAGTGGCAAAAGGCTCGCCACCCCACTCCCATGTAATACATGGGACCTAACATAATTGGCGAAACGTGGGTGTTATTTCACCTCTGCCTACGCCTGGGATATAGGCGTGATTTATGTATGTATGTATGTACATCCGGCACGAAGGACCATGCTCTTGTGAGTAAGGTCCTTCGTGCCGACTCTATTCTAATATTCCACCGCGGAGACGCCATATATTTTGCAAGTGTTAAAAATGCATGCATGGTTGTATAGCTTCATACTGGTGAGATTAGGATCTCTTTTAGATATAAGTCCGCCCTTGCAAACTTTCTATTTTATTTTTGTGTATTTCATAAAATTTTAGTTGCAATAGATTCTGCTCGCAGGCTTGATTAACCTAACCTTGGTTCGAGAGATAAGAACAGTACAGGGTTGGAACCGCAATCGCAGTTAACAATAGCCAACAAACTGAAGGTTTCTCAGTAGGTTAAGTATTATCTTAAGTACTAGTAGGTACTAGCTACTTACTATCTTAAGTATGCTAGAGCTCTTTGAACACCGATTACCATTAGGGCAACGTTTGTGCGAATAGCTAACCTCAATATTTACTGTTCTAAACCTGCATGTCGTGAGTGGACAACCTAGGGTAAACAAGCCCTAGATGTTTACTATTGTAAACGTACTTGATATTGATACTTATACCGAAGGCATAAGTATGGTTTTCAGTTTGGTTAATCCGGTGTTTAACTATTTCAGTCACGGAATCGATTAGTGTTTTGTTTTACAGTTTGTTTGTTTAACGTTCCTGTATATAGGTACTGTGAGAGTGATGGTTTATAGACAGTGGGTCCCTGACCTAAATATAGCGGCAAAGCTTCGATTTAGTGATAAAATGTACGTCTTATGGCATATTCTGGAATAGTTATCTTTTAAAAGATTATTAATAATTATTCCTCTACCTATATTTAAATATCAAATCAATTTCAAGTTAAATAGGTATTAGTAAATAGAAAAAAAACTGTATTACATGAAATAAAATGTACCGTCCTCCGCATGGTTCGCTTTGTATCATTATTATTTATTATGTATAAAATTACGGCAAATATGTTAAGGACACATGTCATTAAGAAAAAGAATGAAGTGGACTTGACTATAAGTACCTTTATAACTGTGTAGATAGTACTACTAACCTCCGTAGATAGTCTAAAATGAATGTAAACAAACTGAATGAGGATTTCTTCTAAGCCTCTATATTATAGAGGCTATCATATCTTATAGAGTCTATAAGATAGGATAGGCTGATGATATTATTAGCTGATGGATTCAGATGATGTCACATCAAAAACTAAGGAACGATACCATAATGATGGTGACAGAAGCAGTAAATAAAAATACAATAACATCGAAACAAGTTTATTCCAAATAAATTACAAATTAATCTCACTCTTAATCATGGTAACCACCTAGAGTAGTAGCATCTATATTTCACAACATTGAATTTATATTCATAAAATTGTTCTAAAATTTTCTAGTACGTCTATAGCGTAAATCAAATGTAGTCCAGTATTTGAAAGGTCACCAATTAAATTCTACAAGGACAGTTTTAGTAGGATTTGAAGACACTAGTACTGAAACAAGCCTCAGATTTTAATATTTGCAGAATTATCGAGTTACGCCTAATTTTAGATCTGATTTTTCGCATTTATTATACCCTCCTTTCTACTATCCAGATAGAAAGAGAAAGACGAATCAAGCAATTTTTGTCTTAACTGGCGAAGAGTTATCCTCTTTATTCCACCCGATTCTTCTATGTACAGTCAACAGCACATCAAGCTACCACAAAATATCAAATGTTCTCAATCGACTTTGAGCTTTACCACCAACAAGTTAAGATTGACAATCGATTGAAGAAATTCAACAGTTTTGGATAGTTTGGAGTGCCGTTGACCTTATAGAATGTCTGTACTTAAACAAACATAAAATTTTGAAAATATTATTATTTATAATTTCAGTTTTTTGGACGAGATAGTGGTAACGTTTTCCTAGTTATACCTATAGCCCGGTCAAAATAAACATTCACCCCTGCATTACACTACAAACACCCGTAAGTGGCGTGGAAATATGTGCTTATTATGGAAATTACAATGGCATTTTTCTCAGAAATAGTAAATCTTACAAAAAAAGTGTAAGAACAATTATATTATTTTTGTACACAATTTTGTGATCTATATTTTTTGCCTTTGCTTTGATTTGTATCACAAAATGAACCGTTTACTACAGACCAATTTTTTACATTGACTTTGCATATAATTTTTTGCACACACTTGATCGATGGGGACTTCACAATTTCATTATACCGTTAGGTATCCTTAACGTTGATGCACATTTTCAGCTTGTTTTATATATGGTACGGAACCACTTAGTATACAAGTCTGACTCGCACTTGGCCGGTGTTTTGTACTAACTTGACCGGACTACTAGGCGAAGTACATGAATTGTAACTACTCGATCATGATTTCAATGTGTACGGTGCCCATGCCCTCATGTCTGTCGTACATGATGTTATGCGACCACGCGCGACACTCGATATTGATGAGCAAGCCAGCTGGAACATAAAAGCAAGCAATTAATCATCTTGCCGTGTGGTGACGGCAGAGTGGAATACAATTGTCACCACCCCAAATCTCTCCCGTGGGTGTCGTACAAGGCGATTAAGGATAAATCAGAGATGAGGAATTGGCAGCAGCGTTCCTCTTATACCACCTATAGCAATGTACTGCGACTTTTGTGCGACTTTTGTTTCATAAATGGCAATAGGCTCGCCATCTATTACATGGGACCTAACATAACTGGCGAAACGTGGGTGCTAGTTCACCTCTGCCTACCCCTTCGGGGATATAGGCGTGATTTATGTCTGTATGTAATTAACCATCATAATCATCACCAGCCATTCAATGTCACCACTGCTGGGGCACAGGCTTTCTCTATAGTTGCAAGAATATAAAAATAATTATCATCACCAGGCCCTTTAGTGTCCCCTTTCTCTAGGGGTGGACTGAGGCCCTTCCTACAGATGGAGCTTATGAGGAGCTCGAAAGCCTGCGATTGCGTAAACTAGCAATGTTAGCTTAGGCTGGTCATTCAATGCCTTAATCATGTTTTCCTTGTTATGAAAATCTTTTATCTATTATGTTTGTTTATTGATTACACCTATTCCAGAAGAAATATTTTTACGTGTAGAAACCTTTTGAGTGGCAAACGGGGCCCATAATGATCTTTCACAATATTACTTTACCATTTCAAATAAAAGTACTTACTGCCGCACTCATAGACGTCAAATAACGTTAATGAGTACTTAACGTCAAAAAATGACAATTCAAAACTAGTCGCTATTCTTGCCGGGTCTATGGTCTAGATTTGAATGAAATTTTTTGACATTAAATACTCATTAAAGTTAATTGACGTCTCTGAGTGCGGCAGTTACCTCCTTATTTTACATTATAGCTTGCAATAAAGAAACCGAGTTAAATATTTCATAAGATTTAAATAAGCCTTTTGCATTCACCAGCGTTAATGCAATCAGGAAATTGGAGGGATTGAAATATTTAATTTAAGTACTTACTTTTTGGTCTTTGGAAGTGCACAGCGACTAGCGGGCTGAGGTAGCCCTCCTGGTTCGTGTAGGGGAAGTAGTACCCGGGAAACCCCCTGTACGGCAGATATTGGATGGGCCCGATGTTCTCCCGGTCGGCGGGGTTCTCCCCCTGACATGACACCCACACCATGTTCAGCTGAAAACCGAGAATAGAACGATAAACAACATGTAACAGAAACTAACACAATGAATACTACCCAAACCCATGATAACAAAGTCATATGAATACTATGGTGGTTATTTAAGTGTAATTTTTTTTTTTTAATAATATAGTCATTCCATAAAATGGTAAAGTCATTCCGCGTTTTGTTTTTCTCTCGCAAACATGATTTTCAATGCGAGGAAAAGAGGGAGTAACTATTCTATACTAAAACCGTATTTATTAATAAGGCCGTAAGTTGAGTATGCCCGTAGCATGAGCCCAGCCGCCCGTAGCACGGGACGTGGACACATCTCCTTCGGGGTAAAGAAAACCTTTTCCTCTCGCTCTAACTCCAACTAAATCCAAGTGTCAAGTGGTGGAGAGAGACTTGTCCACGTCCCCGTGCTAGGCCCGCAGGTCCCATAATTTCACGACCCGCCCCTGATCAAACTTACATAGTTCTTGTCGTAGGCCGTCATATTCCTGATGTGCTCCTTCAAGTCGTCAGGCATGTCGTTGGGGAGGCTGTCTGAGCTGTTGTAGAAGTGGGGCTTCCACGCGAAGATCTTGTTCAA
The DNA here is from genome assembly GCA_963931975.1 of Cataclysta lemnata. Taxonomy (NCBI): domain Eukaryota; kingdom Metazoa; phylum Arthropoda; class Insecta; order Lepidoptera; family Crambidae; genus Cataclysta; species Cataclysta lemnata. The sequence continues at coordinate 17,831,548 of OZ008341.1, forward strand.
CTTGAGGAACACGCACGGCGTGGACTTGTGGTAGCCGAAGTGGTTCTCCTCCACGCACGGGGACCACGCGCTGATGTCCACGTCGCACACTTTCCCCGCGGGCGGGGGCAGCTTGAAGTCGCAGTTGTGTATGTTCTGGCCGGCGCCGGCTTTCTTGCCGTCTCGTTTGTATGCTGTGCGGGGGAGACAGGGAATATGATACCGAAACAAGCAAAACAACAGCACAACAGTTACTGTGGGAAACATACTTTTTTAATGACGCATCAATGGAAATAAATAAATAAATAAAATAAATATTTTTACACTCACACCTATCATCTAGCCCAAAGTAAGTAAGTCTAAGCACTTGTGTTATGAATACTAGATGACGGACATATTTTTAATATAATTATGTATATAAATGTGGAAAATATACTACATAAACATATACACAACCATGACTCGGAAACAAACATTTGTGGTCATCACAAAGTTTGCCCCTACCAGGATTCGATCCCGGGACCTCTCAGCCAATACCCAGCAATCTGAGCATTCGACCAAGGCGGCCATCTAATACAGGATTTTCAAATTGTTTTATGTTAGACAGGGAAGCTCTTGACTTTCATCTCACCAGATGGTAAGTGACGCTAAGCTTCGAAGATGGAATCGAGCTTCTCCGTTGAACTCTTAACCAAAGAGGGGCTGGTTACCTATACCTACTAATATTACAAAGCTGGAGAGTTTGTTTCTTTGGTTGAACGCGCTTATCTCGGGAACTATACTGATTCAAATTGAAAAAATATTTTTCTGTTGGATAGTCCATTTATCGAGGAAGGCTATAGTATAGGCTATATACCATTGCGCTACGACCAATAGGAGCTGAGCATCAATCAAAAGAGTTTCAAAAACGGAGAAATATTGCTATCGTCAACCATTCACGCAAACGAAGATTGGTTTCAAATACTTCAAAATATAATTTACGAAAAATGTTGCATTTTCAGTTACTGCATTTTTCCTTTGTACGCCAGTAAATTAATAAGCGGCAGTTACAATACATCTATACGTCTATACATATACATATATTACGTATATACATACATAAATCACGCCTATATCCTCGAAGGGGTAGGCAGAGGTGAATTAACACCCACCCTTCGCCAATGATGTTCGGTCCCATGTAACAGGTGGCGAGCCTATTGCCATTATCGGGTACATAAATCGCAGTACAAATTTATATTGTTAGGAGGTATGAGAGAAATGCTGCTGCCAATTACACATTGCTGTCTTTACCCTTAGTCGCCTTGTACGACACCCACGGGAGAGATAGGGGTGGTGACAATTGTATTCTGCTCTGCCGTCACCACACGGCATTACAATAGAAGAATTAAAAATGTCTCTACAATTATTATTGTCGTAGACGTTTTAGTTTTAAGATGTTCTCATATTTTGGTCACATAACAGAATTAGGTAAAGTAAGATTTTTAAGATTTACTTTTATTAACTAAGTAAGTAGGTAACTAAGTTTCCAATTTCTCTGGTGCATAGAATTTTATAAATTCTTAAAAAGTAGATTATTGTAACCAATATGTAATAGATTTGCAACACAAAACCTATTAACGCTCACCAGTCAAAAATTTCGAGATCTCCTTCACCCAAAACTGGTGGCTGTCAGGGTCGTTGCCCTTGTACCAGATGACGCTGCTGGCGACCTCTGGGGGCGTGGGTCGGAAGCCCAGGCCGGGGTTGGTGCCGATGATGCTGCTCTCCAGCTGCCACATCGGCTGCCGCGTGTCCAGGAGTTGGAGGAAGGTCCACATGCATATGGCGACGAGTACCGCTAGGGCTACGTAGAATGTGAAGTAGAACAGCGCTATTTTGGCTGTGGACAAAACAAGATAGTTTTATTTAACACATTCATGCCAGTGATGTAATATTGCATAGACAGTGAGCATGGCGCCATGCAATTGCAGAATTATGCAGTACATATACGCTTGAGAGTCAGTGGATTGGACCAAAAATGTACATACATACATACATAATTCACGCCTATAACCCCAAAGTGGTAGGCAGAGGTAAACTAGCACCCACGCTTCGCCAATTATGCTAGGTCCCATGTAATAGGTGGCGAGCCTATTGCCATTAATCGGGCACAAAACTCGCAGTATATTGCTAGGTGGTAGGTATAAGAGGAACGCTGCAGACCATTCCTCATCACTGATTTATCCTTAGTCGCCTTATACGACACCCACGGGAGAGATTTGGGGTGGTGACAATTGTATTCTACTCTGCCGTCACCACGCGGCAAGAATTATCTTGAATTCCTCCGTGCTTCCGAAGACACGTTCCGAAGACACGCCGCTGGTCCCAGTTGTATCTGCAGTCGTTAATTCCTATCATTCCATTTATCGGGCACGAAAATCGCAGTACATTGCTAGGTGGTCTAAGAGGAACGCTGCCGCCCATTACTCATTGCTGTTTCAACCCTTACGACACTACCCCTCGAATACAGAAACGCTAATTAAATTTGGGGCACTGCTTAAAAAGATAAGTGGACACTACTTGTCAGAATTTGTATGGAATAACGTCAATTTTGACAAGACTCAAACTTTTTCTGTATTCGGGGATACGACTACGACACGACTTGCCTTGTACGACACCCGCGTGAGAGATGGGAGTGGTGACAATTGTGATCTGCTCTGCCGTCACCACACGGCTGCCTTATGGTTGAAAATGGAAGAATATAGGGAGAATAGGCCAAAAACCACCACGCTGGCCCAGTATTAGATTAGTTAGATCAGACACGTTTTACACGTTTATTTATTTAATTTAAACGTGGCCTCGAGCATAGATAGGTCTTTGCATTGTCTGGCTGTCGCGTAGCCGACAACGGTAGCCGAGCGGCGCTTGCGCAGGAAGTCCCCTAATGATCTCATTGCTCCAATTCACTGGCCGTCGGGGCTTCCGCTGGCTCTTACTGATTCAACGGCCCGCTTACTTCTGAGACGCGGTTCTGGGAAGATGGAGTTGCTGCTAATTGGGTCAAATGGCTATGGAGATCGTAGAGAGTAGTTTTCATAAGGAAGTGAGGTCATGACGGCTTTCTTTGCACAGAAGTATGATTTTTAATTGTGATTGAAAAGGGCCAGGTCTAGTCTACCCGAGTCTACCTGAAACCGACGTGCATGCACGAGGACAGTTATTTGATTGGATGAAGCGAAAGTAAGAATCGTAGCAAGTGGAAAGATGTGATCTCTGTCTACCCCTAAGTTATAACCACTTAACTGTACAAAATCTTAGTTTACCTTCGCATACAATATTTCAATTGGTCACATGTTGCTCTAGGAGCGAAAAAATAATATAGAAGTGCCAACCCGCCAACCCCAACACCCCCGGGGGTGTCGTAAAATTCAACTACGGGAAATCACCCGGTATATACTAATAAATAACCTTTAGGCACTCGAAGGGCAAACCACCAACAACAGCCGTTCCAAAGAGGGTTGGTGTCTTGCAGGCGGCTGGCTGTACAACCTAAGCCAAAACCTTGAGCAGTATGTAATAGTACGGATTGTATTGCTGTCATCCCAATCACTCTCTCTGTTTATCGATCTCTCCGCATGGTCATTTCCGTCTCTTTTATATACATTTATTAATCACTGGCCTTTCCGCCGTGATGAATGAATCAAAAGGCAGTAGATGGCTTAATGACGTCTGACGATATCAATGGAAGAGAAAACATACTGCGTCCACCCCAGACAGACTGGGAACAGGGCATGGAGAAGAAGAAACCGAAGAATATTATTGTTTGTTTGAAGAAGGTCAAATTAAACTGACTTACACCAGCTCGAACCAGTTCTGCCGCAGAACTCCCTCGTCTTCGGGTTCCAGATGAACCTCTTCATCCGCTGGCCGCTCGGCAGAGGATCCTCCTTTTCCTTGTAGTACAAGTTGAACCGTTCCAGGCTCGTCAAGTCCGAAGGTCTCTTTTTCACCGTCATCTTGGTGTTTCCAGAGCCTGCTGGTGCTTGGTGTTTGCTGTAAACAAATAGAAGAGACTGAAATATTCTGTTTCCTTGTGGTGACAGTAAGACTAGAATATAATTAGAGCATACGTAATACATACATAATAGATCAACTCCTTTCTCCCCTGAGACACAGACTTAACGCGCTACGGTTGCGTAAACTACGCAATGTTCGCGAAGGCCAGCCATTGAATGGGTGACCAAAAATTTTTTAGCTCGAGTTCCTCCATGCTTCGTAAGGCACGTTGAGCCGTTGTGTGAGACATTGTACAGTGGGGACATTGAAGGACTGGTGATGATGATGATGAATGAATGGCGAATTCGATGATTACATTCATGATGGTTACTGTATGAGTACAGCTTTCTCAGCTGTGATCACAGCTGGAGTTTAACAGTCCAGATCTTTCTAAGATGCAATTTAAACTACTTAAGCAACACTTGCATTTTGTTAATTTATTGCAATCTTAATGAATTGTTGATGTTGTTGACAGTATCAATAATTAATCTAATTATTTTAAAAGATATTTTAGTTTATCAGTTTATCATACTTTGAATTGAACTGCAAATAATTTGAATCCACATAAGTACAAATTTTAAGAAGAGACATTCGTGACTCACCTGTGAACGGTATCCCAGCGAGCGGCGCGTGAGAGAGTAGCACACGGCGACTGCGCCTGCGCACCGAGCGCGCGTCACAGGATAATGGGACCGCACTAAGCAACATGGACAACTGGCAGGATAGGAAATGAACAAAATCTATTAGTTAAGTCAGACTAGATAAAATAAAACAACTTTTACGGATAAGACTCGCGTATAATTTGGTGTTTGGCATATTAATTATTTAACCCGACGTTTCGATCACTTTACAGTGGCCGTGGTCACGGGGTGGTCACATGACTTATCCGTAAAGTTGTTTTATTTAAAATGTGTAGTGCTCGTGCAAATATAAGAAAACATTACTAGATAAAATACTTAAAATAAAATTTTTCATCGGTTACATTTTCGACATAATTATTAAGGAGCTACCCGTATGACTAGTGAATTATAATTGCCTCGCGGCAGATCCCAGACTCTCCCCGCTTAAAGGGCTTGAAGGCACATCGGAGTGGTTTAGTGGGTCGGAGAATACGCACTTCGTGCGTCGGGCGAGTTCCACTCTCGCCAGTCGTCTAGCTAGCGGCTGGTAGGATGCGTAAAGGCATTCCACTCGTTTACAAAATGAGGGGTAGCCAAATATTAGGACTCTATTATTATAATGTCCATTTTTGACCACTATTACATTTGTCACGGTTGCCGCCATGCAATTTTCTCAGTGACACGTCAGTTACATACATTAATTGTATTCTATTCGTTCGAATAGATTAACCACTTGTCTAGAGGGGCTCGGGTGAGTCGGGGCTAGCTCATTCTACGAATTTTTTCGCCCTTAGTCTAGATTATTAGGAGGCGTAGAAGCTCCAGTTAAAACAGAATAAATATGAAGTAATTTTTTTCACTGACCTACTTTTAGCTTTTGCGCTGCCTAGTTTTGAGAGTAGAGCAGTTAGATGCCTGCCGTACCTAACTGCTCTACTCTCAAAACAAGATAACAATAGAACCGCTTGGAAAATAAAAATGAAATGCTGCCTCGTGTCTGTGACTGTTTTATTCCTTGACTGATAAGTATCGCGGGAAAATTTTTGTTTTGAACCTACCGATGTGTAGGGGAAGGGGCCCTAGACGAACATGCTGCTTAAAGCGGTATGTATTTTCCATACGGTCAAGGAGATAGATGAAGATGATAAGGTCATGTACACTCAAGGAAGCAGTCAAAACTGGGCTACTAACTAACAATAATAGATCCATTTTGAAAATGAATTTTCACATGAGAGCTTATCATCATTGGCGGCATTATCCATTTTGGGTTTTCCCCACTACTGTCACTGTTCTCACAGATTTGCACCACTCCCGAGAAAGCAATTAGATACACTTGATGGATAGTTTTATAAGTCGTGCGAAATATAACTAGAACATTTTTTACAGATATTTGCCTAAATAGTATATTGTTTTTGCGTGCATCTTGTATAGTGCCATCGCCAGCGCCCCCTCACGCACGGCATCGTATCGTCGCGATTATGCGTCAGCACGCAGTGATTAATGTCCCTCGTGTAAGGACGTACTGATCTTCTTCTTGATATAGGCTAAAATCTAGAAGGCGATATGTCTTCATGGGATGAGAGAAGACTTGGCAATTGCCATGGAATAGGAAGACTTGAATAAGTTGCTAGGTGTTTCCCTGCGTGATCATAGCAGAAATGATGAGATCCGCAGAAGAACTAAGGCGAAGGTCACCGACATAGCCCGAAGAATTGCGGGCCTTAAGTGGCAGTGAGCAGGGCACATTGCGAGGAGGACTGATGGCCGTTGGGGCGGAAAGGTCCTTGAATGGTATGCCCCCCACAAAGTGCACCGACATTCTGGTGAAGGTCGCGGGAAGCCGATGGATTCGGGCAGCGCAGGACCGGTCGGTTTGGTGATCCTTAGTGGAGTACTAATGCCCAACAGTGGGTGTCTTTCGGCTGACTAGTTGACTGACTGAATAGCTAGCTTTTGAGTTAGCAACTCTGGCTGGTGATTTTGTTCAAAAGTCTTTTCAAACTGTCAAGCATCTTCTAGGAGAGCGCGTAGCATCTTAGGATTCATCATTGTTTTCCATCAGGCGAAATTTTTGTGAAGGCAGTGACGAGGAATGAGCAACACTGTTCCTATTGTACCACATAGCATTGTACTGCGACTTAGGTGCCCAATATATGGCAATAGGTTCGCCAGCTGGGCTGTGGTGACGACAGAGCAGAACACAACTGTCACCACCCCCATCTCTCCTGTGGGTGTCGTACAAGGCGACTAAGAGTTAAAACAGTGATGAGGAATAGAGAGTGGCGTTCCTCTTATACCACCTAGCAATGTACTGCGACCATCGTGCCCGATTAATGGCATTAGGCCCGCCACATATTACATGGGACCTAACGTAATTGGAGAAATGTGGGTGTTAATTCACCTCTGCCTACCCCTTCAGTGATATTGGCGTGATTTGTGTATGCATACATTCATTTATGTCTGTATGTATGTTAAACAATTATGTATGTCACTAGGCGTCTCAGGGTCCCGTGGGATGCGCCGGACACGCGCGATTGTGTCTTCCTCCGTACACGACTGACCTCCACGAGGTATATGTATACCTAGTACCATTAGCGGACGACATGCTTCAACATTACTAGCGAATGTCTAAGAGAACGAGCGTAATATTTGTTAAACTCTATTGTTTTGTTTAGATCTCCATAGGTCGCAATGACGCAAACAGCCCCGAAACATCGAAATAAAAAAATATTGTTTTGTTACGTCTACTTAATAAATCTAAAAAAAACAAAAAAAAATATTTCGGGTGAAAATATTTTTTTCAAAACCAATTTAATAACTAAAAGTTCCCATCGAAATTATATGCTTTTATATAAAATTCTCATCGAATAAACAGACCAAAAAATGTTTAACTAACACATTGATTTATTAACACAGAGCTTACTGCAGTTCCAAATACATTTTAGATCGAATTTCGATTGTCAAGGATACCAAACATTGTATTAACCTAATTGCGAAAATTTCAAAATTATTTGTGTTGCCATTTGCCTCCTCTCTGCTTTGGTATTCTATAGAATAATTGAAGTGAGATGAGATGTGAAATCTGTAAGTTTTGACATAATTATGGATTGTTTCTTTACTTCCTTAGCATGGCGCCACTATTATGGAAGACATATTTCCACTTTTGACATTTCACCGCGGATTCCGCAGTGAAATAGTTATTTGTTGTACGTGAGTGCAAAGTTGTTTTTTAACCGCGTGCTCAATTTTGAAGAATCCTCATTCAGAATCCTGAGCGATAGCGAGGGAATCAAAACAGTACAAGGTGAAAAATCTTTGCACTCGAGTGCAACACGTAACTTTTCATCCACCCCAACGAGGAAATTGCAAAATACAAAAAAAATACAATCACAACAGTTTCTGTTTTCACCCAGAAACTTCCACAACACCCTCCCATTAACCCAAACACACTCTTAACACCCACCCAGAAACACCCACAACATTCACACCCGCAATACACACCCATCCACTCAGACACACAAAAAAAAACACCCATTCACCCAGAAACACCCACAAACCACCCATTCACCCAGAAACACCCACAAAACACCCATTCACCCAGAAACACCAACAAAACACCCATTCACCCAGAAACACCCTCAAAACACCCATTTACCCAGAAACATCCAAAAAACACCCATTCACCCAGAAACACACAAAACACCCACTCACCCAGAAACACCCACAAAACACCCATTCACCCAGAAACACCCACAAAACACCCATTCACCCAGAAACACCCACAAAACACCCATTCACCCAGAAACACCCACAAAATATCTAATCACCAGACACACCCACAACATCCATTCAGACACCCACAACCTCCACCCAGTCACACCCACAATACTCACCCATCCATTCAGACACACCCACAAAACACCCATTCACCTAGACACACCCACAAAACACCCATTCACCAAGACACACCTCCAACACCCACCCATCCACCCAGCCACACCCGCAAAATTTATCCAGACACACCTGTAAGTATCTAATAAAAGTTACCGTCCCTAATGGAGTTCCGAGACGGTCAATCAGCTTGAGTCAAGCACGTTGATTTTCTGTATGTTTTTGTTCCGTTGCTAGCGTAAACAAATCAAACAAACCTAAAAATCTTTTAAATGCTTGACTCAAGCATCAAGCAAGCCTTGTAGACGATCAAAATGTTTAAAGCAAGATTGTCGCCAAGCTGATTGACCGTCACGGAACTCCAAGGTTTTAACAAATTTATAACGTGAAAAGAAAATGGCGCGCGCAAAGCAAATTACAAAAAAAGTACACCAAGAAGGTTTTGAGTCTGAGTTTTAACAAAGTAATATAGGTTGCATGATAATTTCGGCACCATGGAGGTATAATGATGTTTTGAATTCACAAACTCATTGCACACGATGTTCTAAATTCAATTTTACTTTATCCTCTAGAGGATAAAAACGGCTTTTGCACTCAGATATCGAAGAGCAAAAACGCTTTTTCCTTGTTAGGGAGGCGAATAGGGGAATTTTCGGTAATACTCGAGCGTGGCAGTTTGAGATATGAGAGATACCTTAGACCTAATAGAACAACCTTGTAAAGTATTTAGCTCTACATGTAGTGACGCGCGCCTAGGATAGACTATCAGATTAGTAAAAAAAAATCGATAGTCTGAAATACTCGAGCGCGTCAGATTAAGATATTGGGGGTTGATTTTAGTGTTTTAAGACTAAATTTAACTAATCTGACGATAAGTCCTTGACGCCGCCGAGTTATAGGGTCGCGAACTTGTAAAAAAAACGTTAATCCGGCATTCTCGAGCGTGAATTTTTATTTTTTTATTTTGAAGAATATAATCTAAAACTCACTAAAAATACAAAATCTGCCGGTTTCCGCATGACCGGAAGTGGGGAGGAGCCATTTCGTCTTCCGAAAAACGCGTTGGGGCATATAAGTCGCGAACGATTCATCTTACAAAAAAAAAGTTTAAATAAACAAAAAAGGTCTCTTTAAATTTTCGTCCAAAGTTAAAACTTTTTGACTTGAAGCATCATAAAAACTCAAACTCCCGGTCTTTTGAGTATATCTCGAAAACTGAGGGTGTTACAAAAAATTTAAAAAAATATCAATTTTTTGTGACTTTTATTATATCTCAAAAATTTTTTTTTTCTAAAGCTTCTCGACAATTTTCGTGGACTCGGAAAAAGCTACGCGTATCTGTATACAAAAGTATTAGCAATATTTATAGCAATGACGAGACGCTTGATTCAGGTTTTTTGTACTTCTATAATATTCTCTCAACAAAATTACTGAATAGAAATAATTGTTACAGATGTTGCAGGCACTGAGAAGGAAAGAATTGTGGATGAGGAGCCCCAATATGAAAGTTCCAGTGAAGAAGATGAATTGTATTGAGCAAAAATGTAAAGGTCATACATAACAATACAATTATAATACAATTTGTATTTCATTTCATTTTTTTATACAATAAATTATACAATTCGTCCTACATTTCATCTACATTTACGTTGGTTGTATCTATCGCTATATTGTCATTCTTAAATTCCCCGTTTTATCAAGGAGAAAGACAGGAAAAAAAAGAAACCAAAAAACCTTTTTCGATCAGATTAAGAGAACCCACCAACATTTTTGTCAGATTAAGGAAACATGCTTTCAGGATACCGAGATAAACCTCTCCTATGAAAATCTGACGCGCTCGAGTATTCCAAAAAAACTTTTTTTTTTGCATTTTCAAAAATTCATCGCAACTTATCGTCACGCCGAAATCGTCAGTTTTTTTAAAGGGAGCTTCCTTGGGGCCTACTTAACACCCCTTCCGTAAAATCTCGCTCGAGTAATTTTTTTTTTGCATTTTTGACTACTTTATATGCCTACCCCCACCACGCAAACCGGCAGATTAGTATACCGTTGTTATCAGAGGCACTTGGGGCATACGTAGTATGAATATCTGACGCGCTCGAGAATGCCCAAGTAACTGTTTTTTTTAACATTTTTGAAAAACCGTACACGCCAAACCCACCGCTAAAATGGTTTTTACCATACGAGCTTTTCTTTTCGAAATCATTTTATCTTTCGATTTTGATAGGTCTCGACGGCGCCGTTGAATTACGCCATTTAGCTACCTCGCCTCCCTAACTGCTTACATTTCTTTTTTGAATACTTGTCTCGAGCGATAACGTCTCCATTCTCCTAAAACTTTACAAATTAAAAAAAAATTCTTTTTAGATTCAGTAAATCCTAATCTAAGTTTGTATATTTATCCTTTTAACTAATTCAGTTTAGTTACACGGCATTATTATAAAATATAAGCCGTGTGGTGACGGCAGAGTAGAATACAATTGTCACCACCCCAAATCTCTCCCGTGGGTGTCGTACAAGGCGACTAAGGATAAATCAAATATGAGGAATGGGCAGCAGCGTTCCTCTTATACCACCTATAGCAATGTACTGCGACTTTTGTTTGATAAATGGCAATAGGCTCGCCACCTATTACATGGGACCTAACATAATTGGCGAAACGTAGGTGCTAGTTTACCTCTGCCTACCCCTTCGGGCATATTGGCGTGATTTATGTAAGTATAAATGTATATATAATAATGCTTGAGTAAGTAATTATATAAAAAATAAATATATTTCGATGTTAACAACTTTTATCGTAAGAAATATTTCGTAAATATAAAAACGTACGAACCTACTATTATATTATATCCAAAAATTATTAAAATTGTAACATGTTTACGGGGTGAAAAATACACAAAATGTTAAATTTTCTCAGTCAACTTTTGGCTCTACTGCCAACAAGATAAGGTTGACAATCGATTGAAGAAATTTTACAGTTTTGGGTAGTCTGAAGAGCCGTTGACTGTACTAAAATTTACAGCTTCACAATCCTCATATCTATGTCCTAAAATCTAAACAATCATGTTTTCAATGTTTTGTTATTTGTATCTTTGATACTCTAAAGCTACCCAAAATCCTTGTAACCTAACCTGCACCACATATCAATATCAATCAATAAGCCCAGAAAAATCTGGATAACTCAATCAATCGACCAAAACAATGGAACAGCTAAATCAAGCAACATTTACCGCTGCACAGACGTTATTAAAACGATGTTAATCACAATGAGTGGACCATAAATCAGTATTTCCTCGAAACCTCCTTACACTCTGTTACGGTTATAAATCGGACATCGGCGGTACGCTTGCAACCGATAAATTAAAAAAACAACAACAAAAGAACAGCCGTGTGCCTTTATAATGCGCAGGCGCAGCGTCAATCATACAGAGAGCCGCGCTGAGCGCTATGCCCCTGTAATCACATCGATATCGATAATTTGCGGAAACAGTTTATTACTATTTATTTTTACTTTAAAATAAATTCAACATTTAAGTATGTGATATTCCTTATTATTTGTTTTTATTTAGAGTTAAGGTAAACAAATGGCCTGTATAGACATAAAAATACTTTTTTTTGCAGATAAACAACAATAAATTAAAATAAAAACCAAAGAAAGTAAGGGGTAATGGTGTTTACTTGAAAATCAATAGGAATTGAGAGAACAGTTCACACTTAGAAAGTATTATTTTTTAAGAACAAAATTTAGATTTTTATCTCCTTAAGATTATTGCGATTACACAAAGTGGAATTACAAAATTCATGCATTGAATTCCAAACATCAATCGTGACGCAGGATTAGATATTGTTTGATTTTCATTTTAGATTAAACTGATTTTTTAAAAAAGTATAAAATTATAAAAACTATACTGATTTTTTTTAAAGTTTAGTATTATATAATCTATCGATATACGTTTATGTTCAGCACTATAGCACAGTGCGAAATAGCGGGACCTCCTCACGGGGTGAGATAACTCGCGCGCATCGCTTTCGATCACATGCGATGCGACAAGACCCTGTCAGGGGTGTCGATGTATCCTCTTTTACTCACTGTCACTACAGTATTTTACTCTTGAATAACAAGGCTATGTCATCATCACCATCATTCCGAGAGCCGAGAGACGCCCACTGTTGGGCATAGGCCTCCCCCAAGGATCTCCAAACCAATCGGTCCTGCGCTGCCTGCATCCAGCGGCTTCCAGCGACCTTCACCAGGTCGTCAGTCCACCTTGTGGGGGGCCATAAGAGGATGTCTTCTAGAATATTATATTTTATATTTTTTATATTTTTATATATATTTTTTTTACACTCACACCTATCATCTAGCTCAAAGTAAGTAGCCTAAGCACTTGTGTTATGGATACTAGATGACGGACATATTTTTAATATAATTATGTATATAAATATTGAAAATATACTACATAAACATATACACAACCATGACTCGGAAACAAACATTTATGGTCATCACAAAGTTTGCCCCTACCAGGATTCGAACCCGGGACCTCTTGGCCAATACCCAGCAATCTGAGCATTCGACCAAGGCGGCCGTCGAAGAATCCATTCTCCATTCATCGGTCTCTCGACATGGTACTTTTCGTCTGTTTTCTATACCTTCATTCATTGCTAGCACTAGCAATATGAATCAAAAGGGAGCGGAAGGCTTGATGACGTCAGACCGATATAAATGAAAGAGTAAAAACATACGTGCCATGGTATACATACATTGCCGTGTGGTGACGGCAGAGTAGAATATAATTGTTACCACCCTAAATCTCTCCCGTGGGTGTCATACAAGGCGACTAATGATAAAACTGCGAATAGACAGCAGCGTTCCTCTTATACCACCTAGCAATTTACTGCGACTGTTGCGCCTGATAAATGGCGTAACCTAACATAATTGGCGAATTTTTTTTCATTTGTGTATGTCCAAAAGCGAATGCATGGTTTTAGATATTAATTACGTTGTTTTATTTTAGTGTTATTCAGAATAAAACAAACACTTCCTTGTTACTGTGACAGCCCTATGGAGATTGGAGAATATGCAGTCCGTACGTAATTCACGGGATTACACGACAGATTTTCGGTAACCCTGAAATATTGGGCTGTTGGCGGCGACAAGGCTGCGAGCCCCCATATAAAAGCTTGTCCTTGGGCTCTCCTGGCAATCGTACTGAGGACTCTCGTCAGGCATAATGGGTGGACACCGTCAGTTGTCGTTGATTGTGAGTGTTTTTGATATTGCATAATTAAGGAACTTCCACAGGAGGAGCTCGATAGCGCAGTGGCGGAAACTAAGCAATGTTCGCTAAGACCAGTCGTTGGATTAATGACCAAAAATCTCGAGTTCCTCCGTGCTTCTGAAGGCATGTTAAGCCGTTGGTCCCGGGTGCATCTGTAGTCGACGTCAGTGGGCGCGTGGGGAGCATGCCCTAAAACAAAAATATTGATGGTTTGATTGGATAATGTAGATGGTTTTGTCGTGTTAATTACATTACAATAATTACAAGAAAATTTAACAACAACAACTTTCTTTTACAGCTCTACGTCATCGCGAATCTCTGCAATGTCTCACCGTCCGACGTAAAGGAGACCCGGAAAGTTGGGCTCTTGATACCAGAGAAAATAATCGGTGGCGTGATCGATATTGTACACAACCACAAGCACAAACCGTCACACGGATCCTTGCAACAGCAAACGCAGTCCCAACAAAACTTCCAAGCAGGCTACCAACCACAGTACCCTTACCAGCCCCAGTTTGGGAACCAGGGGGGCTTCCAGTCGCAGTATCAAAATCAATACCAAAACCAGTACGGCTACCCACCCCAAAACGGCAATTACGCCAGCAACTACCCCCAAGGAGGCTATCCTGCCCAAAACCCAGGGCCAGTGTACCAAGGCCAACCGCCCAACTACGGCAGCTCCCAAAGCCAATCCCAGGGCCAGTACCAAAATGGTTTCCAAGGCAACCAGTTCCAGTCGCAGAATCAGCAGCAGTCCTCGGGACAGTACCCCGGCCAGTACCCGAGTCAGTCGCAGGGACAAAGCCAGGGTCAATATCAAGGCAGCCAGAATCAAGTGACTGGCCCATATCCGGGAGGTCAGAATCAACCGTCAGGTCAATATCAACCCACTGGCCAATATCCGTCTCAGCCGATTGGCCAATATCCGGCAGGGCCGACACAATCAAACGGCCAATATCAGGGTGGTCAGAATCAGCAAACAGGCCAGTACCAAGGAGGTCAGAACCAAGGCGGCCACTACCAGGGCCCCCAGGCACCGAATAACCAGTTCCAGTTACAAGGCCAGGGCACGACTAGTACACAGAGTGGGGGATTTCAAGTCTCAGGGGGGTCTCAGTCGGGTGGTCCGGGACCCACGTGCGTCTGCCAGGCCTGGACGAAGCCCGACCCTGTAGCTCACGATGCTCCGACGCAAAAAATCGTAGACAAGACTGAATCTAACGAAGTTAGTACTCCAAGCGAATAATGGACATAGTAGTTTAGATAAGGCAAAGTTATATTCTGTGTTTTTATTGCTCGTAGGTTTAGTTAATCTTGATCTCTAATCTGTGGATGTTTGCTATAGAGGTTCTAAGACTAAGGGAATGCATTTTTACCCTTTGTTTGATATTAAGCAATGTTTACCATTTATTTGTTAACACCTGTAAGTATACTAAATTATTTAAAATATCTTCTGATCTAGGAGTTAGCCAGGTTTGTATGACCGGTCGCCCAGATATCAACCTTCCTTGGGAATATTATTCATCATCATCATAATTTTAGCCGTCCCAAGGTTCTCCAAACTGATATAGGTCTAAGTCGTTACTGGCAACACATGTATTAAGTCTTCATTCTTCTATTAATTCTAATTATTAATTCTATTTATTAGTATTCATTCTTCGTCTTCAGATAGAAATTTTAGTAATGTTTCTTTACTAATAATTAGTAATAATAAATGGATAGTCAATTAATTTTCTAAAACGACGTACATTGACAATATGTAGATTTATTTTTGCACCAGCTGTGTTCCAACATGATAACAGGAATGCCTTTTGTGAGGTACTATTAGATCATAATTATATTATTTATGATCGAACGGGCTACTAATATTATTTATGTCACACCAGACCATAGAGTTGACTTTTCCGCCCACTACGCGTACGGAAAATCCCACTTCTTGGTCAGGGGGTGACATAAGTCTATGATCTTACCCTGGGGCATAAAAAGAAAGCCCATGATCACATATTTATCACCAAATCGTCAAATACTTGCGATCTGGATACATTCTCTGTTTTATCGCCCTTGGTATATAATCTACTATTGATAGGCAAATTATTTCTTACTTGTTTTCTGACTTAATGTTGTTTATTTACGAACCTAAGTGGTTTGCCATTAACTTTCTATTTATTGAAATAACTATGTTAATTTAGCTAGGAAAACTTTAAATTATTTATTATCTTATTATAAGACTACGTGTTGAGGGTGTTGTGTACCGTCGTACTGGGTTTTGGGTTTTATTTATTAAAATTATTCATTATTCAGTATTTGATGTTTTATTCTATTAAACGACCTTTCTCTATTACTATCGACCATACCTTTTTTATATGAATTAGATAGATATTAGTTAAAGAATGAGGTTAATTTGATTTTCTAATAGCTATCATTATAATCGTTAATAGTAGATTTTCCATCAAGTGCACAAAACGGATCATTTTTGTCCGAGACTTTTAGCGGCCCGAGCCTAAGGCGAGGGCTGATAGTAATGTCGAGGATAAAAATGGTTTTGTGGACGAGTTAGAAACTCTGCTTTTCACTTCGATTGCGAGGAAATAAAACAGTAATTTATCTTAACATTTCTTAAAATTCAAACTAAAATTAGTACAGTTTTGAACACTAAAGGAAATTGTTTTTCCCATTGATATTAGGCTTGGGCTGCAGACCTATACAGCCAAGTATTAAATTAATTTTGAAATCATCATTTTCTTAAATTAATTTAATACTTACCGTACCTACTTGAATTAAAATTTTAATATCTTGTATGTGTTAAAAAACACATTAGGCAAATAAATTTAAGTAAATATTAAAAAATAACAAATTCTATGTCTGAATTACTTATTGAGTTTGGCTGCATAGCTCATTTGCTTTGCCTTAATATAGATACTTTTATGATTAGATACGTTAATGCTCTAGAGCACAAAATTCGATTTTGTGCAGCCTATATCCTGCACAAACAAGCACTTTCAGAGCATGAGAAGTGAAAAATTATTTTGTAGATTTCCATCCATCTTTATTTATTGAAAAGAACCGACAACTAACACTGCCTTTTGCAAATAAGTGCTTTTGCGCTAGCTAAAGTAGCAGGCGCTTGCTACTTATATTTAGTTTTACTCATATTTTATTACATTAGGAAACGTATATTAATACTGCTAAGTGTTTTAGCAGCAATAGAGTTTTTTTATTTGGCAATTATCATATTTTTTTCTTACACTCACATTAATCGTCTTGCCCAAATTAAGTAGCATTACGCACTTGTGTTATGGATACTAGAATGATGGACAAACTATAGTATACATATAATCATACATAATATTTGTAACATACTAAGTACTTCAACATATCAGCAGCCATGACTCGAGAACAAATCTTCATGTCTTGTCAACACAAAGTTTTGGCCCTACTAGAATTCGAACCATTGGACCAAACCGGCCGTCTTATTAATTATTTAGGATTTTAGGGGATGGTGGCTCAGAGAGGGTCTACTGGCCAAAACGAACACTCGTTTAAAAAATCAGTTTTTGAAATGAATTCTCGCCTGCTTTCTTTTTTGCTCCTTTAAGGAGGCAGGAAAAAACTAAAGTTCTCTATAGTACTGAACTGATAGTACTGTATTGTACTGAAATTGATCACTGAGTAATCAAATGGAGTTTAATAATAATCAAAGTTAAATAGCGCTATTCGATTTTAATTCTCACATTATATAAATGTTAGAAAAATTTTTACAAATATTTTGGTGGTTAGAAAAAGAATTTCGAAAAATTATGATCTTAAGGCGGGAATCAAACCCGCGTCCGCTGCTATCCGGGCAGGTGCCTGACTGGACTGTCTTGGGTGGCCGAGCGGTCAGGCCTGCCCGGATAGCAGCGGACGCGGGTTCGATTCCCGCCTCAAGATCATAATTTTTCGAAATTCTTTTTCTAACCACCAAAATCTTTGTATTAAATAGCGCTATCTACTTATAACTCGGTTAGTTGAAAGCGTGTGACTTGATTACCAACATGAGCAGCTATAGTTTAATCGGTCGAAATAATCCATTGAACAGTCAACGGTCGGCGTCACAATAATGTCCCTTTTCTTAATCGTGCTTTGCGTTAAGGTTGACAACAGATTGAAGATAATTTTGAATTGTTTTCTTATATAAGTAGGCGGAACATTAATATGACATTTACCACATTAAAAATAGGAGTATGACATATAACTATTTTAAGATTTCGATCCCTTTTTTGTAAAAGTATATTAAAATTTATACAATTAAATTGTCTTAAATTTTGATGATTATGATGCCAAAAACGTACTTTTGTTTCTAGTTTTCTATCTAATTCATCGATTTAGTATGTACATAATTAAATTTATCTATAGGCCAATATCAGATACAGTCTTATTTTTAATTTTCAAAAATAGTGCATTAAATCCTAAAGGAAGTTCTTTAATACGTTAACAATAACTACTCAGGCTTATTATCTGTCCACCATAAAATGGTCTAGCTCAGCGGCATTCTATTCGCCGTGGCTGTGTCAGAGATACTGGTTAGGGTCCCAGCGTAAATTGAACTCTTCAGTGAACAGAACAGTACTCGCGGCGAGCCTCGGTGGCCTGGTTCCGAAAGTAGGTCTGAATGGTGCGCGCGCCGCCTTTACGTAATCGTTACGTAAGGGGTGACTGGGGGTTGCAGGGTGCTCGGCGGCGGAGAAGCGCGGGGAGGGGAGCACAGGGTCGCAACGGCCACAATCGATTCCCATCCGCAGTCCGCCTCGCCGCTTCACCATGGCTGACAAGACTAAGGTTGCTGAGCAGTACTACTCGCCGCCACCAGACCTAGGCAAATGGGAGTCCTTCAGGATTTTCCTGTGGAACTCGGAGACGGGCCAGTTCCTCGGCCGCACAGGGGGAAGTTGGGGTAAGTCACGTTTTTCCTTAAAAAAAACTCCGGTCACTTTGACCCTTTTGGAGGGAATTCATTTACGTACAATGACTTACTTATTGGCAGACTAATTGGAGACGTTCAAACGTGACGTATTCTTAACTGGAATACGGTGCGTTGTTTTCATTTGAAATAGTAGTTTTTATGAGACAATAATATAAATTTAGTATTACGTAACGCCGCGGATTTTCATAGAAAATGTGTGGTGTTTAAACAGTTGCAAATTCCTAGTAAGAACTAGCATTGAAACAAATATGTTTGCATTCTTCACCGTTTTCTTAATCCATTAATTGTGATTATACTGATTACTTTTGTCAAATGAAGATTTACTTTATAATTTTTACTGTAAACAGTATCTCCTTACGTTACCACCAAGATACCCAAATTCTTTTAAGAACACTGAGATTTCACTTTTCCTATATTTCTACTTCTTCTACACTTCAATTCATTTTCAACCTTTAATTCCACAAATTTTAATTTTAATGCTGAATAATTGTTCCGAGTAGTTAGATAACAAGACAGCTATCGGCCTCATTATCATTATATTTTTAAGGCCAATTAAAAAATAAAAACGTTTAAAAATAAACGTCATCCGGTACAGATTATAAAAGCTGCGCGCAGGGATTCGCGCCGTGGTGCGCGCGACCGTCCTTGGCCCGATCGATCCAAGGACGGCCGACGATTGGCGGAAACACCCGAGAGATATTTGACATTTTAAATTTTAACAATTCTTGAGACCTTAGTAGGCCTAGCACGGGACGTGGACAAAATCTCTCTCCACCCCTTGGCAGTGTTATTCTCTCGGGTGGGAGTTGGAGCGAGAGGAATATATTTAGTTTTCCACGAGGAGATTTTTTCCACGTCCCGTGCTACGGAGGCACGGGTAGTTGAGTAATTAACGATAGTTTGTCTCTTCTTCTTCCTTCCCTGTTCCCAGTTGGTCTGGGGTCGGCGCAGTATGTTTCCTGTTCCATTAATACGTGTCGATCAGATGTCATCAAGCCATCTACTCCCTTTTGATTCATATCATCCATCACACCGAAAAGGCTAGTGATGAATGAAATACCGATACTGTATAAAATTAAGACAAAAAGAAATGTTTATATTATTATCCAACCTTAGGTTACATAAGTTTGCTCAGTTGTACAGTCAACAGCACATCAGACTACTAAGAAAACAAGTTGAGGTTGACAATCAATTGAAGAAATTTGATATATTTGAAGTCACAGTATACTAAAAGTGTAGCGTTACAAATATTCACATTGTAAAAATCAATTGAAGAATTCCATAATTTTAATTTGTAATGTTCAAGTCCTTAATTTACGTAAGCATTTGAGCCAACAATCATGAAACCATTATAATTTTGTCTCCGCAATAAAAAAGAGACTCTTTTTCCACATAGGTGCAGCAACAGCACGTGTGTACTAATTTTCTCAATGTCTTTGACACTTTACGTCAACAAGGGTAGAAAATTGACAGTTCGCATTCACATGACTGTATGAGTATGAGTGTGAGTGTGTGCAGTCAAATATTGAAAATTTTCAAGGGAGTCTTGTTTTCTTGATAGAGTGGTGAGAATTAAAGATATTAGGGTAATAAAAATTAAAATATATTGATGAATTGAGAAGCGATTTTGGTTAAAAACTGTCTAGCATAAAAAACAACGAGTTTTACGTAAAGTGTCAAAAAGTTAGATTTGACTGTTTGTGGTAGCCGAACGTCCTGTTGACTGTACTACGTAGTAGTTCATGTTAATATTTAACCGTAGCCACGCCCTACCGATCTAAGATTTGCTTTAAATGACTTAGATAACTAATACTCGTAGTAACGATTATTTCTAAATCACGTAGCAGCGAGTAATCTGGTATAATAATAGACTAATTGAAAATAAATCCGCTCATATTAATTTATTCTAATTACGCGTATGTTAGTGGCAAGTAGGCGGTTGGCTGCAAAACCTAAGTCAAAACTGAACAGTGGGTATGGATTGGAATGTTGCCGATCTCTCGACATGGTCCTTTTCATCACTTTTCTACACATTCATTAATCACTAGCACCTATTCTGTGTGATGGGTGATGTTCTAAGGCGCCGCTTCCCGCAGGTACAGAATTGTTGGTGAATAGGAACTACTCCAGGGAGTAGCCCTGGCAGATAGCGGGGTGGAAGGAGTGAGACCCAACACGGCCGATTGGAATCTAATTTATTGTATAAATAATTACAGTTTTATATGGTTTGCATGGTCTGTACACATTGATAGCTATTTGTGTGTCTCTCATGGGTGTAAACTGCCGACGGTGCGCTTGGTCGACGTCTGGTGTGTAGATCGCCTCGTTGCTGACTCTGCTCCTCGGGTTGAGTCCAATGTTCGGCTCGTGGCTCGAACAGGTGAAATGAATCAAAAGAGATGGCTTGATGATGTCTGACCAATACATTCATATTTACTGCGCCGGCCCCAGATACACATAAATATACTTCTCTTGCCGAAACTTAATATTCTGCTACGCCGTAGCACAGAATTCCGGTATGCAGATTTAAATATTTTTTTTTAGGAATAAAAAGAGAATAGAAAGATTCAATGAGAAGTAATAGGCAAATAAAGTTTATGACTTATTTCAACATTAGAAAAATTTCAGAAATATTATAGAAATGAAAAATGGGAAGAATAATTAGGAAAAATTACATCCCGCTGAAAATGTTTTCCGTAGTAGGAAACAGTTTCGTCAAACATTTTATTGGCTTTATGTTGTATTGGTGATCTTTATAAAAATACTGACAATTTCTAAGCATTTTTTTCAATGTTATAACCGGTGATAAGAGCTCTATTACAAATCTCACAGAACGCTATATTCCTAGCGGTTCAGGCGGCCAGCCAGTGCATCGCATTTCGTAGTAATTTTGCAGTTATGTGTATCGTGTTTATTGAGATAAAATTATAAAATCTTTTTTCCTCATAAAGTGACAATTATTCTAGTATAAATGTTGCTTAAAAATATTATCGCAAAAAAGAGATATTCACAGTTAACTTAAAGCGATTTTTTAAGGTTTTTTTGTATAGAATTAGATTTTTTTCTATTTTAAATCAATGATGTTTTAAAATTCCGAGGCCGCTACGAACTATTCGACTATACTACAGATAAAATTCTATTTTTTTATTTAATTTGCCTTCGCGCATTTTATAAAATTCTTTCTCTACTGTTTTGGGTTTAATTAATAAGTTAAACAAAATTTACAAAAACCGAGGCCACTACCAAATATGCTAATATCTATTCTAAACTATTCACTAAGTCAAAATTGTCAATGTTTTTATGTTTCTGAGATCAAGAACGCAAAATAGGCCATTTTACGCAAAAATCGCAATCAAGATGTAATAGGGCTCTTAAGTAAGTCACTGAAAAACTACAATTTGTATTTTTACACTTGCTACGATCCTTACATACATACTTCTATCGCTTCATCCAATCTCATTAATGTTCGTTGGTAATAGATAAAAATGAGGAAAAAAAACTTTTGGAGCAAGAGCAAAGCAAGTGACAAAAAAAAAGTGTTTAATTAGGAAGATGTTATTATCGCGTGGCGTACGTCTATACGAAGAAGCGACGCTAATGAGGGTAACATTTCATTATAATTAACAGAGTGATTAGTGCGCGTGCGCTAAAGCCCGGTGGACGAATCCGGGACAAGGCTGAGTCCTTCGATTGAGGCTCCGTTAGGCTTGCCTTATGAGAACATCATCATCATCATCATCACCAGCCTTTTTAACGTCCCCACTGCTAGGGCCCAGGCCTTCCCTATGGAGGGAAAAGTAAAGGGAGAATTGGCTGCATCTTAAATAAGTTAAAATTATAGATCTCTTAAGGCTTTAGCGCTCTTGTCGTGTAGTGACGTAGAGCAATAAATACAATAGTCACTACCCCTAATCTCTTCCGCGGGTGTCGAACAGGACGACTAAGGCTTAAAAAAAAGGTTGAGGAAATTATCTGTTTTGGGATAAATATGCGTGATATATGTATGTATTAATGTAGTTCTCCAAAGTTGGTTTAATCTGTCCAACTTTAGAGAACTTGGATGGGTGACCAAATTTATGTATGTAAGTTCCAGGTCAAGTCTATATAAAAAGCGAAACGAAACTAAAGATTTTTCACTGGACACAGGTGCTATAGTATTAACAAACTCAGAGATTTCAAATCACCAGTGATGCCCTGTGACGACACCCAGCACACCATTGTAGGTTACACATTACCTTTACATTACCCTTTTCACTGCTGCTACGGTTTCCTAGAAAACAGACAACTAGCATGACCTGGTTACAACAGTCAGTGATAGTCTAAAAGCGACCTTAAGCCGTCGCGATAGGAGCGCGTTTACAGACGACGTGCTATCGTCGCCGTGGCGCTGGTTGTACGTGCAGCGCGGTGCATAGGCCAGGGGACAGGGGTCACCGAGTGTGCGCCGTTGCAGTACGCTCGAACGTGTATCGAGCGTTGACAGCAAAATCAATATGACAAATGCGGCACTTGATTTATATTGTAGCGATTTGATTAATTGTTGGTATTGTACACAAACCGCAGAACAGATATTGTTTAGCGGTACAACAAAGCAAATAGACAATGTGTGTGGCATTAGGAGTATAATTATGAACTCGCGGTATTGTTACACACATTTAACCTTCTTACTTTAATTATAAGGTGTTACCATCCGATTTTTTTTTAAATTTTCTAAATCCTGAATCGCTCCTACGTGTCCGTATTAGGTGACTAAGGATTGCATTTATGATGATGAACGAGTACCCGGTAGATAGCAATACGCTCGCTCCTTATTTTATGTTATCATTATTATTAACATCACCCTTTTTTTATGTCCCCACTGCTGAGGCACATAGGCCGTAACCTACCTTAATTACATACTCGGTCAGACTGATGACTGAAGATAAATGTATCGAAAAGTGATCGAAATGATCATAATATATCGCGACATATTATGATGACAGGATTCCAATATGCTGGTCAAGGTTTTACACTCAGCCGTCTGTCTGACACCAACCCTCTTTGGGTATGCTATTGCTGGTAGCTTGCCCTCCTCAAATCAGCAGACCTTGGATCTTGTTGGTATACGCCGGGCAATAGCCCATAGTCGACTTTTATGACACCCCTAGGGTGAGTCTAGCTGGTAAATTCAAGGTTATTTTGTCGCTCCCAGGCCAGCATGGAAGACCAACTAAGTTATAATATAGGCTACCTATAAACTTTCATGTATGCCATTGCCCCCATTCAATTCTTACGGGGTCAAGGCCTGTGAATTACATTCGTGTCCAATTCCAATGGAAAATAAAACTAAAACTGTCAATTAGCCAATCCGCCGTTAGTTAACCGGCGAGAAATGCGGCCAGCCCGACCAGCATTTAGTAGGAAACTCCTATTGCTCGCCGCTCGTTAACAATTAACCCATCGATACTAGAACAGACAGTCAACTAAATACTGGTACGGCAGATCTGGTTCCATAACCTTTAAAATTCAAGGACTATTTTTGTGTGATAAAACTGATCAACCATTTAACATAAATCACGCCTATATCACCAAAGGGGTAGTCAGAGGTGAATTAGCACCCACGTTTCGCTAATTATGTTAGGTGACAATTGTCTGACTGAGGCTTAAGACAGCAATGAGTACTGGCCACTAGCATTAACTTTATACCAAACTTATGCGAAACGTGGGTGTTAATTCACCTCTGCCTACATCATCGGGGATATTTGGGCGACATTTATGTATGTATTTTGGTAACAGTGCACCAGAAGGTGCTCAAGATCTGCAGGATATTTATATATCCTACACATCTTCATTATATTGTCATTATGAACACACTATCATATTCTCATCAGGGTCAACGGAGGTTACGGAGGACATTGATTTGTTTTGCGGTGGTAACTTACACCGCTTCTCAGATTAATGTATCGGTGCAGTTCACTTGTGTTCTCGGATTTTTGTGTGTGCTTGGATTTACACAGCAATTGACACCGAGATGACTGAAAAAATCTTAGCCAGATCTTGAGTTGAATCAGAGAATATCTCTAACACACCTTACTTGGTTGACTGGCAGAGAATGCCATATAGTGAAATTAAGTCCGCCAATAAAGTTTTTATAAATTAATAAATCAAAACTACTAGCCCCTGTGCTGTCAATCTGATCTGAATTGAGTCTTAGGGTGGTTTTCCACCAGAGACGTGCAAGGAAAAATTCGTCCAATATTGTTTCTGCAATACAGAAATGGACCAATTGTATCGATAGATTTTTCCTAGCGCACCGCTTAGCTACTTCATATATCTCTGGTGGAAAAGTAGCCTTAGTTAGACAGTAATTGGATGTTAGGATTTACTGTGTGTTTCTTGTGTATTTTTCACTGTTAACTATTATTATACAAATAAAGATATTGAAAATGTATTACATTAACATAGAATATTAGCACGGGAACAAAGCCTATATTCATCACTCAACATTAATTATCCGTTCCATGGTTCCGTCCCATGATTCGTCCCATGATTTGACCAACCCTATATCATTCGACCACACTGGTCGTCGAAGTTAGCACATTTTGACTAAATATTATTTGTCTCCTTCTAGCAAAAATCCTTCTGTTCTACCTGATCTTCTATGCGGTGCTGGTGGGTTTCTTCGCGGCCATGCTGGCCATATTCTACCAGACCCTGGACAGCAAGATGCCCAAGTGGCAGCTTGAAGGTTCCCTCATCGGAAACAACCCAGGTAAAGCGAATAACTCTGTTTTGTTGTAATTAGTAAATAAAATAGTAGAGGAGACGTGGAAGATATACCTTCACCGATCTGATAACTCGATGAGACTATATATATATATATATATATAATTATATTTTTATTAAATATAATTCATAAACAAATATGCCTATGGAAAAGTGTTCATAGCTATTTTTAATTTAATTAATTTTCATTTCATCACCTTCACTCTTGTAATAACCGAATGAGTCTTATCTCAATTGATAGTTTTTAACACGCAGAATATGCCTAGGTAGGCTCGCCTTATCGTGCTCATGGTGGTCACGGTAGGCTCTGTGTGAGAAAAGGGCTGATGAATCTGGTGATGATGATAACGATGATGTGTTCGGTTGTGCAGGTCTCGGGTTCAGACCCACGCCCGACTCAGCGAACGTGGAGAGCACCCTGATCTACTACAAGGCCCACGACAAGGGTTCGGTGCTCAAGTGGGCCAAGATCATCGACGAGTATCTTGAACGTAAGTTTTAGGGCCCTGGAAAAGACTCAAATCTTGTAACATTGACTCGCCCGTTTAAACAAAAACCACAACTCAGACACATACATACATAAATCACGCCTATATCCTCGAAGGGGCAGGCAGAGGCGAACTAGCACCCACGTTTCGCCAGTTATGTTAGGTCCCATGTAATAGGTGGCGAGCCTATTGCCATTTATCGGGCACAAAAGTCGCAGTACATAGCTAGATGGTATAAGAGGAACGCCGCCGCCCATTCCTTATCATCGATTTATCCTTAGTCGCCTTGTACGACAACCACAGGAAAGATTTGGGGTGGTGACAATTGTATTCTACTCTGCCGTCTCCACACGGCTGACACGACTTTGAATTATCATTCTGTGTTCTATGACTTTGTATCCTCTCGAGAAAAAGAGTAGAGTTATTCGTATAAATCAGATAATGATAGAGGAAATTTATTAAAGATTTCCAGACCGATTGCATAAATGAAGAAATGTGGAATATAAAGTGCAAATAGAAGCAATATTCCTGAAACCATTTCCGCAATTTATTGTCGTTGCTCCACTTGATTGCTCCAGATTGCTCGATTACAAAAAAAAAACATTTTTGAGCTGTTCCGCAAAAGTCATTCTGCAAAGACCCCAAACAATTCGGACTCAGAATAGGAAGAAGACACTGCCAAAAAATTCCTGTGTAAGAGCACCTTCAGACTTCAGAGCATTAATCTCAAAAGTCATTCTGCAAAGGCCGCTAACAATTCGGACCCAGGACAGGAAGGAGACGGACCATCAAACTCACCCTCACAACCGATCCCACTTCCAGAATACCGCAAGAAGGGCAGCGGCAGCGGCGAGACCACCGGCGCCGAGAACCGGGTGTCCTGCAACCCCACCTCGGGCTCCCGGGACCTGGGCGAGAAGCAGGTGTGCGACGTGCCCGTCGACGACTTCCACCCCTGCACCTCCGCGAACCAGTACAACTACGAGGAGGCGGGGCCCTGCGTCTTCCTGAAGCTTAATAAGGTGACCGTCTTCTTTTTACTACCCTATCAGCCCGGCTATACGTCTGACAAGTTTGCGCGCGCCCCTCCTGCGGTCTGAGGGGCGGTGGCGGGGGTAAGTGATGCGGGGAGGAAGTAAAACTCGATCCTCCCCGCATCGCTCCCCCCCTCGAGCGTCTAAAGTGCCCCATCCCCTTCCGAAAGGCCTTCACGAAAAAGCACAATAAAGAAGACCCTTTTTAGTATACACAGGCATGATTTATATATGAAATCTGACAAAAGTAATTTGCAAATTATTTTCATCTAATTACAGATTTTCAACTGGGCACCCAGCCCTTACAACAACACTGAGGACCTGCCCGGAAACATGCCCGAGGACCTGAAGCAGCACATCAAGATGGTCGTAAGTATATTGCCAAAGGGAAACAATTCAATCATCAATCAAGGTTTAACGCACTTTCCGAAGCACAGAGAAACTGTAGATATTACATTTTTGGTCACCCAACCAATTACCGGCCTTAGCGACATTATTTAGTTTCGCAGGCCAAGCTCTCTGTGTTACAAATAACGTATATGATTTCTTTTCCATCAGTCTGGCAAGCCTGAAGCGAACACAGTGTGGGTATCGTGCGAGGGGGAAAACCCCGCGGACGTGGAGAACATCGGGCCAGTGCAGTACATCCCGCGACGGGGCTTCCCCGCTTACTACTACCCATTCACCAACAAGGAGGGCTACCTCAGTCCTCTCGTCGCTGTACTCTTCGAAAAACCCAGGAGTAAGTGATGTGTTACTCCTTATATGTAACACGTAGTATCTCGTGAATCACCTAAAGTATCTCTTATTTCCACAACATCGACTGATGGTCGGTGAACATAAAATGTATCTCTTAAGTATCTCATGAATGTCACGTAGGTAATGGTCCTGTAAAATGTTCCGACGACTCTTGACTAGGAAACACCCCAACTTTTTACACATTATACAACAGAATAGACCACACTGGAAGAGTAATCAAATATTTTTTTAGCGTTTTTGATCTATAAGACATAGAGCTCATTTCTAAAACTACCGTCAAAGACAACCATTTTTGATGAAAACAATTTTTAATGAAAAAGATTATTATTTCTTGATAAAAATATTTTTTATTGAAATAATTTTTGATGAAAAATATTGTATGAATCACGACCACAATTTTATCTTTTCTCGTGATTGAGAGGGAAACTAGCAAGTTACCATAAGCTGCCAATGGACATACATACATACATAAACCACGCCTATATCCCCGAAGAGGTAGACAGAGGTAGCACCCACGTTTCGCCTATTATGTTAGGTCCGTATGTAATAGGTGGCGAGCCTATTGCCATTTATCACAAAAGTCGCAGTTTATTGCTAGGTGGTATAAGAGGAACGCTGCTGCCCATTCCTCATCACTGAAGTTTATTCTTAGACAGATATCTACATACATACATACGTCACGCCCTTCTCCCACAGCTGTAGGCAGAGATCACTTCCTTCCACTTGCTACGATCCTTACATACTTCTTTCGCTTCATCCAATCTCATCAATCTAACAATTAATATTTCATTGCAGCGGGTGTGCTTATCAACATCGAGTGCAAGGCGTGGGCGAAGAACATCCACTACGACCGCTACGAGCGACGCGGGTCCGTGCACTTCGAGCTGATGGTGGACAAGGCTTAAGCCGGCGGGGCTTAGTCGCGGCTGGCCTGCCAACCTGCAACCGACTTTGAGGGATCACTGCCAAGGTTGCTATTTGACTGGCCAGCTGCTCACATCATGTAGATCTCTGCAAAACGGAACAAAACGGAACGTCCACGACTGCGAGCATGTTGGCGAACGCTCATCCGAATCCGCTAGCGTAAGCAGAGCTTGCAAGCATGACTTCAGCACAAGAGGCCCGCGTGAATCCAGAACTGTGTTCGCTAAAGAATCCAGAATTCTGTTCGCTAAACCAATTAGAGACTGAAATGAGCAGAGAGTACTTTACGTAGGTACCCAAAAAGGGTTGGTGTCAGGCAGGAGGCCGGCTGTAAAATCTTAGCAGTTATAGACTGGAATGTTGTGTCAACCACTCCCTCCAGGTCCTTTCAATAACTTTTCTATACATTCATTCACCACCTTTCGGCTGTGATGGATGATATTAATCAAAAGGGTGTGAATGGCTTGATGACGTCTGATCTGTGTGAATGGAAGTGGAAAGATACTGAACAGAACAGGGCAGGAATAAGAAGAAGATGACAAGAGAGTACTTAGCGAACAGTCTTTCTTTCAAAGCGTGCCTCGCAGACATATGTTAGTTCGTAAGTCAGACACCGAAAATGTTCCCAAATAGAATGCCGACTGTACGCTTCCCAGTTTGCGTCTAAATCACAAGCAAAGTTTGTTGGCGTTTGGACAGCTTTAGTCTTAGTCTTGTCGGCCTGGCCATAAGCAGTCAGTGGCTGACCAATGTCAGCCAGGCGACAGGTGTCAGTTTGCCAAAAGTCTTCACATTCGCTGAGTGTTCGCCAAAGTGCACCAGTCCTATGCAAGTTTCTTATGCAAGTTGCTTGTGCAAGTTACTTGTGCAAGTTGTTTGTGCTAGTTACTTGTGCAAGTTGCTTGTGCAAGTTTCTTGTACGAAACTGATGATAGTATTAATAACACGGTGTCGTTTCGTTTTTGTGACGCTTCCCAGAGGGAGGGGCGTGGACGGCCACCGGTGGCCAACGCTGGCCTGGTGGCCGGTGCCTGTAGCAATAGCCACATAGTCGGCGATTAATTTATATTCGTTTTAGAATAAGCCGAGAGGCGCCACTAAGTTAAGTTTCGTTTTCACTGCTTCAATGGAAATTTAAATTATTGATATTTATTATAAATTAATTAATTATTATGTAATGTTTTCTGGACGGATGTGTCAATAAACACGCAATAGTTGGTTCCAATTTAGGTCTACTCTGTGTTTTATTTATACCTTCTTTATATCCCATTCCAAAATCCATGTGACACTGTAACTTCCGTGTGCCATGGCAGCGCAATAATCACAAAAAGTGCAAGTCACCCCAGGTTGATGGTGTGTTACATAAACTCTAATAAATAATAAATAAATAAATATTTTTCACACCTATCATCTACAACAAACTTTATCAATTGGGTACGAACGCAAAATCTTCGAATATTATATTAGGTAAATATGTTAAATGTTACTATTAATCGACGTGGGTTAATTAAGTTGGTTAGGTTAGGTTTGTACCTACCTATATTTGACACGGTGCGTAAATGCATTCCACTCCGTCAAAAAAAAAAAAAAAAAAAAAAGGTTTGTACCTATATGAACCAACATTTTATTCAGATCCATATTTTATTTTGGTAAATAAGATTTTAATCAGATTATGCAACGGTACCTACTCTGTATAATACCGAGTTGACGGTCGGCTTGGTCGAATACTCAGATCGCTGGATATAAGCCAAGAGGTCCCGGGTTCGAATCCTGGTAGGGGCAAACTTTGTGATGACCACAAATGTTTGTTCCCGAGTCATGGTTGTGTATATGTTTATGTAGTATATTTTCAACATGTACATACATAATTATATTAAAAATATGTCCGTCATCTAGTATCCATAACACAAGTGCTTAGGCTACTTACTTTGGGCTAGCTGATAGGTGTGAGGTGTGAGTAATGAGCAGCAGCCTTCGTCTTATTCCACCTAGCAATATGGCAATAAGCCCGATAAATGGCAATAAGCTCGCCACCATGGGATCTAATCTAATTGGCGCAACGTGGGTGCTAGTTCAACTCTGCCTACCCCTTCGGGGATATAGGCGTGATTTATGTATGTGTGTATGTATTCCCTACCCTGCCGTGTGGTAACGGTAGAGCAAAATAGAATAATGTCACCACACCCAATCTCTGCCGGAGTGTCGTACAAGGCGACTAGGGGTTGAAGCGATGATGAGTGGGATGTTATATGTTTTTTCAGCGTTCTTTTTACAACATAGCAATATATTGCGATTAGATCGCCTCATGTCTCATCCCCTCTACCATCGAACGTAATTAATTGGCATAATGTTATATACAATAATACACTTCTGCCTCCCCTTCATGGATAAATAAGCATAATTTTTGTACGTATTCTCATGTAACTCTAAAGTAATTGCGTCAATATTAATACGACCAAACACATGGGAGTCTATAAATAGATCACATCACTCAAGACTTCGAAGCTAATTACGTAAAGAAGGTGTAATTAAATTAGAACCGTAGCAACTGGGTTAAGAGGTTCATTTTTCTAAAAAATGTTTTTTTAACAGAGAAAATGTATAACTATTACAAAACTAGTAGAGTTTCCTTTGTAATACGGATTCTTTATAAAAAAAATTGGAATATGCAAAAATCTAAGACTAATTGCCGCACTCAGAGACGTCAAATAACTTTGATGAGCACTTAACGTCAAAAAATTACAATTCAAAACTAGTTGCTATTCTTGCCAGGTCTATGGGTCTAGGTTTGAACGAAAATTTTTGACATTAAATACTCATTAAACTCTGAGTGCGGCAGTTAATCTAAGAAAGCAGATGTAAAAAATGACAGTTAACAATAGCGTAAATTGACGGCATAAGAGAGATAAATATGAGTACCAATGTAAAGCCACAAAAAACTCTTAAATCGAATATACGTAACTGACAGAAATTCTAAATTCCCTCGTATATATTCAATGATTGTTAAGTCACTTCGTCATCGAGCTCCTCATTATATTATTATAATAACCAGTACCAATTAATAACGATATACGTATTTAGACTACATCGTAGCACGTAGCATAAATAGCTGCCAAGGAATTAATCATAACCATTTTTGGTCATTCATATTTTTCCGTTGACTTATCTATTCCCTTCTCAGTTTTCTCGTCCTTATTGAATAATACATTGTTTCTTATTTACAGCAGGACATAAAATAATACGCTCAAAGCATCCACTTATTTCAATCGTCCATTTAATACGGCATGAAAATTTTATTCGACATGCTAAGTTCAATGATGTAAGCCAAATCGTATTGGCATTTTCGCAATGTAACTTCCCCCAACCAGGGGTCCTATACCGCGTCTGGCTGGCGCCGTAAACACCCTCTGACCCACATAGGGTTCTTTGTCTCCGTTCTTAGGTCGTCTAGAAGCAACATTACTCAACTGCGAGAAGCAACATTAGTCGCTAAATCAGGGTTAGTCATTTTGTTGACGCATGTCATGTACCTATGTTTTCTATAGTAAGCAGTGTTGTGGTGAAAGATGTTTTTCTGTTGGCGAAAGCGGGTTTATGGAGGCATGAACACATCACTGTTATAATTTGTTTTTCGGCAGTAATAAATATGATCTCTTGAAGGTAAATTAAATGCTAACTAACTTTAAAAGTTCAAACGTAAAATTCATGTTAGTGACAACCAATAAATAAGTCATCTCACAACATTAATAAACAATTTACTTTTTACGTAAATTAACGAAAAAAAATTGTAATAACATACATACATAAATCACACCTATATCCCCGAAGGGGTAGGCAGAGGTGAACTAGCACCCACGTTTCGCCAATTATGTTAGGTCCCATGTAATATTGCCATAAATTGGGCACAAAAGTGTCGGGGTACATTATTAGGTGGTATAAGAGGAACCCTGATGCCCATTCCTCATCACTGATTTATCCTTAGTCGCCTTGTATGCCACGCACGGGAGAGATTTGGTGTGATGACAATTGTATTCTACTCTGCCGTCATCACACGGCTTTTTTAATAACAACCCTAATATTTATTACTAATTTATAGATATTATGTGAGTATTCAAGATATACAATTCTAAGGACAGTCAATGAAGTAAGGAAGATATTTTATCTAAGTTAAGTTTTCTTGTTTATATGCGAAACGTGACTACTGCTGGGATTTGACCTCCCGTCGATTCTTACCGTAATGTCATTAACCCGCAGATATACGGAGCAAACAAATCTGTATAAACATCCATGAAATATATAGCATATAATGTTTGTCGTAGCCCCTACCAAGGTACGTAAGTCATTATTATAAAAACATGTGTGAATCGGAAACACATTATTATATTCAATAGAATAGGTTATTATACAACTAGATATATTTTATTGTAACATTGACAATAAGTCTTACAAAAAAATATTTCTTATTAAAATCTACTACTTATTACTTTTACTACTATTACTACCTACTGTCATCAGTTTTTGTTTTGAAAACAAGTGTAATGTTGGTGTTACAGTTACTTATATAAAACAAATCTAAACTTGAAAAATTAAAACTAATTAAGCACCGTAGTTATCGTGCAAAAAATATAAATAGTTCTAAAAACAAAAAAGAAGAAATTAAATATTAAAAAGATTGAGCAACTATTTAGCAAAGTCAATATTTACTTCGAACCGCTTTATTTAATCTAGTTTAATTCTAAACTCTTCTCCTATGCAAATCGGGTTCGCCTGAACAGTAACGAACACCCAGTCCATCCAATTACTTGCATCCATCTGCATGTAAACAAACGTCTAATGAACGTTTCACAGGAAATTCACTCGGGCGTGTTACTATCACAACACTTTCGTGGATCGCCAAAGCGAGGGTTGTTGCGAATTTTCGCTAGGCCGAGGGATGTGGAGCCTGGTGGCGCCAGACAGTCGGGCGGCCCGTGGCGCCGGAGGGGCAGAAAGCGTCGCCTCCGAACGCGTCCATTGCTGCTTCGAGAAACGAAAATACTGGATAATATAGTAAATACTAGGAGAATATTGGGAGAATGCGCCCACCACGCTGTCCCATTGCAGGCAACATTTTTGACCGAATGTGGAGTGGGCTGGTTTGCCAATTAAGGTATCTATGGAAATGCGAAAATAAGTTTGCCGTGTGGTGACGGCGGAACAGAATAAAATTGTCACCCCTGCTTCGAAAAACGAAAATAACTCTCTGCGCCGCCAGCATTTCTTTACTCACCTTTCCGGTTGACTGGTAGAGAAAGGCATTATGGCATCAAGCTCGCAATTTGTAACTTTTGTGTGGAATAAATAAATAAATTAATAAATAAAATACTGTCCTGACTACATAATATTACAAAACCGAAAGTACCTGCCACACTCAGAGACGTCAATTAACGTCAATGCGTACTTAATGTCAAAAAATGACAATTCAAAACTAGTCGCTATTCTTGCCGGGGCTGTGGTCCTCATTAAAGTATTAATTAAAGTTAATTGACGTTTATTACATTTTATTTTAATTTGAATATTATACGACTATAAAGGTTAAAAAAGGTTTTGAAAGAAAAATAAGTTAAAAAGTTCTAAAAATTATAGTCTTGATGCGGGAATCGAACACGTGTCTTCCGCAATCCGGGCAGATGCCTAATGCCTATACCACTCGCCCACCAGGACCAAAATTATAACCTTTAGACTATAACTTTATAAGTCTTTAGACTAGAATTTTTCGAACTTATTCCAACCTGTTTTTCTTTCTAATACATTGCATTTGACGTCCTGTTCAGTAGATGGATAAATCGCTTGCTTTATTTCGGTTAAGAGGTTCAAAGGTTTAAAGGAAATCTCCTCAACAACAATTAAAAGATTCAGACTTAACCCATTCGGCGCGTGCTTACCCAAGCAGCAGTGTACGACATCCACATTTTACGTCACCACTCCAGGCTATCCCGACGGACGTCTATTCGTTGGTTTTCCCTCTTGCTGTCCGCACGTATACGTCCCCAAAATGGGTATCGAGAAACGCACAGTGAAAATAATAGTGATTGTTCTGCTGACCTTGTTGATTGTCGGTAAGTAGATGAACAGTCGGACTTCTTAAGTGCGTGGCTTTACTTATTAAGAACACAAGTGGTTAATAATATTTAAAATTTAAAATGCACTATAAAAAAAATCATCTAAAATATTTTCAATGTAACAATTTTTTCAAAAACGTATTACAATGCATAAATAGCAAACAAATAAGTACCTAATAAGTAATGGGAGCATCTTTTTTAATAAATATTGCTAAATGTTCCTAGTTTTAAAGATCCTGTTTTTTATTTCATTTCATTTAATTTCAAAAAAATCTAACGTCTCGGTTGGCCGAGTAGTGCAGGTATCTGACCGGATTGCAGAGGATGCGGGTTCAATTCCCGCACATTATATTATAATTTTTCGAACTTTTTATAACCACAACTTTCTTTGTCCTAAAAATTATGTTCGAAACTTTTTATTTTTCTCTAGTTAAATAAATGTGTCAGCATTATTTGGAAGTAATCTTATGTTTGTTGCTGTTTTCTTCATTTTAAGTAATTAACTAAACTGTAGGCCTATTCCCTAACTTTTTTTGACAGTTGAAAGTGATGATCACCGAACTATTTACTTATCCATTACTACTTTACTATAATGCTATTGTGACACTTGTCCTGTGATAACGGCAATGTATTAGTAAATAGTTCGGTGATCATCACTTTCAACTGTCAAAAAAAGTTAGGGAATAGGCCTACTGGTAATGATGAGATAAATGTTTACGGGTTGTCAATTTATGCTCAAATGTTTCAGTCGGTTGCAAGTCGCGAGTCAAGATTTCACAAAGCTTATCCTCGCATTGTCAAGGCTTCGCTCATAACTACTTATCTAAGTTAGATGTAAATAAAACGTTTACATACATAAATACAATATGTCACGCCTTTCTCCCACAGGGGTAGGCAGAGATCACTTCTTTCCACTTGCTACGATCCTTACATACTTCTTTCGCTTCATCCAATCTCATCAATCTCTTCATGCATGCCCGTCGGTTTCGGGTACTCTTGACCTGGCCCTTTTTTAATAAACTTTCAATTTGATTATGAAAGATCCGCCCCTTCCCATTTCTCCATTCATTTTCGCCATGTAAATCCTTTTTGTAATTCTCCTTTCATCCATTCTTTCGACGTGACCAAACCATGCGAGCATCCCTTTCTCAATCCGTGTCATTACATCTTCTTTCAAACCACACATTTCTCTTATCACACTGTTATACAATCGATCGCTCAACCTTACCCCAGCCATGCTCCTCAACGCTCTCATTTCTACTGCATTTATTCTACTTTCATGCTTCTTCTCCCATACCCAACTTTCACTTCCATACATTAATGTCGGAACCAGCACTCCGTTATGAACAGCCATACGAGCCTTTCTGGACACGCTTTGGATGTTCATAAAAGTGTGCAAAGCCCCAAAGTAAAAGTATACAAATAAAACATTTACCTATGCCAAATATTGTTTACAAATACAAAACTGTTTTGATAGCTGTGTAAGGTGTGGATTTTTCTTCTTATTTTTTTACATATTTTATCATAAAACGTAGCTTAGTTTTTGTTTTTAAACAGAAACTAAGCTAAGTATAATTTTTAAAATCTTGCGAATGAAACAAAAAAAAAATAAAAAAGAAAGTGTATTAATTTATTTATTTCACTGATCGTGATAAATTTTTATGAACCTATTATGATTTGGTCCATCATAAATTATCAGAGAACGCTGGCTTTAGGCCAAAAGATCTTGAGATCAAATAGATGCAAATGTTTGTGTGATAAACATGTTGATTAACTTGATCCCAAGTCATGGTTTTGTGTGTAAGCATACAAAAAATGAATAATATTTTTAATTCGTACTAATTATTTGTCATAATAATAAATGAATGCTTGTCCGTTCCTTACTTTGGGCTAGATTATAGGTATGAGAGTAGAGATTTCTGACGAACCATAAAAAAATAAAAACGTTACATGTGTATCGGACACCCAATTTTAAACGACAATTACAGAGGTTCCTAGATTTTACGAAAACTATACGCCATTCTTAGTAAACTACGTGCAAGAAACTCAGTAAAGTCTGTAGAAAAACTCAATGCAATTTAAATCGATCGGACCGGCCGTTTAGTCAACACATTAAATTACATACATGTCACAATTTTAATTTAATTACTTACTCTGAATCTGGTAAAAAAAACTCAAATGCATAAAATCTATTGCGAAATTAAGAAAGTACCTATACATATTTTTAATAATTATGCACCTGTAGTTTTGTTTAAACTTAAGTAACATTTAATGCACTTGAGCTAGGAACAGGCATTACTAAGGCTTCTGATGCTCAAGGATTGTGATACAATACAGCAGGACGATGCTCCGTCAATGCTAATTTAATAATAAGCAATCTATTGCTAAGTATTGTATTATGCAACAATACGTTTGTTTTGATAACGTCTGACTGATATGTATGGTAGGGCAAATATTCTGGATCAACCCCAGCGTTTCGTCTACCTGTCACTCTTACTCATTGAGAATAATAACAAGGTATGAGAAGGACAAGTAGACGAAAACAATTACAATCGGCTTAAATAATAACCACGCTGATAAACTGGGAGCAGGGCAGGCAGATGATGATGAGGTTTATTTGGATGAGATGGTCAATTTTTTTTATTAACTTAGGTGGCAAGGCGATCTTATTCAGTTCGGCCACAAATTTGTTTTTAGTCTACATAGAGAATCATTGTTCTAACTTAACCAATTACTTCAAATACTCTTTCTCAGAATTTAGAGGGAATTCATAACACTACTACTTTGACTTTTACTAAACCCATGCTCGCCTAGGCGATGATTAGTATTGTTACCAAAATTGACTTAGAAATTTTCACTTTAACTACGACTTAACACACTAATCTATGAAAAAGTATTTGGTCAGGTATGAACAGTGACCAGCGGTTATCGGTGCAGAGGCCAGAACAGAAACTCCCTAGATAGATAATTATTTTGCGCATGCAATTTGGTGCATGTTGTCAGCTTGCCATATCATAGAATAGGCGTATTGGTTTCTCAAGCACATATAAAAATCTATCATCTCTAAATATCATCAATCTCACTGACTCTCACAAACAATGGAAAACGTACTTACTGTATAGGTAGGCTTCTTAAGAATAAATTTATCTAATCTAGATATTATTATAAAAATGGTTTTGATTTTCACTTTTCTATTCTTGCCAGGTGGTATCTTGGGCCTGGTTCTTGGATTGGTGCTCAATCAGCGTTATGTAGGTGAGTTCAAATTAAAAAGCTACTAGAAATAGGACCAACTTCTTTTTTCTTTGTCAATGAAAAATATTATCTATATCCATCTACTAACTAAATACTGATGATGAATTATCTCATCGTGATGAAATTTAAAGAGTTGGAGGTGTGGCCGAGGTCTGATGACTACACCTGGGAGCAGCCCCTCATCCAGTTCCGACCCTCGGATACAGGCAGCTGGCACCCTTGGTACAAGCGCATCAATGAATTCCTCAGAGGTTAGTATGTCGTTGAAATTTTTCTACACTAAGGTCTACACACTACACTGATTATTTTATAAGAAACACAGGGTTTAGGCTCGAGTTCGCCAAAACATAAACCAAGTGATTAAAAAATAACCGTCAGCTTATGACAGTTCTTTCATACGACAAAATGTCAAAAACGGCGGTTAAATATTAATCGCTCGTTTTACATTTTGGTGAACTCGGGCCTTGGTTCTCTAGAGTTGAAAGCTAGCGCACGTTTGCTGTTTCCGTCATTAGAAGTTCGCGTAACCAATAAATGACGGTGTTAAGATGTTCTTGTTTATCAGATTCAAGCAGTAATGTTGGACTTAAATTCTAATAAGGTAATCTGTTGTAATTAAAGTAGTTTCTAATTAAATAAAAACAATATTTATTGAATTCCAGATATTTTATGATCATTATTTTTAACTCATTATCGAGTTAGTCGTGGGTGTTAGTTAAGACACTTCTAGCCACCTCTTCTTAATAAATAGATGTGATATTTAATTAGCGCAGTTATGTAATTATTTAGGTGAGTATTACATTCGATGAAACTTTTGACCTTAAACTGGAGGGATTGGTCCATCAGCGTACGAGACGACGATCCCCGAGGACCCGCCGCGGGCCCCCTGCTCCACCCACAACCGGCACGAACAGCAGCTGCGCTCCAGCAACTGCGAGATGGCCATGAGGGTGTGGTCGCCGTGCACCGTCGACGAGTTCTACGGGTACAACATGGGCAAGCCTTGCGTGTTCCTCCGCCTTCATCACGTAAGGCCTGAAGTTTTACTTTGATGGAACATTTGAAAAAAATTTCATACTTTACTAGTCTATTAAAATATACTTATTTTTTTTTAAATATTTTGAACATTATATTTATAAATGTTAGAAAAAATAGTACAAAGACTATTGTGGTTACAAAAAGTTCGAAAAATTATCGTCTTGATGCGGGAATCGAACGCGCGTCTTCTGCGATCCGTGCAGATGCCCGTTACGAGTGGTTTAGGCATATGCTTGGATCGTAGAGGGCGCGGGCTCGATTCCCGCATCATGACAATCAATTTTCACACTAAAATATTCTTTCTATTTTATAAGTATATTAAAAAAGGGCTCCGACGACGAACTACTCCCGAAACCGACGGGCATGGATGAAGGCATTAATGAGATAGGATGAAGCGAAAGAAGTATGTAAGGATCGTATGGGCAAAATCTAAATTATCAATGTCGTGTTATCTATCAATCCAAAATATAAAATTTCGGAGCAAAGTTGTACAAAGACAGTGAATGAAATGTGGCCAGCCAGTCGTTAAAGTAATCAATTATTTTCAGATTCATTACTGGGTTCCCGAGCCGTATAATGTATCTACGCGACAGCCCATCCCAACGGAGATGCCAGAACATTTGAAACAGTTTATGGTAAGCCTAAGTTTAGCTTTAAGCCTAAAGTAACGAACCACTTTACAGTAAAAGGGGGGAATTCACTAGACGGGCATGCCCGCCAGACATGCCCGCGCGGACCTCGTTTGTATAGGCCCGACTGACTGTGACGGTCCTATACTAGGCGAACATCGCACAGACCTAATAGAAGCGACGTCAATAATAATGCTCGAGGAAGATTTATGTCACAAATAAAGATATTTCGACGCCAACAACTTTTATCGAAAGCAATATTTCGTAACAATAAAAACGTACGAACCTAGTTTTATATTACATTTACAACATATCCCAAAATTATTAAAATTGTACTATGTTTACGGGAGTGAAAAGCGAAAACATTTTGTTATCGCTTTTGGTACTAAAATTTATAACTTCACAATCCTCTTTACCCCAAATCTCTCCCGTGGGTGTCCCACAAGGCGACTAAGGATGAATCAGTGATGAGGAATGGGCAGC
Organism: Cataclysta lemnata; assembly: GCA_963931975.1. NCBI lineage: Eukaryota > Metazoa > Arthropoda > Insecta > Lepidoptera > Crambidae > Cataclysta > Cataclysta lemnata. The sequence goes on from OZ008341.1 coordinate 17,871,794, forward strand.
ACCATTCCTCTTATGCTACCTAGCAATGTAGGTACTGCGGCTTTTGTGCCCGATAAATTGCAACAGACACGCCACAGTTATTCACCTCTGCCTACCCCTTCGGGGATATAAGCGTGATTTATGTATGAAGGTATGTATTTAACGAATTAATCCCCAGATCCAGCGTCCGGCGCAGACCTTCGGGGACTACGTGTGGGTCTCGTGCGGCGGGGAGTACAACTCGGACAAGGAGAACGTGGGGCCGATCCAGTACATCCCGGCCGGGCTGCCCCCGGGGTTCCCCCTCAGCCGGCTGCAGACCGCGGACAAGATCCCCTACGCGAACCGGAACCTGCCCGACCACAACCCTGGTCCGCTGATCGCCGTTTTCTTCGAGAATCCCCGCCGTAAGAAAATTTTGAAATCATAAAAAATAAAAACACGAACTTAACTTCATTTGGCGAAAAGTGAGTGTTGATTCATCTCAGCCGGGTAGGCTGAGATGAATCAATCTTCGGGGATATAGGCGTGATTTATGTATGTACCTACGTTTGTATAAAAAATAAAGTGTGGTGATGGCAGAGCAAAATACAATTGTCACCACCCCAGTCTCTCCCATGGGTGTCGTACAAGGCGACTAAGGGCCGATTTCACCGCAGAATTAAACGCGATCAGTTGAATTTGAACTCTGTTAATGCTCCAAACTGATTTCCGCTTCATAGTTTGCATTAATAAAAACCAAGTTTTATTAAACTAAAGTTTCTATGAGAGACGGTGAAATCGGCCCTAAGGGTTAAAACAGTGAAGAGGAATGGGCAGCAGCGTTCCATTAGACCGCCTAGCAATGTACAGCGATTTCCGTGTGCGATGAATTGCAATAGGCTCGCCAATTACATGGGACCTAACCTAATTGGCGAAGCGTGGGCGTTGATTCACCTCTGCCTACCGGATATAGGCATGATTTATGTGTGTATAAAAAAAAATACGGAAAATGGAAAATTAGTCTTGATGTGTATATCCGCCTTGGTCGAATGCTCAGATTTCTGGGTATTGGCCAAGAGGTCCCGGGTTCGAATCCTGGTAGGGGCAAACTTGTGATGACCACAAATGTTTGTTTGCGAGTCATGGTTGTGTTTATGTTTATGTAGTATATTTTCAACATTTATATACATTAATATTAAAAATATGTCCGTCATCTAGTATCTATAACACAAGTGCTTAGGCTACTTACTTTGGGCTAGATGATAGGTGTGAGTGTAAAAAAAATATAATAATAACAATATGCGTTATTATTATTGCATACATACATAAATCACACCTATATCCCCGAAGTAGGCAGAGGTGAACTAGCACCCACGTTTCGCCAAGTAATAGGTATGTTAGGTCCCATGTAATAGGTGGCGATCCCATTGCCATTTATCGGGCACAAAAGTCGCAGTACATTGCTAGGTGGTATAAGGGGAACGCTGCTGCCCATTCCTCATCACTGATTTATCCTTAGTCGCCTTGTACGACACCCACGGGAGAGATTTGGGGTGGTGACAATTGTATTCTACTCTGCCGTCACCACACGGCACATATTATTATTGCGATATTATAAAATCTGATTGTTCCACAGGGGAGGTCCTAATCAACATTGAGTGCCGAATCTGGACAAGGGACATATACTACGACCCTTCAAGCCGCGTCGGCAGAGCTCGGTTCGAACTCTTCATAAACAACTAACCTCTCACATAATGGGATACCTACCATCTTTTCTTTTCCAGGTTATAAGTCTTTACATTGAAAAGGGCAAGAACAGACGCCGTAACTGCTCTGTAGTTTTTAAAGCTTTGTCATCGTTATCAGGGGCTATCCATAAAGTACGTCACACCTTAAGACAAGGGATCCTAAGTTTCGTGACGTCACAAACCATGGAATGCTGTTTCGTCTCAATTGCTAAATAAAATGTGACGTCACCTTGGGGCGGATCTTACAAATGCGACAAGGACGGGGGAAGGGTCAAAAAATCACGAAATGTGTGTGACGTACTTTATGGACGACCCCTCATCACCAGACCTTTCAAGGCCTGAAGATGATGATGATTTGGTCACGTAAGTAGGGCTAAGCCGAGCGCTGAAACGCGTACAATGATTGACCGTGAAAAATCATTTCCTATTTAAGTTGATTGAAATAGAGTACTTATAACTTATAGTTTAAAAATGTTGCACTTAGGTATATACTGAAAAAAACTAGATTTTTCAGGAAGAATCTTGTCAAGTGTTTTTTTGTGGACATAAAGTGTGTAGGTATAGGAATCGACCAGGATTATAATTATTAAAGAACACGATATATATATATATACCTAAATAATCCCTTTGATATCCTCTTGGACCCAACATTGACAATTTCTTGGATATATTTACTATTGAATCTAAGGTACCAAAGAACAACTATGTAACCAAACATATTAACAATACAAAAATAACGGTCAATTTTCTTTTTTATATATATATATAAATAATATCTAAGTACTATTTTATAACTAGGTATAATACTTATTATTAGATTTAGATATGCGCATACACACGTGTCTTTTAGAGTAGTTAACAGCTTCGATTGGTGTCAATTTTTTTTTATAGTAAACTGCTTTTTGTAATTTGAATAAAAGTTTTAACCTAAATAAGAAATTAAATAAGTTTAATGAAAGTTTTTTTTTTACTTTTGTAAGTTGTAAAATATATTTAAACAGGTTTTAATAACAATTATTTAGAACTTTTAACCAGCCTTTTCATGAAATGTATTATTTGTTAGTACCTACACTACTATTACGTTTATCTTTATCTACTAACATTTACGTTTATTTACGTTTATCTACTAACTTCTTTCTCACACTATTGAATTTCCGATTATTTAATAGAAACCTACATACCTTACTTTAATTTAGACATTATCGATATTTCTACCACGGTCTTTCTACTTCCTTTTTATTAGCTACGTTTTTTGATGGATTGAAATTGAAATAGATTAAGATAATTCGATGTAGTACGTGTAAAATTGTGAATATCTTACCTTTTTGAATGTCAGTAGCTTAGTATTGTTATATTTAATAATAATGATTAAAATGCGGTCCTAACTTAATGCCTATATGTAGGCCTATACCTTACGGTTTTTGATACTACATTGCCTACATGACTATCGCATACTCTTGTGATTGCTACGAATAATCCTAAAGGCGCCGTAAACCAGCATTTAATAAAAGGTGAGCTTGCTGTTAAAATATAACTTTTTATTTTCTATGCAAATGTTACCTACTAGAGTATTATAGGTATAATTTACTTTCCAATCTAACTAAAAATAATATCTAATTGTCTATTGTTGGTAGATGTTTGTAAAGTGTTGCATTCGTAATTTGCAATTAATGTTGTATTGTATGTAATATGTTACACTTAAAAATGATCGTTCACTAGTTAAGGTTCTCTTATTGTTAAATAATAGCATTGCATTGTATTGTAAACCAACCTAATGTTAATTAATAATACATTCATAAGATTTTACCTTTATGCCTATTATATTTCTTGTTTTGTTTTCAAATATGGGTACTTATACCTAATTCATTCAAAAATAAAACAAATTTATTTCTCTTTGTAATAATTTTGATATAATTTTAGATAATAATATACCTACTAATGTTCAAATAACCGAAAAAATAATAATTGAAAAGATGATTTAACTTTTACATTGAAAGTTATTTGACAAAAATATCATAAAATATCATAAACATGTATGTACCTGATTTGTTTTACCTTGTTAATTACCTATATTAAGTAAATATGTAAACATAAAATTTGATAAGTATTTCAAATAAAATATATTTCCATTAAATGTAAGTAGGTACATACCTGCATCATTAGGTTTATTCAGGGAAACAAAAGTTCATGCGCAAAATAATATATGAAACTACTATATAGGCTAGTAAATATTTCAATTCTTCTCGATGTTATAATCCGAGAATTGTATAATATCTACCTAAAGTGTATATTTCTTTTCTTGGGAAAAAAGTCAGAAAAATTGGGGAAAATTATATTATGTATTTTTATTTTCTTGTAATATATTTTTTTACATTTATTTAATGTTCAAGTAAAATCAAAGTATAATTCTTTATTTTAATAATCAAAACTAAGACGTTAAACAGTAGGTATGTACCTATTTACAAAATATAACTCTTGATAAATAACGAAATAAATTATTTACATATTAATGTCTAGCTTGATGTTTATGCAATGTAATACTTACAATAGCCTTCGTTGTGTTCAGTTGTGAAAATTTAGCAATAAAATTAAATAATAAACTAGTACCTCAATAAATTTTAGTACCAACAAATTTCTTTGAGTTTCCTTTACGATGTCTCAAAATACTCATCTAAGGCGACATTTTGTGACATAGTGTAAAGCTGCGGAAATTTTGTGTAAGTGTGTTATAATAGGCAATATTTTATACAATTTTGCCTCAGTTCGCGACAATATGTTGGAATTGCAACTGATGTTGTCGTTAAGATTGAGACATCTACTTAATAATATATACCTATCAATACTCATTGGTGCCCCAAACCCAGGAGTATTAAACAGGTCGTTTGACTTGCTCCAATACTCCTCGATTCTAGTTTTAACGACAACCCCGGTAGCTAACATCAACGCAAAGTACACAAGCATTTCATCTATGTTGGTGTCACGCCACCTATTAATCCGGCTGGTAGGGTGCATACTGCCACTGTGCAACTGGGTTGCAGCAAACTGTTGGGCATATTTATTTGTCTCCTCCGCTATTTTAGACATAATTGCAATATCCCATACTGCGCTAAAAGCGTGATATGGGGTTGCATACGTGAAGGTGGGTCCCACGTTGCCAACAGTGAAGCGTTCTCTCCGCGCCGCTGGAGGAATTTGGGAAGGAAGGAAAGCTTTCCATTCAAAGTCAAATTTGGACAAATTTGACGAAGAAATGGGTAAACTGGAAGGAGGAGAGGACGGCGTAGAGAGAGTAGTAGAGACTTCTTCTTCCACTGGAAGAAGTTGGTGAATGAGAGAATGGAGCAGAAGACGGAGTGGAAGGAGCTGCAGCAGATGGAGCCGAGGGAGAAACAGCAGGTAGAGCGAAGGTCGGGATAGCAGGTGGCGCAGAGGCAGCAGCAACAAATGGAGCGGAGGAGACGTTAGGTGTAGGTGGCCATGCGAAGGAAATACTTGCAGTACTTGGCACTTCTTCTAAGTCCTTATCTTCAAAAAATATTCTCTTGCTACGGGGCAGCGCAATGTCAGGCTGGTTTAGCTCGTTTGTGTCATCATCGTCTGACTCTTCTTCACTGCCTGATAAATGAAATTGGATATTTAACAACTGGAATTAGTAACTTTCGAAATAGTTTTTATTTCAACTACTTTTTAAGTTATAGAACTAAGAACGAAATTAACTTACCAAAGTTGAGTATGTCTGCTATCTCTTCGTCACACAGTTTACGTCACGTCTCAGGTCTACGTGACGTTGGAGTGGAAGCGGCTGAGGTTCATCCACATTCCATATACCTGCAAATGCATTATTATTATTATTTTATCAACATTCATAATTCACCCCACTGATGCTATTCTACTCTGCCGGCACAACAAGGCAAAAAAAAACAAATTAGGTAAAAACAATTACATAGCTGGCGAAGGTACTGGCGACGACGGAGGTACTTGCGACAACGGAGGTACTTGCGACAACGGAGGTACTTGCGACACCGGAGTTACTGTTACTGGCGACAGCAGAGCCTGACAATCGGGCTCGGTACAGTCCATCGCAGCCCTACAATCCACTGGACTGTCATCGGCTTCGGGTCCGAGTGCTGGTGCAATGACCTCTAAAGAGCTCCACACCGACGTGGACCTTAAAATGAAACAAATGTCTAATTCCTGCATATGCACAACCGATTTCTATTCTATTCTTTTGAAAATAAATATTTTTTACCCAGCCGGTTGGTTTTGAAGCGTTTGTGCCTTTTTAACAGTAATGGGAGACTCCATGGTGGCTGTTGTTGGCAAGTCTTCTAATATGGCAGTAAAAACCCTTAAACGTAATATAAGTAATTAAAGATAGAGTTAAATTAAAAGTTAAGAAAGAAAATATTGGTAAAGTTTATATTACGGTCCAACAACGTTTGGTCTGTTTGTGCGACCACCACGTCCACCCCTCGTTTGTATTCCGCGAACACCACCACGTCCGCGTGCAGATGCTCTTTTTGCAGGGCTAAGCAATGAATAAAGCAAAAAAAAAACACGTAACATGCAAATAGGTGCAGAAAAATACAAAAGTGTTCTAATGCAAATTAGTGCATAAGCTGATCTTTTATAAGAGGTATCTCGTTTGCTTGGATTTCCGGTACCTTGGATCGCTCTTCCAAAGCGACGGTGATTTTGACCGGGATATAAGGAATAGAGCGAATGTAGGATGGATGAAGTGGCGACAGGTCTCATCAACGATATGTGACCCACGGATGCCCCTTAAGTTAAAGGGGAAAATCTATAAGGCGGTTATTAGACCTGTTGTCATGTATGGATCAGAGTCGTGGGCTATGAAGAAGACTGATGAAAGAAGAGTGCATGTAACAGAGATGCGTATGATAAGATGGATGTATGGTGTGACACGGAGAGATAAGATAAGAAATGAGTATATCAGGGGAAGTTTGAAAGTAGCACCAGTGACAGAGAGACTGCGGAGTAATAGACTGGGATGGTTTGGTCATGTTATGCGAAGAGATGAAAGCTATGTTGGCAGAAGAATGTTTGGCATGAACGTGTAAGGACGTAAAAGGAGAGGAAGACCAAAGAAGAGATGGATGGACTGTGTAAAGGAGGACATGATAGCGAGAGGAGTGGATGAGAAATTGGTGAAGGATCGAAAGGAGTGGAAGAAGAAGACATGTTGTGCCGACCCCGCTTAGAGCGGGATAAGGGCAGGAAGAAGAAGATCTCGTAAATATCAATCTTTTATAATGATGATTAAATCATATTTGGAACATGCACTAAACTGAAATACTTATTCCACCACCAAAAAAGCGGTAAAATTGATACTTATTATGAAAAAATACATTAGAAATTAGGAGGTTGAAATTTTGCCCTTTCCTTTTTCCATGCGCGGAAAAAATAATTTAAAACTCATAAAACTTACTAACATAAAACAAATAAATAACGACCAAAAATTTAAATGACACGTCCATACGAACATACCGCCGTATCCAGAGAGAATACAATACTATGGCCGTATCCAAAGAGAATACATTATTATGGCCGTATCCGCGGTCGTAAACTCTGTCTGTTGATATGCCGGCTACCGGACGGGGACGACTTCGATTTAATTTTTATATGAAATGTACACATTTGCGAATGTGTTACTGTTATTTAATGGCTAACTATGCAACATTAACATATTTTCTAATGTTTTAAATATATGAACAATAATATTATCATAATTTTGGCAATAAAACACACAAACAAAATCGTGAGCACAGTTCGAGACAAGGGGACTTCTGCTTTGTTTTGGCAAATTTTCTCAGAAAAATTAAAAGATTATGTTAGATATGTAATTAAAATTAATTAGTACTTACCCCACCATTATTCCTTGCAATATTCACTTGGATATTTATTTAACAATTTTATTCCGTGAGGACAACCACTACGGGTAGGCGCGCAAATTGTAACCGTTGAATGACCAAAGAGTATATCAAAGAGTATATAATACACTATGTTGAATAACGTTTAACTTTAAAATTTTGTTTCAGTAGTGTAGCAAAGAAACAGAGCACGTACAGCCTATTTTATCTACAATCAATCTACACTGCGTTTAAACAGATACGCACCATAGATTTTTCATAAACAATAAAATTCAACACCGCAACATCCGCACCGGGGAGTGTTTGGCGCGTTTCGTGGTGTCAGTGAGATTTATTTTCACTAATTCAAAAATTGTTACAGAGTGGATTTTGTGCAGTGAAAGTGGTGTTATTTTGATGCACAAGCATCCGTGTTGATGTGCAATTATGCAGAATCATCGAAAATAAGTCTCATGATGTGTTTGATGTTGTGGTGAAGACCACAAAAAAAGTGGTTTTATCCATTTCATCAAGCACCATCATTAACTCTGTTACCATTCAATTCGCGCCAAGCACTCCTAGATGCGTTAAAATATGTGGCACCCATATTTTAACGTAAAATTCATTTCATTCATACTTTTCACCCACTCATTATTTCATAAGATTACAGATAAAATATACACTAAAGACTTGGCTGTATGGGCTAGAACCTTTGCCTTCCCTAAAATATAGCGAGAATTAAAAAACAACAAACATCCGCACCGGGTCCCGGCATTCAACAGTTAAGCACTTCTCGCTCCCGCCGGCTCCCGGTGGTCAACAGACGAGAGGACTTAAATATAACTATCCGCAAGTAAATGTAACAAAATTAAAAGAAGGTAAAATAGGTCCTAGCGACTGCACATACAACCTGTACCAATAAAGCCTGACTAAAACAGCAGCGTAAGAAACTTATGGTAAGAAACGTAACGTAGGAAACATAAGGACATAAGGGTGCATTGTGTTGTATGCCCGCGCGGGCCACCGTATCACCATAGCGCACTCGACGTGGACATATTATCGTCCTTCGGGGGAAATAAAATATTTTCCTCTCGCTCTAACTCCCACTAAATCCCGAGACAGAACACTATCAAGTGGTGGAGAGAGACTTGTCCACGTCCCCGTGCTAGGCTCGTTGCTGTTTGAGTGACAGCGCTTACGCACTATGTCGGTCTAGAAAACTCGGAGGAGAGATCGTATGTAGTGCGTAAGTTACCATAGAAACAGTTCTACGGCTGCAACGGAAAAATCACGGATTCGGACGCAGCGGTCAGCGGTGGTTGCGGTGGTGATGGCGAGCAGTTATAACGTAGGTAACATAACGATATAAGATGCATTGTGCCCGCGCGGGCTATTCGCCCCGCCGCCCCGCGACCGCTGCTGTTTGCTACTGCTACCTACCTACTGCGGCTGCGGCATCGCCGGATACTGCGGTGCCAAGCTACACTTTATTGCATATCAGCTAGCATGACCACCGAAACACGATATTATGATATAGCCCCTTGTAGGCTATAGGTAATATAAAAGCTCAAAGCTTTAAAGTTCAAAGCGATAAATGGCTATATTAAAATTTAAAATTTTCACCTCGTATCAGCTATGAAAGCCCAGTAAGACTAGCTACTAAAATTAAATCTAAAAGTTGTGGCGATGCGCTATATGTGATCTAAAACCCGACTTGATAAACTTATAAACTAAGCTATTAAATTAACTCCAAACTAACATTTCTATGTGTGATGGCAACAATCAATACTTAATATTCCTTATTAAATTATTATTCTAAGAATTGTTAATTAATAGGTTAAAAACCGTTTTAAAATTACTACTAGTTTAGTAGTTTTTATTTAATTATAAACGCAAAATAGTATTTTAATCTTTCTCAATGATAGCAACACCGCTCAGCTGTCTGTCTCTCACAGTGACGTTTCTAATTAGAATACTGTGCGTGCAACCCTGTAGACATTTTCTTTGCGCCGTAATAAACGAACCATTATCATTTCTTTTGCGGGTTTATTATCGAATCATCTCTCTAAATTGTGCTTGACTATAATTGTGATTAGGTAAAATGTCTCAGCTTAGATTATTTGTGATTTTTGCACTTGTGAGCAGCTGTGTAGGTAAGTCGTTTTTGTATGTCTTTTATGTTGCGACATGCGATGTCTTTGTTGCTTTTATCATATTACGGTGAAGTTAGATTGCTCCATTCTTTTTTCTTTGTTGGCATGAACATTGGATAACATGCGAATGGAAAATATAGTCTCTTCGACTTGTTTGAATTTTTCGTCTACCTTACATATTAAAATTAAATTTCCTTCTGTTCAGGACGGTCGGATAGTGTAGCGCCGCCCAAGGTTGAGACCATACCTGTCCCATCTTTGGAAAAAGATGTTGAGAGTGTAGCACCAGCGCAATTCAATAAGACGCCAGGGAATACTGAAGGCACAATAAAAGAAACGCCGGCGATATCTTCAAAGTCCACTCCTGAACCGGCGCAATCTCCTGCGCCTACAGCAGCTCCCACTGATGCGCCTACCCCGACACCCACCACACCATCTACTCAGGCACCCACCACACCTCCCCCAGCACCCACCACACCCCCTACCCCAGCACCTACCACACCACCTACCCCAGCACCCACTCCTGCACCACCTAAGCCAGGCCCAGTACCCGCACCAGACCAGGGAACATGGATGTACACTGACGAAAAGAATGTAACATGCATAGTGGTTCAGTTTGCCGCTCAACTGAATGTATCCTTCAGCCAAATGGATAAAAATAACTGTGAGTATTTTATATTACATACACATACATATTTGTACTATTTTATCAATTCGTAGCTAAAAGTCCTTGACATGTTAGAAATCAAAATGGTTTGTTTCCACATATTTTTACATTTATTTGAAAACATTGTCATGTTTGTGGATATGTATATTTTGGTCCTTTCTCTTTTTGTATTTGGTGACTAGGATTATTTGCTACATTCAATCCTTCCCAAAAGTCTAACTATGGTTCTATAACTAAGACAGTTTTGATATGTGTCACATATCTTATTGTTTTATATTCTTCTTCCTTTACTGGTCAATTCCAACATTCAGTGTCTACATTCACATTATCAGTAACCAATAAGAATTTTTACTAAATTTTTAGTGTATTATTATCATGTTTCAGTTCAGTTTTTATATTTTCAATGAGAGTAAAGCTTTGTTAAAGAGAATGTAGAATAGGTATATCATTATTAACTTAAAACCAATACTTAATAGGTTACTTACCAAAAATTGCAACTGAAAATAATTATTTAGGGAAAATGTGGGTCAAAAGGTTGTGGCAAGCAAAACATATACCTACTTTACAAACTATTAGTGAATATTGCAAAATTTTGTGTCACTGTCTCTGTAATTCAGTATAAATAAAATAAAATAATCAGGATCATGTATTTTGCTGTGCTAGTGCTGATAGAATTTATAGTACAATAAAAATAAATGTATGTTCGGCTTTGCTTTTGGATTTTAGTGCATTATGTTTCTGATAATAGTCTACAGATAAAACTTAAAGAAATAATTTCCTTAGACAATTATAGCAATCAAACCATATCATCAAAACCTGAAACACACAGCATTCTATACTGTACACCACATAGCAAATCAGGTCAAGTTGTTTAGATATTCATGTCTGATATTTTCATTATTTATTATAAATATAATTATTTTTTATATTAACATTTGTCAGTCATCATCCATAGCACAAGTGCTACTTATTTAGGGTGAGAAAGAGGTGTAAATGAGAAATATTTATTTATTTACTGCCTGTTTGGTTAAATACTTATACATGTAGTATATTACAAATGTTTCCGTATATAATTAATATTTCATTATGATTATAAAAAATTGTCCATCATCTAGTTTCCATAACACTTATGCTGCTTACCTTTAGCTAAGTGTGAGTGTGAGAAATATTTATTTATTTATTACTTATATGTAGTATAATTGTATGTAGTAGACAGAATTGCCACAGATAGCCCAGTGCACCAGGAATGTGAACCTAAATAGGTTAATTTTATGATAATTTATTTAGCAACTAAATTTTTCTTAAATTTATTAATATTTAAATAATAAACAATACTTTTACTTATAACCATAAAAAAGTCACTAATATATTATGAAATTCTGTGTTTTGTTTATGTATATTAATAAATAATTTATAATGAACAATTTATGACTGATTTAGTTTTTATAAACAAGAGTGATGTTGTTTATAAAAACTAAATCAGTCATAAAGCATAGTTTTAATGTAGTATTTAAAAAATAAATAAATAAAATAAATATTTTTACACTCACACCTATGGATACTAGATGATGGACATATTTTTAATATAATGATGTATATAAATGTTTAAAATATACTACATAAACATACACAACCATGACTCAGAAACAAACATTTGTGGTCATCACAAAGTTTGCCTCTACCAGGTTTCGAACCCAGGACGTCTTGGCCAATACCCACCAATCTGAGCATTCGACCAAGGCAGCCCTCAAAAGATTTCTTTGTTTATGTTCTTTTATATTTGCAGGAGCACTACACATTTGAATTTTAACAACTTTAATAGTTTAAACTCGCCTACAATTAGACGTTTGGCATATTATTATTTAATCAGGACCTTTCTTTGCTTTATGGCAGCCAGTAAAAGTTGTTTTATTTCAAATGTTTGGATGTTGATGAAAACAAAACTTAGCAATTTCGTTTGAATAATTAAATCTTATTTAGTTTTTATGAATGAGTGGTGTATTGTGTAACAAAAATCTGCTGTTCAATAATGTTTGACAATCAATTAGCACAAGCAATTTAATCGACGTCATCTATATAACGACTTCCATATAAACAATTTGCTTTACTAGTCAGTCATGCTCAGTCCGAGAATGTGCCATTGTTGTTATCAACAACTTATTGGAACGAATATAATATGTGCTATGATGACACAATAACTTGCACAAACGCCCACTCTGACGAGTCGATTGTCGATTCGATAAACTTGATAATGAAAGTTAATTGTGTCAGTTTTGTTTATTAGACGAGCAATAAACTATTTAATTTTAAATGAACTAATTTAAATAAAGTTAATCCGACGTAGGTACTTACGCTATTGTTAGCTTATTCCTCGCGCCGAGAGGAGTCGTTTGTCTGTATCTCTATCTGCCGCACTCAGAGACGTCAATTAACTTTAATGAGTATTTAATGTCATTAATGTTTTCATTCTAATTTAGACCATAGACCCAGCAAGAATAGCTAATAGTTTTGAATTGTAATTTTTTGACGTTTAGTACCATTAACGTTATTTGACGTCTCTGAGTGCCGCAGTATGCCGAATAAGTATCGCCACGTATCGCCTTAAGGTTGCTTTGTTCTGGGCCAGCGTGGTGGGTTAAGGCCCAATCTCCCTATATTCTTCCGTCCATAGGGAAGGCCAATGCCGCAGCAGTGGGGACATTAAAGGGCTGGTGATGTATATGATGTGATGTAGTCGTAGATAAATAAAAATCGAGTCACTGCCAGCCGTGACGACTACTAAAAAAAAGGTTGATATCTCTCTTCTATAATCTTCTGTAATAGCCTAATAGGCCTTATGTTCTTCTTCTTTGTGCTCTTTGAAAAAGTACTTATTACACTTTAAAAATGAGGAATGAGACAGGTAAAGTCGTTCTGTCCCCCTAGCATGACCACCGAAACACGATATGATATAGCTATTTATCGGTTTGAACTGTCAAAACTCCATAGGATTTCGACAGACTAAAGCGATTTATCGCTTTATCATATCGTGTTTCGTTGTTCATGCTAGCCGGGCTGGAGTTATGGAGTGACAAAGGGAAAATAATGTACTTATTAAGAAATGTATTATCCCATGGCGTCGTCAGTTACATTATACATTATTCTTCTCCTTGGCCTGTTCCAAGTATATCTGGGGTCAGCGCACCGGTAGTTTGCCCTCCACAATTCGGGTGCCCCAAGGTGGTAATTGGTCTACACCGGGCAACCTCCCTTAGTCGACTTTTACGACACCCATGGGATGAGTCGTGGCTGGCACATTCTACGTGATCTTTTTTCTCCCAGGCCAGCATTGAAGACCATTATGGTTGCCTATACATTGTAACTCAGAACTGTAAATGAAGTATAAAATGTATTTTTTTGGTTGAAATACTTAAGTACCATAGATGGCCGCTGCAAAAACAGTCACTTATGCGAAACTGGTTGGCTGAGGACATGACGGATAAAACTTGCTAGTCACGTGGTATTGAAAATATGCTAGAGCTATGCACACGTCTACCTATGTATGTAGGTACATACCGGTCCTTGCCAGGCAGTCGGATTAAAATGCAGCCCCGTTACAACTTGGATTATCACTTTGCTTCGTGGACAAAATCTCCCCGGGGAAAGAAAATATTTTCCTCGCGCTCTAACTCCCATTAAATCCCGAGACGAAACAGTGCAGGAGAGAGATTTTGTCCACGTCCCTGTAGGCCACAGGGGAAGCTATCGAGCTAGGATGTTCGTACAATTACAAGTTTTTCCATTTCACGGGGACATTTTTGTACTGCTCCCTACATACCCGAATCGTGAGTGTATTTCGCAAACAGCACTGTGCAAATCTAGCTGTTTACTCAGTTATGTGGAGTTTTATCACTTTTACGGTCGTTGACTTTTTTGATTCAACACAATGTAATGTTATGCCTAATTGTCGCATTTTAAAGTTCCTAACCAGTATCACATAATAATATTGCGCATCTGAACATAATTTATCTTTGTACCTATTTTTTTAGTGAATAATAATTGAAAAACACCCAAGCTTAACAGCTTGATTGGCATAAATAAATACTTAATAAAATTAATATTTCTTACAATCACACCTATCATCCAGCCCAAAGGAAGTAGCGTAAGCACTGTATCACAAACATTTGCCCCTATCGGGATTCGAACCCGGGACAGTAAGTTCGTTAGTTCATAGCTTGGGGTTGATTAAGACAAATTATATGCCGGGCCTAATTTTAACATTATATAAATGTTAGAAAAATTAGTACAAAGATTTTAGTGGTTAGAAAAAGAATTTCGAAAAATTATGACCTTGAGGCGGGAATCGAACCCGCGTCCGCTGCTATCCGGGCAGGTGCCTGACCGCTCGGCCACCCAAGATACTAATTAACTTGCCGAAATTCTTCTAACCTTAACACTTCACGTTGTAAGCCAACGGGTACCCTCGCAATGTAGAAATAAATTTCAAACATTCCAAAGCAGATATTTTTACAAATACCGTGCGTTCGGTTAAGCTTGGGTTTGCTTTATAAACTATTTGATTTTAATTTTAACATTATATAAATGTTAGAAAAATTAGTACAAAGATTTTAGTGGTTAGAAAAAGAATTTCGAAAAATTATGATCTTGAGGCGGGAATCGAACCCGCGTCCGCTGCTATCCAGGCAGGTGCCTGACCGCTCGGCCACCCAAGATACTAATTAACTTGCCGAAATTCTTCTAACCTTTACACTTCACGTTGTAAGCCAACGGGTACCCTCGCAATGTAGAAATAAATTTCAAACATTCCAAAGCAGATATTTTTACAAATACCGTGCGTTCGGTTAAGCTTGGGTTTGCTTTATAAACTATTTGATTTTAATTTTAACATTATATAAATGTTAGAAAAATTAGTACAAAGATTTTAGTGGTTAGAAAAAGAATTTCGAAAAATTATGATCTTGAGGCGGGAATCGAACCCGCGTCCACTGCTATCCAGGCAGGTGTCCTACCGCTCGGCCACCCAAGATACTAATTAACTTGCCGAAATTCTTCTAACCTTTACACTTCACGTTGTAAGCCAACGGGTACCCTCGCAATGTAGAAATAAATTTCAAACATTCCAAAGCAGATATTTTTACAAATACCGTGCGTTCGGTTAAGCTTGGGTTTGCTTTATAAACTATTTGATTTTAATTTTTACATTATATAAATGTTAGAAAAATTAGTACAAAGATTTTAGTGGTTAGAAAAAGAATTTCGAAAAATTATGATCTTGAGGCGGGAATCGAACCCGCGTCTGCTGCTATCCGGGCCGGTGCCTGACCGCTCGGCCACCCAAGATACTAATTAACTTGCCGAAATTCTTCTAACCTTTACACTTCACGTTGTAAGCCAACGGGTACCCTCGCAATGTAGAAATAAATTTCAAACATTCTAAAGCAGATATTTTTACAAATACCGTGCGTTCGGTTAAGCTTGGGTTTCCTTTATAAACTATTTGATTTTAATTTTAACATTATATAAATGTTAGAAAAATTAGTAATACACCACTAAAATCTTTGCATTATATATGTTAGAAAAATTAGTACAAAGATTTTGGGGTTAGAAAAAGAATTTCGAAAAATTATGATCTAGAGTCGGGAATCGAACAAACGATTCCTTTTCTAACCCCAAAATCTTTGTTAAAATAAATCATTCGATTTTAATATTAACATTATATAAATGTTAGAAAAATTGATCACCAAAGAAGTACCTATACGAGTGAAAAACCCATTGATTTATAAAACTTTTCCTTATCTCGCATGGGCTTGCACATAAAATAATATGTGTAGTTGATTTATCTGAGACTGAGTCAACCAAAAGGATCTCGAGCGACCTTGCCTCATCTATTGGAGCATAGGACCCACGGGGCACGGGCCTTCCCTATGGATGGAAGAATATAGGGAGATTGGGCCATAACCCACCATGCTGGCCCAGTCCGGCTTAACGTGCCTTCCGAAGCATGGAGGAACTCGAGATAATAAATTTTTGGTCACCCATCCAATGACCGGTCTTAGCGAAATTGCTTAGTTCACGCAATCGCAGGCCAAGCGCGCTATGCCACTGCGCTAGCTTGTACAAAATTTCACAGGGTGCACCGGCTATAATCCCTGCCTGATAGCATAATACGGACCGAAAGATGGTGGTAGCTAGCCAGGCGGACTTGAAACAAGTCCTACCACCAACCAAACCGAGTACAAATTTGTACCCTCCTGGGGATCGAACCTGGGACCCCTATGGATCTTAATTCCGGTGGTGAATAAACCTGGTTAGCAGGTTGACCGCGTTTTACAGGCATCTGCCCGGGTTGCGGAGGCGCGGGTCCGATTCCCACATCATCTATATTTTTCTGCCTTTATTTTCTACAAAGTAAACAGGTAAATATTTTAAGCCAAAAGTGTGGAAGAATCGGAACCGCGTATTTCTTAGATGTATGGCACGTAAGTTGAACCAAAATGACGGTCGTCTGCGCAGGTTTATTAGAAGGAAAAGTGTCTAAACTACATTTTGAACCCGCAGAAGCGGGTATCCCTCCTTTCGCTTTAGGTCGCACCTCATACAGAACCTCAATTAATACATGCAGACGTTCTACTGCGCTGCGCATAGGTCAACTGATGCGCCGAGTATTGTGCAAAACAACTTGTGTAGGTACTGCAGCATTGCTCGATTAACGGTAATCGATGTCGCCGCATGCAACAAAAGTTAAGCGGTCACACTGTGCCGTGACTCACGGACAGCATTGAATCACTGTCTGCGCGGACGCGTTACACCAATTGGAGCTATTGAGTTATTTAAAGCGGATACCATATTATATTGTTTTGTTTGCGCTCGGAATTTTTGAATACATTTCGAATATGAAACGTTGTCATTCCTACACAGGTAGTATTCCGTATGGATATTAATTGGATATTGCTTGATGTCTATTCTATACGTAACAAGGAAAACAAGAGAAATTACTGACAAATAAAAATAATGAAGGTTTTATTAACATAAAGTCCATACGATACAATTCAAATGGTGAGACCAGTCACCACTTGTTTAATAATTATGAAATATTTAAATGGTTTTTTTTGACATTAAGTACCTACTCATTGAAGTTAATTGACGTCTCTGAGTGCATGCGTAATAACCTTTCAGTTTTAGGTACAACAATGAAAACGTATGAAAATAAAACGTATACAAAACAAAAGGCAGCATGTTTATATTTGTTGTAAAAAGATTACTTACCATTGTAACGATTCTCCGATGGATACGTCCACGTGTTTAAGTTTAAGTACATTACCTTACTTTGTAAAGTGACCTTTGGTATCTCAATAATTATGTTCCTTATCTTCGGAAGATTTTACCAAAAAAACATGTATGGTGCAGTAAGGTTTAACCGCAATAGGAACAGAGCCAAAATCAAAATAGGTACATCTAATAAAACATGTTAATTGAGTCACATCGGATTATTGATACGCCAGCAGGCCCGTGGCTCTACGGCGCGACCTAACATAAACACAATATCATATTACCCGCACCCGATAATTTTAAGGTTTCCTCTTAGTTGGTCATTGTTGCCAGCGTCTATTTATATACCTCTACTAGTACTCTAAAATGTAGCCTACGACCCTTTCTCAGATCTATCGAATACCTACCTACCTATATATAAAAAAAACACAATGATCAGTCAAACCGTTTAGGAGGAGTTCAATAACAAACACTGTGACGAGATTTTTTTATATTGGAAGGATAAGCGCGTTCCTTATGACAGCCACGCCCACGGTACCTATAATTATGTGAAGAGGGGTGACAATAACTAAGTCTACGTATACTACCTTAAATAACTTTGAGTACTTATATGCAGCCTACGCAGAATCCGACAGAAATAGCGTCCCTATTAGGGATTCCGATAAAAAAGGCTCAAGTACGTAAACATGTATAACAAGCGATTAAAAGATAACCGAAGTTTTTGACAGTTCTTCCATACGATAAAATTTCAAAAACCGGCGGCTAAATAAAAATCGCCTGTTTAAGTGTTGGTGAACTCGGGCCTTGAGATCGGAAGTTTTTGTTTTGATTATTGAAAAGCTCCCGCTTCAATGCAGAACGAGTTTCATGGAAATTCAAATGCCCAAGAATAAATTGTTCTCTTAACGGCAACTAGATCCCGTCGAAGAGGCCGAGGGTTTAATAAGGCACTGGCCCTTGGAATTATTGTCTTTCGCAAAGGTCCAGTCACACGAATTCAAAAAAGAGGTCCGTCCAATGATTGATTATAATATTTTTAGAAAGGTCCAATGGGCACTTTTTGCTTTTGGGAGGTCCAATGGGTATTGAACTAGTACTTTGAGCAGTTGTTGGAGATTCGCCATTTTTAATCAAGTGCTCCACAACATAAGTGCGTGCGTATATCTATTGAGAAAGCTAAACCCCGAATACAGAAACGCTAATCAAAGTTTGAGACCTGCTTAACATTTAATTATTGTTAAAATTTACGTTTTTCCATACAAATTCTGACAGGTACTGTCCACTTAACTTGATAAGCAGTCCCCAAAATTTGAGTAGCGTTTCTGTTTGATTTTAATTTTAACATTATATAAATGTTACAAAAATTAGTACAAAGATTTTAGTGGTTTAGAAAAAGAATTCCGAAAAATTATGATTTTTTAAAATATGATATTATGATTCTTTTTCTAACCACTAAAATCTTAGCGTTTCTGTATTCGAGGGTAGGGGTTTTCGTCTTTATGTATTATAATTTGTCCGTTGTAGGTAACTTTGGGCTAGCTAGATGATAAGTGAAAGAATCATTTATTATTTATTTATAGTAATCATTTAACATTCGTAACTAATAACTTGCTAAACCAAAGTCTCTGTTTTTATTAGTTATAGTTATTACATCATTGAGTTATAAGGTAGTAATAGTAGTTCAATGTATTAGATAGGCGCCATTATCAGTCACTTATCTCTGAGTTGATAACGACCGGACTGCGGCAAATCAATATGTGTGTTAGTATTGATAATTAAATAATTGAGATAATGCCATCTTAACGGTGTATACAACATGTTATGAACTAATTCACATCCTAAATACTACCCATGCTAACCTCTTTACTTATCTCTGTCCTGTTCCCAGTCTATCTCCGTCGGCGCAGTATGTTTCCTCTTCCATTCTTATCGGTCAGATGTCATCAAGCCATCCACTCCCTTTAGATTCATATCATCACAACTTGCTAGTGATGAATGAGTGTATAGGAAAGAAACGGAAAGGACTATATTGCTAGACCGATGAACGGAGATAGTGATGTGGATGAAAACATTCCAATCCATACTGCTCAAGGTTTTGGCTTAGGTTTTACAGCCGGCCGCCTGCCTGTAGAACCCAAGCCCATTCCAACATAGTCAACTATGGAGTTATTAAAAAATCTAAATTGTTAATTTTTTTCTCCCCACATAAACTCTTCGGTCAGTAAAGCAAAATGTATGGAAAGTTCTAAAAGTAACTTGACTTTTCATTCCGATTAAACGTTGCCAAGTGAAAGACAAATACCATTACATTGAAAGTAAGCTCCTAGAAATTGGGATTTAAAGCCTATTGTTCGTTATCGGTAGCGACTTAACGGAGTACTCGATGAATGCATTGTTCATGAAAAGAAAACAATTACACTAACTGAATATATTGCACATTGGTTTCTTTCTTTACTTATATTGCATTTTGTTTACCGTTTCACACTTTTTTGTTCTTGTTGAATTCGCGTATGTTCTTCACTTTTATTTCATTTCTTACACAGTCCATTTTTAATCCTTCACATATTTAAAGGACTTCAGTTTGATCTTTAAAGGTGTTGCCCTGATATAGATAATAATAATATTTCCTTGAATTCTCGCCGGTATTTTTTTATTTTGAGTCGTACTCCTTGGAAATAACAACTCAAAATGAAGTGTCACATTACACGTGACTTGGGTTCTTGAATGAAGGCCCCTAATATAAAAGCCGTATTATTGATTGCCCTGCATGTGGGGTCACGATGATGCCTGCCGCTGCGCGTGAGTCGGTATTTCGCGCGGGGCTGTGCAAGGTCGCGAGCGATGCGCTAGCTAGCACACGAGTAAAGAAAGGGATAGAGACAAATCTCTAACAAACTCTAAAGAGCTGGAAAAATTTACCTATACCTATTTGTAGCTTTGTCTCTGTTCCGTTTCTGTACTCTGTGGCGCTTGTCAGAAAGTAATGCGGGAATATTTGTTTTACATAATAATAATTAAAGGTAATTAATTGAAAATTTTCTGACCTTATTTTCTTTGTTATATTTTTTTTTCTAACATTTATATAATATTCAAATAAAAATTAAATCATGAACATTGCTTAGTTTACGCAATCGCAGGCACAGCGCGATAAGTCACTAAGCCATTGAGCTTCTCAGAAATCCAAGAATCCGTCTATGTGCGATATAATAAAAATATATCCAATACCCACCGTCCGTACGAAATATACAATATTTAACTATGAAATGGTGTCTTCAATCGACTGCATATGGATTTATAAAAGACATTCCGATTTCCGCACTTGATTTTGCACTTTACGTGGACGGCTTTACTGACGAATTTTCAGATTTGCGTAACTAGTTTGGCTGTTCATTGAATAATGGATAAAGTTTTCTTCTGGCTGCCAACTCAGTTATCAAGGCCATGCAGTTGCATAACCCTTCAAAATCAACATGAACCCCTCCAGAAACCTTATATCAATAATGTATAAGAATAGGAATAATTAATTCATCACTCATGATTATCAGTCGTCAAGACAAAGTTGTACTATTCTTATTCAAGGTGACACCGAGATGATAATTTCTATTTTGAAATATGATGTTGAATTAGGGATCATTGTGCTAAACTGGCATTGATGTAGATTTGTTTGTAAATGCAGAAAGAGGCATATGTAGTGGGTATAAGTATATTGTCCTATTAGTCATTATCTTCTTGCTCTGTTCCCAGTTTATCTGAGGTCGGAGCAATAGGTATGTTTCCTCTTCGATTCGTATCGGTCCTATTGATTTGTATGATCCACCACACCGGAAAGATGTTAGTGATGTGAGTTTTAGAAAAGTAATAGAAAAGGTCGAATCGAGAGCCTCAATAGCGTGGCAACATTCCAATACATACATACATACATAAATCACGCCTATATCCCCGAAGGGGTAGGCAGAGGTGAACTAGCACCCACGTTTCGCCAGTTATGTTAGGTCCCATGTAATAGGTGGCGAGCCTATTGCCATTTATCGGGCACAAGAGTCGCAGTAGGTACATAGCCAGATGGTATAAGAGGAACGCTGCTGCCCATTCCTCATCACTGATTTATCCTTAGTCGCCTTTACGACACCCACGGGAGAGATTTGGGGTGGTGACAATTGTATTCTACTCTGCCGTCACCACACGGTATTCCAATACATACTGCTAAAAAAAAGGTTTTTGCTTAGGTTTTACAGCCGGTCGCCTGCCTGACACCAACTCTCTTTGGGTAAAGAAAATTCAGTTAACAATAAGGTTTTACACTATTTATAATGCATCTTGAAGATTTATCTATAAATAAGGATTCTCGGAGAATTTCTTGAACTGTGTGTAGTTTCAAATTAGGTTGTCATTAAAATAATGTTTTAAGAAACGTTTTAAATCAATAAAATGTGTCTGCGCTTGGCGTGAAACATTTAGCTTTCATATTGAAGGCCAAATAAAATGCATGTCCAAATCCCAGTGCAGGCCCGCCGCCGTTCTCATCAGGTCAAGGAGTTTCAGCAAAACCTTTGTTAAAAATTATTCGTTTGTTGTCTGGTAAACTGCGAAATTGGCATTGCTTCTCGAGCAAAATTGCAATATTGGTAAGACGACCAAACCGATGCGCAATATAAGGCTATATTCAAAATTCTATGACCTTTGGAACCGGTACTGTATACTATAAAAAATTAGTTATCTTTTAGTAATTATTTGGCCAAAATATTGCTCTTATTACATTTATTCCTATTAACATATCCCCCACTGGTAGGGATACTTGAAATTTTTTCTTCAATTATCGCTACAAATAGGGATGTATGGAAACTTCTGCTCCATAAATCCCCACTGATCCACACTGGTGTGGAATGTTTAAAACTTTAAAGTTTTTAGAGACTACAAAGATTGGCCATGGGCTGAGCGTAAAAGATCTCCCCGTTAAGCAGCTCCATAATGCAGAGCTTAAAAATCGTTGCAACCTTTACGGTGTCAGTATGAGTTGCAATCTCTAATTGAAACTTTTTCTCTTTAAAACGAATCTTCTTAATAAACTTGTGTCTTTATTTACATCTGCCTCGTCTCCTCCGCAGCCTCGGTCATCGCGCACGCGATCCTCAACATCCCCGTCAACGGTACCCAGGTGACTGGGAACTGCAACGGCACAGAGCAATGGATCCTCATCAGCTGGTCTTCGGGTGTCATCAACTCCACCGTCGCCAACAGCCTCAGGCTGAACTACGTCAGGAATGACACCACCAAGGTTTACGCGCTCAAGAGCTTGAACGTCTCCCTCGACTCCAAGATGCTCGTCAACATCTGTAAGTATCAGTACTCCACCTGAACACCACAACACATTAATTTCAACATTATATAAATGTTAGAAAAATTATAGCCTTCATGCGGGCTATAATTTTTCGAACTTTTTCTAACCGCAATTTTCCTAATTTAATGTTATTTATTTAAAAGGCTTCCAGTGCAACCGCAGTTAGCGTAAATTTTTATTTTGTTAAGTTTGATGCAGTACATCTTCAATGTCGACGTGTAGGTAAAGACTGGGACACGTGAGAATATTTAAATGTCCCCTGCAACCCTCTATCTATGGAACTGTTGCCTGCTTGCATGATTAACTAAAATAGTTAAGCGGTGATGCGGTCGGTTGCAATGCGGCATGGCCTTGTATATGCCCCGCTTTAAGCGAGTCACACACAGCTAATATAATATATTATATTATAGCGTCTAATATAAAGATATATTATCTTAAACGGCCACACACATGTAAGATACCATGATCTATCGGAAGCAGTCTTGCGAGTCGCCTGATTCTTTCCATGTCTTAACATAATAATTCGCCATCTTAAGATGTCGTTGACATGTTAAGATGTCTCTCGCATATCAGCCGGTATCTGAAGATAATGTAAGGTAAAAGATATATTAATTGTGTGTGGTGGTTCGTTGAATAGTATGGGGAGCGATACGTCAAAAATACAATATATTTTATAGTAAATCTTCGTTGTGTGTGATACGCTTTAGATCCGTTATTCCGATTCAGCTGAAGCGTTGCTCATAATTAGCTAGTTGGCTGATTTTTTCTTGAAATTCAGTTTTGGTAATGCTATTAATCAATTCCGTCGACTAGCTCTCTGATATTTTGTCGTTTTTTTTCTTACTGTGATTTGTAAAGCGGTTGATAGATGAAAAAAATACTTTGGTAAATGAAACCGGATCGCTTTCTCTAACATTTCAGAAGGTCTACAAGTCACGTCGCGTCTTGCGTCGTGACGGCGTGGTAATCTCGAATCTATATCAATAATGCAACTCAAGCAAATTTTAACCACCTCAGTGGTCTAGTTTTTCGCCCACCGGAATTAAGATCCAGAGGTCCCGGGTTCCATCCCCAGAGGGGTACAAGACAATGTGTGATAAGATAGCCAGCCTCCCTGTGGTTAAGGGTTCCAGGTGAAGCTCGATTCCATCTTCGGCCCTTATCGTCACTTACTATCAGGTGTGATGAAGGGCAAGAGCTTCCCTGTCTAACTTAAAAACTAATAATAGCGGTATAAATATACTGTCATCAGTACGCGACGAACTGTTACACTTCACCAACCGATTTCGCGCTTTAGAACAGAGCTGTAAGGTTGAAAATAGGTCCGGCAAAGACGGATTTAGTTACGTATGCAACAAAGTAAGAATTATAAGGAAATGTTGTACCCACTACACGCTGCGTTGTCTATATTACGTTCAATAACTGGACACATGATTAGACGTTTTCCTGTTATTAAGTAGGTACCTAATTCATGCCGTGTTAGTTAAAATTATTATATCTATTTACAATTATACCTACAAGATATGCGTGGAATGTATGAAAAGAAAAATTCTAGCAGTTAGTTTACATGCTTGTTAAAAAAACCCTTACTGTATTGAAGTAAGGGATGCCTCTTCGCTATCAAGGAGCTCGCCAGCGCAGTGGCTTAGCGCGCTCGGCTTGCGATTGCGTACACTAAGCACGGTTAACTATGGCCGGTCATTAGATGGGTGCTCAAAAACACTTTATCTAACGTTCCTCCGTGCTTCGGAATGCAGGTTTAGCCGTTGGTCCGGGCTGCTTCTACAGACTTTGATACCCACCAATCTGCACTGAGCCAGCGTGGTGGGGTACGGCTAATCCTACCTACATTTTTCAATCCATAGGGAAGAACTGTGCGCAGTAGGGACATTAAAGGGCTGGTGATGATCATTAAAAAGTGCCAGTAAAAAGCCAGAGGTTCCCAAATTTTGGTTTTTATATCAAGGAAGTTTTAGAAATATCGTTTCATACAAAACGTACACGAAGGACATATGTCTCAGAGTCACAGACGGGACGTGCACGGGGCGTTTTGAAGGAGAGATGCCCTCTCCCCGTCCCGTCCACGCCCCGTCCGGGCTATTTTCCTGTTACATTACATGTACATGTATTACAGGAGACTTGACATACCTCTAGTTGGCGAAACGTAGGTGCTAGTTCACCTCTGCCTACCCCTTCGGGGATATAGGCGTGATTTATGTATGTATGCATAGGAAGGTCCGTGCCCCAGCAGTGGCGACATTAAATGGCTGGTGATGATGAATTACCTAAGATTTTGGTGGTTAAAAAGTGGTCTTTGTACTCATTTTTCTAACATTTATATAATGTTAAAATTAAAATAGAATGACATAATTTTAGTTACCTATTCTTTAGCCACCTCATGCCTACACGATTTGGTGTTGCAGCGACCCCCGGCGACGAGGTTCAGTTCTCGCACGGCATGGAGTGGCAGACGCCGCTGGCCACCTCGTACCGGTGCTCGTCGCTGCAGCTCAACCTGACCAAGGAGGTGGGGGTGGACGCCGCCTCGCTCCAGCTCACCGGCCTCCAGGAGGAGGCGTACAGGAGTTCGCACGGCAAAGGGTTCAGCGCTGGTGAGCCTAATACCTCATATGGTTTTTTATTCAACAAAAATCAAAAATTCAAAACATTTAGTGCATACTATGTTTGTGGTTAGGTGATAATACATATACCTACGAAAGTTTCAAAACATATACCTTGATAGGGTACAGCAAAAATCAAATAATATAATAAATAAAATAATAAAAAGCAGCAAAAATAAAATTAACGTTTTAAAAAAAAAATATTGAAATAAAAAAATAAGAATCTAAATTAGAAATACAAGAAATACAGAACCCAAATACAATCCCACTTACAGTCAGGAGGTGACATAAAACTTTAATCTTATCTCGGGCGACAAAAAGAAAGCCTCAGATTGCATATTTATCAAATTCTTGCGATCTGACACATTCGATGTTTTATCGCCCTTGGTAAATACTGTACTATCTATACTATTAATAATTCATAAAGCTGAATTTTTTGGTTAGTTTGGTTAGTTGAACGCGATAATCCTATTAACTACTGAATCAAATTGAAAATTTAATTTTGTATTGGATAGTCCATTTATCAAGGAAGGCTATTTAGTATTAGTAACCGACATTAATGCGAGCGATGCCGCGGGCGACCTTATATGATACTGCATCGCTACCAAAAGAGAGTCTGTGTCAGGCGCGCGGTCGACTGCAAAATCTAAGCCAAAACCTTGAGCAATATAGATAGGAATGTTGTCATCCCAATCACTCTCCGGTCATTGGTCTCTCGACATGGTCCTTTCCATCACTTTTCTATACATTCATTCATCACTAGCACCTTTCCGGTGTGATGGGTGATATGAATCAAAAGGGAGTGGATGGCTTGATGAAGTCTGACCGATATGAAACATACTGCGCCGATCCCACGAAGAAGATTTTTCTAATATTAATAATATAATGTTCAAATAAAAATAAAATAAGTAGTAATATTTGCGAATTTTTTTGATACTGAAAACCAAATTTTGATAGTGTTTATATGCTGCAACTTACTTTCTCGATTTATATCCAAGTCTTACAATAAAAATTATAGCACTCTCTTGTCGATAATGGCCACTATATTAAAGCCAAGCGGCACCACTATTTATTTTTATTATTTATTTACGCTGTCTGCCCGATAAGCAGCGAGTGTGTTATCAATGTATCACACACGCTGCACCGCCATATCTGTGCTTGTGGGTGAACTGAAAATAAAACCTACATTTTTTTCTGGTTCCTCGTATCTAAAGTGATTGCCTGCATTTTGCTTCCTAGTATTTACACTGACTTAGGTCCACGTCTTCCCAGGCCAAGTGGTTTAAACAGCTGGCCGGATTGTGGGACGCGCGGGTTCGAACCCGGCATTAGGAAAGATTATATTATTATTTTCTGATTAATGTCTGTTTTCACAAAACACTTTTTACACCTAAAGGATCTTTTATATAATATAATACTTCGTTGTTTTTAATAAAACGTTACCAAAATAATACATATTTGCTTAAATAAAGCAACCACCGACACAGAAGTGACTGAGTTTATTTTAATATAATTTATAGCTAATTTTTATTTACTGGAACAGTACTAGTCATTTAGAAATCGCAAAAGATACAAATTACTAAACTACCCTACTAAGCATCAGATTGTTTTTTATGAAACGAATTTTGGCATAGTAAAAATTGTGGTATTGATATAAAAAAAAATATTATTATTATTTTTTATTGATCAAGTGTGAGTTTTGACTTAAAAACATAATTAATGATCAGTGAATTACCCACATTGACTCCCTCTATCTGAATGAAAACAAATAACTGTGGACAGAGAGAATGAGATACAAATTCGCTATAGCCATATCTGTGTGTAATATTTTAAACCTCGATACGCAGGAGTAGGTATAGGAAATGCTAGGGAAAATCCCTAGCTTCTATTTCATAATATATTAAAAATATGGTATTGTATAATGATAATGTCTATTGACGTCATTATTCATATTAAATATCTGCTTCGTATTATCGGTGCCGTCTCCGTTGGGGCGTGATTTCGCACACGCCATATTTATATTTTTAGAATACGTTATCTATTTCCTACCATATATTGTTATATTATGAGCTTTGAAATTGTAAATTTTGCTGGCAGCCATATTGGCGCTACTGATGTGAAATTCTTTTTTAAAATACAAATATACAAATACAAGCCAGCTTGAACTTTAAGCTGGCTGGCAGCTTTATTGATTTCTCGTAAACCCTTACATGTGACGCCATAAATCAAACGTTATTACCTTCACAATTTGCGTCACTAGATGTTAGTAGAGAAAGCATATTCGAAAACGCTCCCGTTAACGAGATTCAGAAGTGCCAGCCAGAAGTTTTATATGTAAATTCAAGCTGGCTGGACACAGATTTTTGCATTTTTCTACTAAACCGCTGTACGTATCACAAAATTTTTAGCTCGATGACCGTCACAAATTTATGTGACGCCCGTTGATATGCAAAAAGTCCTCAAAATCACTTCTGTTACCAAGATTGAGAGACCAGCGAAAAGTGGTTTTTTAAGCTGGCTGGACACATTTTCGATCGATTATCTCAGATTCTGTGGCGTCACAAATTCTGAAATAAGGGTGTTTAGCCGTCACATAAAATTCCCTATGGACCTACTAAAATGTAAGCTATTTAGAAGATTTGGCCAGACAGCCTGAGCTACATTCGTCAAGACGTTAGACCTCGAAAACCTAAATCCAGGTTTGCCCCGATCCGCAACAAAGCGTCGACCCCGACACGTTCAATGCCAAAGTTGGTACTTAACGTGCCAGAGCCCAACGCCTCGCTAGCAGAACGGCACGCAAATACTTGGTGCAAATCTAGGCTGTTTAAATATGCTACAAAGAGCTCAAATAAGTTTTTAAATTCTCCCTTGTTAGGGAATGCAAAGGGAATCCAACCCTTACAGCCATGCCTGTATTTTTACTTTTCTTGAATTTTGAAAAAAACAGGTGGCAGAGAGGATGGGATAAGGGCAAGGTGACGAGTGAATGTTGTTCGCAGCGCGCGAGTGCGGCGGCGGCGACGTGCCGGACGCGGTGCCGATCGCGGTGGGCTGCGCGCTGGGCGGGCTCGTGCTCATCGTGCTCACGGCGTACCTGGTCGCGCGCCGCCAGAACCGCCAGAACGCCGCGCGCGGGTACCTCTCCATGTAGGCTGCAGGTCGGTACAACCCATCATTGCCCACATCTCGTTATACCCCCGAATACAGAGACGCTAGTAAATTATAGATGATGTTTTGTCGGTGCACTTCATCTTGTTCTATTGAGAAAATTAAACGTCTTCGATCTCTTTAATTACACATTTCTTCTTATTTATTAAATACCAACTTTAACACGCACGCTTAACAAACAACAAGTTGCCAACATAATTTGTAATAACTAGTGAAAAGGTCTTAAACCCAATGAAAAAATGCATGCCCCTACATAGGGTAATATTTGTTGTATATATCTCTGCCTACCCCGTTTTGGGAAATGGAGGTGAGATTTTGTATTGATTTCGTATTATTTCTAGCCGTTTGATGACGGCAGAGCAGATTGTATTGGCGAAACGTGGGTTCACCACTGCCTACCCCTTCGGGGATATAGGCGTGATTTATGTATGTATTTAATCAACATATTATTTCTCGGTTCCAGGTCCAGCAGCTGGGTTGTTAGGGTGTTTAATAGAAAGTCACATACTCCACGGTGTCGCGGCCACTGTCAACCAATCCTCGCACTGGCACTCTCAACGGTTGGAATTTCTAAATTTACTCTCGACACAAACGGCCGCTCTCTGAGAGACGCCAATTAACTTTAATGAGTACTTAATGTCAAAAAAATTAAATTTATATCTATATAGATCCGGCAAAATAGCGACTAGTTTTGAGTTGTAATTTTTTGACATTAAGTGCTAATTAACTTTAACTGACGTCTCTGAGTGCGGCAGTTAGAGGCTGACCCAGGCGTGGTGTACGATAGGACTGCTAACACCATACGACTTTCGCGACAGTCATGTTTGAATCTTTATCGTATGCAATACAATTTCTCCACACTCTCGCGATTAGATAATAGGAGTTGCTCAACTTTTTTTTGGTTTCTCTACGAGGTAAAATAATTTAATAAACAATAGATTGTAATCTGTGAAAATTTGAAGTACCCCGCAAAGAATTTAAAATTTCTTTTTTTTTATAAATTGATTTTTCTTTTATTTGGATGGGTGTTTTGTATGTATGTAGGGTCATGGGGTGAAAAGTGTACAGCCACGCCGGACAGTCTGTTGTAGAAATGTACATAATATATTTATATATTGGTTGATTTATAAAATTTATAAAAGAAATCTTAATTCCACAGTTTGTTTAAAAACAGCAATGCCCATGTGTGTATATGTACCGGTTATTATTTGTGACATTGGCCATAATATTAGGGTAGATTCTTGCAAGTCTCAACCTAATGTCCCGGAAAATATTCAAAAATTGAAGAAGGTTACATACGATGTGTTATCTATGACATATGCGACAAATTATAAAGATTTATATAGAAATGTGATGTTGCTCGTAGATTAGAAAGTAAATTAATAGTTTTTATCGTGTTTTCAATATAAATTTGTATTTCCATGTAATCCTGGTTTGTCTAAGTTGTGTATGTTAATTATTACGTATTCTTTTATCGTGATTGATTTTACCCAAAGATTTTATTCTGATTAATTCCTTTCGTGTTATACCTTTGTATAACTTCATGACATGATTATATTATGTAACGTACGTCTGTCCATGAGAAATAAATTCGTAAAAGACGCCCGTAGACATAGATAGTTGCTAACTAAATGCAGTGTCTTTTACAATAGATAGTGATCTAAATATATTTCTGTAAGTGAAACTAAACTGGACAATTTCATTGCTAATACTCCTTTTCAAAAGGGACACCTTTTGAAGTATAGTAATCAAAACACACATAAAACTAATTTTGAATGATGGCAACATTGGGTCTTCCTAGCTTTATGTCCCTAGTGTTGCCTGGCGCAAAAATAAGCAATGGATTGCCCAGTACCGCTGTGAATTACACCCTGAGCAGCAGGTGTTGTCGGAGGTCAATTAAAATAGTCGTCATTACAATACTATGCTTATAGTACATTCCACGGGTAACATTTATGCTGGGCATCTGTTAGGGGTGTAATGCGCAGCTGAAATTGGGAGTTGATCGGGTAGCTATAGGCGAGAGCGATATGTGGTTGGATCAATCATTTTAATAAATTATGTTTGTATATCTATGTTAATTATATTGTAGTATTTTCAATAATGGCCTAATTGGTGTAAATCTTAAAATTGGCAAAAAGTGATTAAAATTATGCTTTGTCTCATAGTTTAGCATTGTTCGGCAATAATTAATTGGTATAAAGCTACAATGAAGTTTATATGACGGAGACATGGTATATCGTAATGTGGATTATGGGATTTATTTCGGCCAATCACACGTCGCTCTATACGGATGAGTATGTAAGAAGTGGAAACAGGAATAAATGTTTTTTATTGCCACATTAGTCTTTTATTTCGTCATTTGTAAAAAGCGTTTTAAATAAATACGTACATTTATTATTTACATTGATGTGGTCTTACGTGTCTATATGTACATTTGGTGTTAAGTGTTGGACTTGGAAGGTAAAATTGATTTCACGCGTGACAAAAAAATTTACATATAAATTTCATTTTATACACTTTGCCTAATATAAAGTTATGGTAAACATTTCCTTATAGTTTGTATAATATTATTATACCTATCGCAAGCAACAGATATAGAACTGGGGGCCTACCGCCTAACTCGATTGCTAAAGCAAAAGCTATAGTTTATGACGCCATGCTGTCATTTTGCACCAAATGTACCTAAACTACCAGCGATAGCTTTGAACGAATGATCACCAAATGATTTTGTATGAATTTGGAAGAAAATCCGTACCGCCTAAACATTCAAGATGATTGCTAGCTAAATTGATAGCCGTAAGCAATGCATTGCTTTAAAACTATCATCAGCAATCGAGTTGGGCGGTAGGCCCCCTGGAATAGTAAATGAGTATGACACAGCTGTCTTTATTTTTCAAACTATAGTCCAACACCAGACCACGCTTACATCAACGACTGCCTTAAGTGCGATGTACTCTAACGCTTGCTAGCTTATAAGAATAAGTCTGCCCGGCTAGCATAACCACCGATACACGATATGAAAGCCATTTATCGCTTTGAACTGTCAAAAATATAATGATTTTTTTCAATACGAAGCGATAAAATGGCTTAATCATATCGTGTTTCGGTGGTTATGCTAGTCGGGCTGAGCTGGTAATAGTTTCCCAGTCGCCCCTTTGGCAGTCCAATGTGAACGCGACCTTACAATTATTGTTACAATAGCCTACTGAACACGTTTCTTCCATAAACAGCTCGCTGCAAAGCGTCCAGTTACGTTAACTATTAAAGCTGACCCCTAATCGTATGTACACGTAACGCATGACCGGTACCTACAGTTACTCTAGTGACTAAAAGGAAATAAATGCATGGTTTGCCAAAAAAAATAGCAAACAAGTCTTGTCCCTCTCTAGACAAGTGGCAAACCTATTTGAACGAATAGAATAACAACATATGAAACTGACGTATTACTGAGAAAACAACATGGCGACCGTCGTGTCAAATGTAAGAGTAGCTGTCAAAAATTGAAATTCGTTCATTGGAAACGTTATCGTTTGCCACTTGTCCAGACACCCTGTTCTCAGTCGCTATACAGCGTTAAGTACTTAAGTATAGTCCAAGTTCGTGCGCGACCTTCCTGCGGTATGAGGGGCGGTGGCGGGGACGGGGCGCTCTGGGTGTTGGCGGGGCGGGTGATGCGGGCAGGAGGGAAAACTCGCCCCTCCCCGCAACGCTCGACCCGCTAACATCTAGAGTGCCCCGTCCCCGCCACCGTCTCGTACCGCAGGACAAGTTGCAGCAACATGTCGGACTATAGTAAGTCTGTGGATGGACAACATTGTTCAAATTTGGATTGCGTATCGAAGATTTCTCCACCTTATTTCACTTGCTGATTTCAATGAGTGTCATGCAAATTACACGGTAATCTTTTGTCCTGTACATTTTCATATTAATATTTTTTTATTTATAGATACTTTATTCTGAACATCTGCAGTTAGGCAACCTGAGAGGTTACTTTAAAATTGCGATTGTTGAATGATCGGAAAATTTTCATTTATAATGGCATGATGTCAGACGGCTAGGATAAAATAATTACGCTTGCAAAGTACAATAATATGCGATACATTAATTACTTCAGATATTATTGTTGATTACACAAATAGAAACGATATCAGATACAAAGTTATTAGTTATTATAGCCACAGCTTATAAAAGAAACTGTCAAGACCAGTTGTCCATCACACAGGCTTAAAAGTTGGAAAATATTCATTTTATGACTCACTTTTACAGTAAGATCTAACAAGTTAGGAAACTAGAGGTGCACAAATGTAAAACTTTTAGATTGACTTAAAATTAAGCAGTATTTACACAATGAAATAACTTAGGTGTTGCTAACTATCAATACTGGTTATTACTTATATTAAGTACCTCATTATTTACACGAGTATTAACCTCTTCAATTGTGATGTCACTTTTACATTAGAATAAGAAAAATATTTACATTTTTAGCCTCTACTGGTCGTGTTGATTACTTATTTGTTTCTAAACTAAAAATGTTGGCGACAAACTCTTAAAAGCGAAAACAAATCAGAATTAAAATTCATTTGCATAAAATGAAAAATATATAACAATAAATTCTTTAAAAAAAAATTGATAATTTTGACTGAACTGACTGGTTAAAAAGTGAAACATAATAAATATCACCTGCGCGTTGATCACAATATTATGCTTACAGAAATAATTCTATTCAATTTTCTAGCCATTATCCTAAAGGCTCCATTTGGTAAAAATAATTTATCCTAATAGTTAGTAAGGCACATGACAGACTTGCATTGACAATCCGTATAGTGGTATACACTCTCTCAAAAGAAAGCAAAATTAGATCACTAACTGGTTTATCAACCAACTTATTTGACTACTTACCCACTAATGTCATGGGGGAATGTTATCCCAATACTTTTAATAAGGCACCGAGGTTTTCTATACTCATCGGTATCGGTGTTATATATTTAAATTAAGTAGTATTTTTAGCAATAACACCACCAAGTTGTACAAGTAACAACAAGTAAAACTTGAACATCTTATAAAAGTTGACAATGCATAAAAATTATGTGTGACAGAATTATTAGCCGCCGTCGTCTGATCTTCGGCATATCTTTTGTACAACAAAAGTAGCTGATCAAATTTATGACTGAACACAATATTCTTACTAGGATATTGCGAAACCTATTAAAAAAGACAAAGAAGGATATTGTAGGTAGTTGCAAAATATGCATTTAAGACCCTGTCCAAAAGTACGTAGGTGGACGCGTTTTTTATGCATTGCTCTTTATAAAGAGCTTCAGTAATTAATTTGGGTAGCGTCCAACCAGTAATGTACTCAATAACTAAATCGCTCCATCTGAACAGGCTCTAAAGCGGCCCGTAGACAGTCATCTCGATCGCAATCCGCGATCAAAATCAATGATCACGATCCAGATTGTATGTGTACGGGTGGCCTACGTAAGAGATGGCTCGAGACTCGAGTAGGTATGCATCAATCAGTGCCTTGTGGGACACGAGTCGAGCAGCACGTGGTGGGTGTGCGCGTGCCGCAGGTCCCTTACTCGCCCCCCCACCTCCACGTCCTTGATGCAGCCCTTGAAGTTCTCGCGCCCTCCATCCGCCCACTCCGCCGTGCCCTCTGGAACACAATAACGTTTTTTATATTAGCCTGTAAGATCCCACTGCTGCAACCCTACCATCTTGAGCGATCCTGAGCCAATTCCGTATTATTTTGTAGTATACCTTTATTATTATAAAAAAAAAAACAAGAACATTATTATAATAGTGGATGTGGTTTAGCCGCCTCCGTAGTCTAGTGGCTCACCCACCGGGATTAAGATCCAGGGGTCACGGGTTCGAATCCCAGGGGGGTACACATTTGTACTCGGTTTGGTTGGTGGCAGGACTTCTTTCAAGTCCGCCTGGCTAGCTACCACTATCTTGTCAAAATATGTCGTCATAATAATAATGTTAACAGCATTATTGTGTTCCGACAATATGTGATAATGTGATGAAATAACCAGCCTCTCTGTGGTTAAGGGTTCTAGGTGAAGCTCGATTCCATCTTCGGCCCTTATTGTCACTTAAAATCAGGTGAGATGAGGGGCAAGAGCTTCCTTGTCAAGCATTAAAAAAATATGAAAAATGTCCGTTTCCATTACACAAACATAAGCTCCAATACAAAGGAAGAGTTGGGCGACTTTAGACTTTAATAGCAGAAGATCCCCACCTGGCACACCGCCGATGTAGAGGGCGGCGTCAGGAACCGGGTCGAGGGCGGGCGGCGCGTCGTCCAGCAAAGTGGGCTCGGGCGCAGCCCTACGCGCTTCGCCCCCGTCCACCGACAGCGCGCCCCCGCGCCACCACACCGAGTGCCACGCGCCGTCGCACGCCCCGCTCGCACCACTCGGCCCACCCGACCCACTCGACCCACTCGGCCCACCCGCCCCGCTGAGCGCCACGCGCCCGCGCACCGCCCCGTCTCGCCCGTACCGCGTCAACACCACCTTTTGACAGAGATATGGCAATGCAATTTCCCTTTTCAAATTAGAAAAACAACGTGGTGTAGTTTTTCAAAATTTGTCATCATCATCACCAGCCCTTTAATTTCCGCACTGATGGGGCACAGACCTTCCCTTTGGAAGGAAGAAAATAGGAAGAATGGGCCACAACCCACCACGCTAGCCCAGTGCCAGTGGATTGGTAGTTCTAATGTGTTGGGATAATAACTTTAGACCAATACAAGGACAATAGGGATGATGACACTAACAAAGAATCACTGAAATAATAATTTAGGATAAGGAGTATTCGATTTTAAATTTTAACATTATATAAATGTTAGAAAAATTAGTACAAAGATTTTGGGGTTAGAAAAAGAATTTCGAAAAATTATGATCTTGAGGCGGGAATCGAACCCGCGTCCGCTGCTAAAGCGGACGGCGGAGCAGCGGACGCGGGTTCGATTCCCGCCTCAAGATCATAATTTTTCGAAATTCTTTTTCTAACCCCAAAATCTTTGTAGGATAAGGAGATTCGTTAAAAATCACTGATTGATATTTATTTTATAAAAATAAAAAACATAGCAACCGGGCTTATTTGGTTAAACGCCGGGTGGCGTCACGATGTCGTTAACTCCGTTTTGAAATTTTATTAGCCAATCAAAATCACTACCTTACCGTAATAGAAACTATCATTTTTACGCAATCGTGACGTCACAAACATTGCTGTTTTGGCAAAAAAATTTAATTGCACTATTCAAAACATGTCTTTTCTATCAAAATGAATTAAGTTTTCACAAAAATGTAATTTATTTTTCACTTCTCATGCTCTGAAAGTGCTTATTTGTGCAGGATATAGGCTGCACAAAATCGAATTTTGTGCTCTAGAGCATTAACGTATCTACTCATAAATGTATCCATATTAAGGCAAAGAAAATAAGCCATGCAGTCAAACACAATAACACGTTCAGAGATAGAATTTGTTTTTTTATAATATTTACTTTAATTTATTTGCCTTATGTGTTTTTTTTAACACATAATAGATATTAAAATTTAAATTCAATTACGGTAGGTTATTTAATTAATATAAGAAAATTATTATTAAAAAATAATTTAATACTAGGCTGTATAGGTCTGCAGCCCAAGCCTAATATCAATGGTAAAAACATTTTCCTTCAATAATCAAAACTGTTCTCATTTTAGTTTGAATTTTAAGAAATGTTATGATAAATCACTGTTTTATTTCCTCGCAATTGAAGTGAAAAGCAGAGTTTCTAACTCGTCCACAAAACGATTTTCATCCTCGACATAACTATCAGCCCTTGCCTTCGGCTCGGGCTGCTAAAAGTCTCGGACAAAAATGATTCGTTTTGTGCACTTGATGGAAAATCTACTATTTGGTAGGTATATAAACTAGACACGTAAATACAACGTGGTGTAGTTTCTCAAAATTAGTCATCTTGCCTGTAAGGGATAGGACTGTAAATTGGAGGAATAAAAGACATAGAGAGAAAGGAAAATGCTAGGCTCAGTGTGACGATATAATAATTCCTAGTAACCATAATATGTCATCGGCAGTACAGTACATACATACATAAATCATTATATCCCCGAAGGGGTTAGGCAGAGGTAAACTAGCATCCACGTTTCGCCAATTATGTTAAATCCTATGTAATAGGTGGCGAGCCTATTGCCATTTATCGGGCACAAAAGTCGCAGTACTTAGCAAGGTGGTAGGTATAAGAGGAACGCTGCTGCCCATTCCTCATCACTGATTTATCCTTAGTCGCCTTGTACGACACCCGCGGGAGAGATTTGGGGTGGTGACGATTGTATTCTACTCTGCCGTCACCACGCGGTACAGTGACAGTAATAAAAAAACCAAATACTAGGAAAAGGTGTGCTATCCTGCACAATGCCTAACACCACGCACCTTCGCATCCTTGAGCTCCAGGACGAAGGCCTTGGTGGCGACCAGCAGGCCCCTCGGCGCGGAGCTGCGGAACTTGAGGCGGACGTCCTCCGCCCCCGCCTCCGTCTCCCCCGCGCCCGCCACCTCCACGCGCGCGTACGCATCTCCTGGTTGGTATACGCAACGCAATGTATAATGTTATTTCAATACAAAGTTATATGGCTAGTGAAACAATAATGTTGTTATTAGAGCAATACCGTAGTGGTTTTAATTCTGTACTCTATTAGTACCAAAAAAATACAACCATATAGATCAAATATATCAACCCCCTAACATTGGTCCTTCGAGCCGGATACGCTCACATTTTTGATGAAATTAGCGGCAATTTGCTGCGGCAAGGCAATTTACCCTACTGCATTTCATTCGAGACTATAAATTAATTAAATAATGTTTTTTTTTATTAAGAATTATTTATCACGCACGGTGAATCCATGGAATGCTAAGAGTTGTCGTGTCTTTTCGTTCGAATAGGCCACTAGGAGATTCCTAAAGATTTTTTTCTCGTAGACCACTTTCAAAATTTTTCTGGTTCTGATGGATCCCCTGTGACCCCCGTTTCTACCACATTCCCTAAACTAACGCGTACGAATCGTGAACCCCCATTTTTTGTCACGCCAACGTAGACTTCGTCGAGTCTCTTGGGGGTCCACCTGTCTCACTTAGGAAATCAATGTGTTAGACCCACCGGCGAAGTAGGCAGCCTGCTCCACGTCTGGGAAGCACTGGCCCACGGCCCGTTGGTCCCTCGCCAGGTCTTCGGCACGCCCGTTCACTGTAAGTCGTCGCACGCATCCCACCAGCCCGCCCAGCCGTGACAGCTGCGCACATATGGAAAATATCTTATCAAACTTTATGTTGAAAATTCCAGAAACTGTCCAAATATCGACTCAAGATCACAAGGTCGCAACAGCCTCCAGGATCGTCTTCGTTTCTGAGCCTGATATCTGATACATAAATCACGCCTATATCCCCGAAGGGGTAGGCAGAGGTGAAAATTATCCACGTTTCGCCAATTTTAAGTCTCAGGTGGCGAGCCTATTTCAGATTTTTATGTTTTTTTTGCAGTTACCATGCAATTCGCGCCAAACACTTCCCAGATATATTAAAATGGGTGGCAGCATTTCTGTTACACGATCTAGCAAATGATTGCGACTAAAGTTCCCGGTGCATCTGGTGAAACGCGTAGTTCTGCCTACCCCTTAGGGAGAAAGGCGTGATTTATGTATGTAATGAAGAATGGACATTTTCTAGTGACGACATTACTAAAGGTCGTCGTCACTATAGTCCGCCACCGTCTCATACAGCAGGAAGGTCGCGCACGAACTTGTCCGGCTAGCATGACCACCCAAACACGATATGATTTAGTCATTTATCAAGCTGAACATACAAAATTGGATGTTCGACAGTTCAAAGCGATAAATGGCTATATTTTATCTTTATGATTATAGCATTAGAGGCTTTTTCAATTATTCAATTCAGGCTTATTTATACAAGTGAGAATGGTGTGAAGGCGCCTAGTGAAAGATGATATGGGAAAAGGGGGAGTTCATGCTGACGTCCAATAGAGGAGAGTGGAAGAAGAAGAAACGTTGTGCCGACCCTACTTACCCCGAATAGAGAAACGCTAATCAAACTTTGAGTCATGCTTAACATTTAAATGTTGTCAAAATTGACGTTTTTCCATACAAATTCTGACAGGTACTGCCCACTTAATTTTTTAAGCAGTGT
>OZ008341.1:17911012-17986433 GCA_963931975.1 Cataclysta lemnata
GCCTATGACAGGAGTAGAATATAAAGTCCCCTTCCGTCTTATTTGGCAGAATAACCTTTGCGCTCCGGCATTTCGGTTACGGCGGGCCTCCTAATAGCACTATTGAATAATTAAAGCATTATTAGACCCCTATTCACGCTGTTATGCCCATTGGGACCGACTAACTTGCCGGTATAGAAGTTTCTAGTTTCTTACACTTCGCTGTTTGTATTGGGCCAAACTAATCTGGAGCTTTATTGGTTTTAGTATTTACTAATTTGCAGCGTCTTGTATATGAGACTACGATAAATTAAATATGTATTTAGTTTCATTTGTAATTACTTTTGAACGGGCTCGGTGATTAATTTTATTATTGTGCAGGTCGAGTGCAAAATCATAATATGCAAGCATTCGTAACAATCCAGAATTTTTAAATTGTAGATAGCCTCGTCGATACTTGGAGTTCACGCAGGACTAGATGCGTTGGTGGGTCGTGCCGTCTATGGGATTAGATATTAAGTAGTTATTTCAATTCAATTCCTGTCATCATCATCACTGCTGGGGCACAGGCCTTCCCTATGGATGCGAGAATGTAAGGAGAATGTGTCATAACTTACCGCGCTGGCTCAGTGTGGGTTGGTTGGTGGGTATTAACGACTGCAGAGGCAGCCGGAACCAATGGCTTAGCGTGCCATCCGAAGCACGGAGGAACTGAAGAAAATAAATTTTTGGTCACCCAACCAATGGCCGGCCTTAACGCACATTTCTTAGTTAATGCAAGGCCGAGCGCGTGAAGTCACTGCGCTATCAAGTATCGTACGTAAGTGTTGTCGTTGTTGTAGTACAATAAACAGCGTGACCATGTCGTTTTTGACGAATAAAACTTCCCTCTCGATTGACAACACTGACTGTAGAAGTAAGTTGTGTTGTTGTTGTTACAGTGCAACAAACAGCGAGCAGCAACGGTGCGGGCAAGCCGGCCGGCGGCTCGCCCCGGCTCGGCGCCGACACTCGGCTGCCGGGAAACTGGGCGCTCCCTGCGGGCCCGCGCGGGTACAGTGCGGCGCGCCCGGGCCGCCTGCGGGCGCGGGCGCAGCGCTGAGCGCCGCCCCGCACAAGGACGAGTGGTTCGTCTGAGGCGGCCCGGTCGGGCCCGCAGGTAACTTTCCTTTTTAATTCAATCATAGTTTTATGTCACCCCCTGGAAGAAAGTAAGATTTTCCGTAAGCGTAGCAAGTGGAAAAGTCAACTTTATGGTCAAGTGTGACATACTAGTAGATTATTCATACCAAGAGCGATTAAACAAAGAATATCTCAGATCGCAAGTATTTGATAAATATATGCCATCGGAGGCTTTCTTTTTTATCGCCCGAGGTAAGATCATGGTTTTATGTCACTTCCTGACCAGGGGATGAGATTCATTCAGACAGAGGGGGATTTTTCATGTCCACTTTATGGTCAGGCGTGATTCCCAAGGTGGAAATCGAAACAATGTTCTTCTCAATCTGTGCGAATGCTTGGTCACCAAGACCACTCGAAAGACATTGGTCAATTCCCCATTGCTAAATTTCACTGATCTTTGATGATGAAGTCTTCGCCCTAATTCAAACGGGATAAAGTTCACATTTCAAGGGTGTGCTAGAAGCGGAGATGGTGTGACAACGAGCTGACGTGTGCGTCTGTCTGTTTGTCTGTTGCAGGGCGGGGGCGCCGTACCGGCCCCCACAGGCGCCGGCCCCGGCGGGCGGCGGATCTATCCGAACGTATCTATGTATGTACTACCTGATTTAGCGAAGATTTTTTTAGGTGAATTTTTACTCGATTAGATGAAGGCGCGCCGCGTGGCTCGCGTCTCACGGTGTCCAGTTTTTGGTGTTGACGATATACGCAATGTAAATTTAAATAAACTGTATGACAATTAAACATTTTTGGCTTACTGTTCGTATTATTGGGTTGTTATTACAACTTTCCCACGGTTTCTCCTGAATAAAGTGTTCTGTACTATGTTGCTTGTTTGTTATTTCTATTACCTACCTTCCCAACTCATATACAGATGTGGCAGTTCTACTAGCTGGTCTGGAAGCGAAAAATAACAACCCTTTAAAGAATGCGTCAGCCCCGACTCACACCAGAGTGGCGTCGTAAAAGGCGACTAAGGGACATTGCCTGGTGAATACCAATAAGCATCTTGGCGCATCCGAATAGTGGTGGGAAAAACCACCAACAACAGCATACCCAGAGAGGATTGGTGGCAGGCAGGCAGCCGCTAAGACCTAGGCAAAACCTTGAGCAGAATGGATTTATATGTTGTATTTACTATCATCGGTCTCTCGGCATGGCCTGTCTCTCGTTTACTTATATACAGTCATTAGCAATGTCTAAGGTAAGGATATTTTATGTACACCTACTCTATGTTCATCACCTCTATTTTTATAATACTGGCATATACTTTGCTGTTTTTCAATGACTTAATTATGGTCATCCGTCATAACATTGAATAAATTGCATAGAAGTAGTCAGTATTTTTAGAAGATCGCCGAACAACATAAAGTAAAGTCAAGAAAATGTCTTTCGGTAAAGTTAATGAGTGTATCTAATCTATACAGGGGGCCTAGACAAAGTAACATACCGACAATTAAGATAACGCAGTTCGATAAAGCAAAATGTATGGGATTTGACGTAAGTCGTCGTGAAATCACGTGACCAAAATCGTCTTCGTAAGTTCCCAGTTATGTTGGTAGTGCAAGCTAAGACGCTGTAGATACCAAAGTAATATGGCCGATCGTGACGAACTTCGACACGTTATCGTTATAAAACGATTGCCACTTGGCTACGGGCCTAAGTATTCGGGGCAAAACACATACATAAATAAATCATGATCGTTTATTCAGGGATTTTATTCGCACATAAGGACAGTATTTTGTCTTTTTCTTTGTAATATAAGAAATGTGTGATTTTTGAGCCACAGATAACACTGAATATCAAAGAAACGGCACTGTTGTTTGCCATAGGAATTCTTTGGACCATGAATCAGATTAAAATTTTAACCTAAATCTCCGTGATATTAAGAGAGGTATCAGTCACCAGCTAATTAAAAATGAGACCTTTTTAATGAGGTAGTATCTGTGCACTGTCATGAGCGAGAGCCGACCACAAATTCAGATAGATCTGGGGTTCATAATAAACAACCACAAACGCTGAGCAACCCTTTGTCCCTTTAATTAAAGTCGGACCTTCCCTTAATGAGCTGACACGCAATGTCCAATCAATTAACCATTTATCAGGCTGGACACTAGGTTACGAATACCTCTTTGCTCATATGCGTAAAAAATAATGAAAAATGTTGCTTAATTTCTAGTATTTCAGTAAGTGTTAAGAGATGAGAATGTTGAGATGGATGTGCGGAGTGACAAAAGGGAGTAAAATGTATGAAATTAGTGCCGTGTGGTGACGGCTGACCAGAATACAATTGTCACCACCCCCAATCTCTCAGCGAGGGTGTAGTATAAGGCGACTGATGTCAAAGTAGAAGACGACTGAAAAAATGGATGGATTGTGCGAGGTTTGACATAAAGGTGGAAATGACTAGTGACAGAAAGGGGACATAATTATGCACCAACCCCAAAATGGGATAAGTGAGATCATACATATATAGTGCTGGGTGATGATACATGCATACATACATAAATCACACATAGGTCTCATTTATCGAAATATTTCACAAAGGGATATTTTTCTGACGAACTTTACTACCGTTTAGGGAGTACCAGTGTGGTGACGGCAGAGCAGAATACAATTGTCACCACCCCCATCGGGTTGTCGGAAAAGGCAACTAAGGGTTAAGGCAGCAATGAGTTATGGGCAGCAGCGTTCCTCTTGTGACACCTAGCAATGCAATGGCATGTACTGCGATTTCCGTGCCCGATAAATGGCAATAGGCTCGCCACCTATTACAATGAGACCTCACCTAATTGGCGAAACGTGGGTGTTCATTTACCTCTGCCTACTGATATGGGCGTGATTTACCTATGTGTATGTATGTAACTTTACGTCAATATATTGGGGAAGACCCCTTCCCCCAACTATCAATCTTTTTTGGATAGGTTCATTGCTCTACGGTGGCATCTAATAACACCATTTTGTGGTCTAAGAACACACACTATGAAATCATTAGTCGTTTTTTGCCGATGAGCTGTCTGTCATTCCATATTCTGGTAAGCCGCAAAAATTGGCCCAGTGAAAAAGTCAATTTGAATTCTTTGTGGTATTGTGCACGAGTGATTAATTACTTTACTCGAAACCTGATCTATCTGGTTAATATTATTGAGTTCCTGGGCAGATTAGTGTTGTTAAAGAGGA
The DNA here is from genome assembly GCA_963931975.1 of Cataclysta lemnata. NCBI lineage: Eukaryota > Metazoa > Arthropoda > Insecta > Lepidoptera > Crambidae > Cataclysta > Cataclysta lemnata. The sequence goes on from OZ008341.1 coordinate 17,915,351, forward strand.
TACATTACATTAGTCTACATTTTATGTTCCGGGCGTGTGGTGACGGCAGAGTAGAATACAATTGTCACCACCCCCAAATCTCTCCCGTGGGTGTCGTACAAGGCGACTAAGGATAAATCAATGATGAGGAACGGGCAGCAGCGTTCCTCTTATACCACCTAGCAATAGCAGTGTACTGCGACTTTTGTGCCCGATAAATGGCAATAGGCTCGCCACCTATTACACGGGACCTAACATAATTGGCGAAACGCGGGTGCTAGTTTCACCTCTGCCTACCCCTTCGGGGATATAGGCGTGATTTATGTATGTATGTATATTTTATCCATGCTATTGCTCAATCTTCTATAAAACTAGGTGTGTGTTTGTTTTATCTATGGCGTGTGGCGACACCACACGGCCGAATTCGGCCTGCTATTGCGTAAAGTAAGCAATGTTCGTAAGTACGGTCATTGGATGGGTGACCAAAAAATTTATTATCCAAGTTACTCCGTGTTTCGGAAGGCACGTTAAGCCGTTGTTGGTCCCGGCTGCATCTGCAACCGTTAATACCCACCAACCCGCACTATTATGTGCGGGTTGGTGGGTGGCGCGTGATGGATTATTATGGTTCAATCTCCCTATTCTTCCATCCTTAGGGAAAGCTTCTGCCCTAGCAGAGAGGACATTAAAGGCTGGTAATGATGATAATGCTGTTTCTGGCAAAACCATTGGCAAACGTTATTATACTAAAAGGATATTCCCGAATTGGGGCAGCCGCGGGTTCGATTCCAGCATGAAGACTATAATTTTCTAAGTTTTTTTGTGATCTATTTTTCTTTATACTGAAAGGATCATTCCCAGTCAATCTTTCAAATAAAAAAGTGAGATCTCAAGCAGTGCAAGTACAGTTTAGGAATGAGTCAAAATGACGCTTTTTCGATTTCCACATGAAGATTATACTAGGTGGCCGCTATTTTCTTAGTGCCAAATTGTTCCAATAGTTATTTAAGGATATACCTACACAAAATTGTTTTTTTATTTTCCAAATAGTTCCCTATATAAAAAAATAAGTATACTAAATAGACCCAAGCTTTCCATCATCGTGTGTCAGGAAGGTCTAGCAAGTTGAAGATCTATTTTGGGAGAACACAGATAATGGCCCTCTCAAAATACGCATTGTTTTTCTTCGCACGCCCCGTAAACATGGCCGTAGTGTACGGTGACGGCCCGTGATGGATAGCCACCGTCGATTGTTTGATGGATGCCCGCTCCTGCTCATTATTTGAGTCAGATTGGGTTTTTGTTGACGACATGGCCTGTCTGATGCAAAGGCAATTGCTCCAGAGTTGTATATCGGCTTGCCAGTGGCAAAAAGTACAATTTTTAAACACGCTATTCATTCCTAATACTCTTGATTAGTCATTCATTGATTTTGGGTAGTGTGTGGTGTCGGCAGACCAGAAAACAGTTCAGTTTGTACTGTTAAAAATGTCATGTTTATCATAAAATTTAATCTTTTTAATTGTATGATAAATATGAAATTTAAATAAACAATAGAAAAATAAAATGAATGCATCTCTCATTGGATACATAATGCTAAAATTTTATAAAACATTATCCAATTAATTATACTGTAAATTATATGTTCACAAGTTTGTTTGTATATTTAGAAAATATTACAATTTTACATAATAACAGCCAGCATTATTTAATAATTTTTTATTTCAAATTAATGAAACAAAAAATATCTAACGCTGGCTGTTAATAAAAATATCTACACGCGGCGTGAAACTTTGAATACGATAACGCCATCTAGCGTCAGGTAGCCGAACTGCATAGAAAGCCCGTGCCTTCGATGCTTTTTCCTGTAAGCTTTATTTTTGTATCTGTGTCTAAAAAGCTTTTGTCCCTTTTTAATCTAAACAGTTCTTCAAAGTTATTATAAATTAATTATTACATTCCATTTAATTTCATATGGCAAGTTTTCTTTTATGACCCTTTTATGGCAGTTTCTTTAATAAGTATTTGGCGGTGTACAAAAGTTCACTTTATAAGGTTTCTTTTTTATTTTGTAGCTTTAGAGTTTAGCTTTTAGCTTTTAGTTGTGTTTCGGCCACAGCCCGCGTCAGTTCACGCTCGTTCGTGCCAGAAAACTTATTACGATCGCAATCACGTTTTTGACTGAACTTTTAATTTACCGGACTGTAATTCGCTAGACATCTGTGAAGTTGATCGAAATGTTGTGGATTTTATACTTTTTGTCAAAGTTGAATAAGTAAATAAAACGCTTTCATGAGATAAAACTAATTTTGGTTATAAACAAAATTTTTATTACCTATTCCATTTTACTTCACAAAAAAATTGGCATTTTTATTTACTTGTAAAACCTATTGTGTTGCAAAGTGTAATTGTGTCTAGACGTGGTGGTTTTGGAATTAGTTTCTAATTATAGTTATAGTGTCGTGATGTGTAAAGTGTGATGGTGGCAAAATGAGGTGCCCGTGGTGGCTCTTAACGCTCTTCTTAGCCGTCTCCGCTAAGAAGAAGCATCATCATCAAAAACCCGGTGAGTTTTTATATTTACATACATACATAATTTACGCCTATATCCCCGAAGGGGAAGGCAGAGGTGAACTAGCACCCACGCTTTGCCAATTATGCTAGGTCCCATGTAATAGGTGGCGAGCCTATTGTCATTTATCGGGCACAAAAGTCGCAATACAAACAATACAACAAAAGTCGGTATAAGAATAAGGCCTTGTACACCTACGGGAGAGATTTGGGGTGGTGACAATTGTATTCTACTGCCGTCACCACACGGCCATTTTATATTTATGTTGGTCAAAATGTAGTACGAAGTAAAAGAATGTTAGGTTTGGACGAAGAGAAGGAGAGGAAGACCAAAGACGACGTAGATGGATTGTGTTAAGGAGTATAATGATAGTGAGAGGAGTGGATGAGACATTGGTTAAAGAATAAGGATGGAGAGGAGTGGAAGAAAAAAGCAGTTGTGCCGACCCCGCCTACAGTGGATAAGGGTAGGAAGAAGAAGAGAAAAAGTACCTAGTACCTAGCTAGGTACTGTGATTATTAAGAAGTAGCGAGTAGGTAGGTATATGGTACTTATTATTGTTTTTAATTATTATGTAATTAGAGTAATCGTATATCTATCTTAAACCGAAGATGGGCATGAATTTTCATGTGATTGTATTTAAAAAGTGAACTGTTTAAGTGTTTTAAGTATATAAAAAATCAAAAAGTAGGTAATAGGTACTTGAATGATATGGCGGCACTACACCTTAAAAATACTCTAACTGCCGCACTCAGAGACATCAATTAACTTTAAAGAGTATTTAATGTCAAAAATTTTCATTCAAATCAAGACCATAGACCCGGCAAGAATAGAGACTAGTTTTGAATTGTCATTTTTTGACGTTAAGTACTCATTAACGTTATTTGACGTCTCTGAGTGCGGCAGTAAAACATATTGTAATTTTTTTTCTATCTACATTTAAGTATATACCTACTTAGGTACCCACGTATTTTACCTACATATAGATACGACTTAGATTATTATTATATTACAAGGTGCCTTTCCTTTTTGTATTGAAGATCCTAATCTCACACATTAAAATAAGAAGACATGTAACAAGCTATTCCTTTCTATGTAAATGAGATGTTATTGTAAGGTAAGTGTGTATTTATCTGCCTACGTTCATTTTTGACCGACTCATGTTTGATTTTCAGGAGGGATGAATTTTATTCTATTCTCGGCATTGAACTACTATTACTAGCGTAACTCTCGGTAGGTAATTTTAAAACCATTTTTTGTTTTTTATTTGACAACTATAATCAAACGTATTTCCAATTCTTAAGAAGACGTTTGAAATGGTGGTGATTTTATACTATATGATGAGATAATACCTACACTTTTGGTCACCCTTACAATGAGCGGCCTCAGTGAACGTTCCTCAGTTCACGCAATCGCGAACTTTAAAATAAAATTATTACGGTCTCTTTACTGTTATCGGTTGAATATCTCTACATGCTGTACTCCAGTAAAGACGGTCTATTGTCTCCAAAAGCGAAATTGTCTCTCCCCTCGTGCAAGGCAGCATTTCCGAGACGGTGTGAAATCACAGTTCCTGGAAGGTGGTCGCAGAGAATGCGGCACAGACGTGACGCTGTCACCCGATACCCTTCGGAGTGACATGGGCACGGGCAGCATTGGGGCTTCACTCCACTGACACGAGAAACTAACTCGCGCGAAGCAGTAAAAGTGAAAAGACCCGATGCCACTTTAAGCAAAACTATAAACTATGGTTTGAAACTGAATTAAATGGCATTGTAACAATAAGTGCAGGATTAGGTCAAAATTGATCATTATATCGAATTTTAACGAATGATTGCTGAAAAGGATAAATCAGTGATGAGGGATGGGCAGCAGCGTTCTTCTTATACCACCTAGCAATGTACTGCGACACTTTTGTGCCCGATATATGGCAATAGGCTCGCCACCTATTACATGGGACCTAACATAATTGGCGAAATGTGGGTGCTAGTTCACCTCTGCCTACCCCTTCGGGGATATAGGCGTGATTTATGTATGTATGTATGTATTGTTGAAAACATTAATTTCCTCCGACGGACGGTATGTCAATGTATGTTGTAAAGTTAAAAATAGCGGAAACGCTACTCAAAGTTTGAGTCTGGGTTATCATTTAAGTAATGTCAAAATTGACGTTTATCCCTACAAATTCTAACCGTCATTTTACACTTAACATTATAAACAGTGCTCAAAATTTGAGTGGCGTTTCATTATTCGGGAGTTAGTCCTTTTCGGGCAGTCCAATGTTATTATTAATTCATATTTGTCACTCTGTGGTAACTTCATGTGTCGTTTGCTTAGTTATACTTATTTATAGCACACCATAGCTTTTGCACTGGCCTACAAGCCTCTGGACCGAGTGGTCAGCGGGCCGGTTTTAGTTAATCGCGGTTTGTTTATAAACATATTGGATTCATTAATTTGTCAAACACTAATCGAGATTCTTTTTAATGCCCCATTTCCGTTCATTTTGGTCCGTTTCGTTGTTAGCTCGACTTGCGCGTGAGTGAGCTCGGTGAAATACGAGTCGCTCCCCGATTAATCAGTTCTCCAATTCGAATTTGAATTGTTACGATATTTTATATAGTAATCAACGGTTAAGTAGTTCGAAGTTTTTTACTGTTTGTTACCGATGCTTATGTTGTGGACTCTATTTGTTGGCTGTGTGTCTGATAATTGTGACATAAAATAATGTTCAATCAAATCTAAAATATGTACAAAAAGCTATAAACAAAAAAACATAACAAAGGTTGGATTGGCAACACGATAATAATAAACATTTAAGTAACAAATGTTGCAACTTTGATAACTCCTCAGTTGGTTCCGTAGGTAACATTTGTCTAGACACTTACGTACTGTTAATCTGTAAATGGAAGTATAAGTTTGATACCGTACTAATGATTGTCGCATTTGTTGCGTTCCATTCTTGCATGGGGGCGAAAAACAACGTATATTACAGTGACCAAGGGAGTCGTAAAAGTCCTTGTGAAAGTGGAGAATAAACCACCAACAACAGCATACTTAAAAGAGGGTTGGTGTCAGACAGCTGGTCGGCTGTAAAACCTAAGCCAAAACATACACAGCATGGATTGGAATGCTGTTTACCCAACCACTCTCTCCGTTCATTGATCTATCGACATGGTCCTTTCAATTACTTTTCTGTACGTTCATATAACAGCTCCTTTCAGATAGGTAATATGAATTAAAGGGGACTGGAATATGAGAAAGAGAAGAGGAACACGTGTAAGAAGAAGACCAATAATATAAGTAAAGAAAAGACAGTCCAGAATGGTTATTTACTGTCCTGTTTTTTTTTATATTTTAACCCAGTGAATATACCCTCGAATACTGAAAACGCTACTCAAAGTTTGAGTCACGTTCAACATGTATTGTCAAAATTGCAGTATTTCCAAATTTCCATACAAATTCTGACAGCTATTTCACACTTAACTTTATAAGCAGTGCTCAAAATTTGAGTAGCGTTTCAGTATTCGGGGGATAGTGTAGTAACCGCTCTACATGTCAGGTAGTAAAATACTCAGCAGTATCTCGCATGCAGCCCGCCTAGCATAAACACCGAAACACGATATAATAAAGCTATTTATCGCTTTGAACTGTCAAAAATTGGAGTTTTGACAGTTTAAACTGAAGTTATGGCTATATCATATCGTGTTTCGGTGGGCATGCTAGCCGGGCAGGTCGGTGATGGATGATTACACCAACACGCCAGCATCCAAGAATGTACAAAGCGCGAGGTGTAAGGCAATGTAATTGAAATACACGGGTAAATGACAGCTTTGTCCGACGCACCCGCGCCGCATCGTGGGCTACTGCAAATAGATAGGAGCGAAGCGAGACGTGATAGGGTTGCCTCTAATGAGTTTATAAAAGTATTGTTTTAGGCATGTGCGTTAACCTCCTCTCTAAGACTAGGGAAGAGAGTAATGTGCAGCAGCATTCCTCTTATACCTAGCAGTATACTGCGATTTACGTGCCTGATAGATGGCAATAGGCTCGCCACCTATTACATTGGACCTAACCTAATCGGCGAAAATTTGGTGTTGATTTACCTCTGCCATACCTCTGCATTACCACTGCCCTTCAGGGCAGTACCTATCACAACAGTTATCGTTATTTTGGTTATGATGTCATACAGTTAACCTTACGAAGATGTAACATAAATAATTCAGCTATATACATGTATAGAGAGCCAGAACTAAACCCTTAGGTTCCGAAAATCAACGAATCACCAAGGCACTGAGCTGAATCACACTAAATCAATTTAGGTTTTTGCGTAGAAGGAGAGCCAATTATTCATCACACACATGTGAACCACCCGGTTCTCTCATTACCTGTCAGGAAGTCAATTAGGAATACTGCAGGTGAAATGAATGAATTTTACCTTTGCTTTAAATTCCAACTCGCACAGCGTCAACCCTGAGTCCTGTTGGAACACGTCCGCGTAAACGCAGGTTAAAATTAAACCCCGGGGGTAAGACGACTGGTGTTTACGCCACCAATAGTCCTGATGGTGACTGATAGCTGCCTGCGCAAGGAACCGGCTAAAATTAGAACCGGTTTTAATTTTGTGCCGGAAAATAGTTTGCTGTCATTAAACACATCATTCTAAGTGGGCTGGAGTCGAGAATTTCCATAGTCGACACACTATTTTGAGACAATTGCAGACGGGAGTGAACGAAGGCGATGTAACCCATTTTTAAGTTGTTCGCATTCATTTTACGTATTGTACAACATTATAAAACTTAGGAGGGTCGTCTTTGTGGCTACTGCCGACCCCAGAAACGAACGATCAATTAACTTTAATTAGTACTTAATGTCACAAAATTTCGTTTAAATCTCGACCATAGAATCAGCAAGAATAGCGACTAATTTTGAATTGATATTTTTTGACACGAAATACTCATTATAACCTTAATTGACGTCTCTCAATGCGGCAGTACCTGAGTGTTAAATTACATTACATTCTTATGAGGAATCCGCTGCATGCCTAATTATATTACTTTTCCTCAATTTTTCATGATATTCTATTTCGAACATATTATATGTGTATATACACACATAAATTCCAAATAAATAAATACATCAAGTGCCAAGAATGGTGGTAATGATGAATCAATGATACCCCGACGTGACACCTACAGACATTTACCTACACGTATTAAATAAATACAAGTAGGATACCAAAACAGTCTACGCACTTAGCTAAGCTTGAGTGCTAAAAAAGTTAAAAAGGGAGGTGCCTATGTCGCCTCAATTACACATTCAGATAGCTTTTAAGGAGTGTTAAAATTAAATATTAGTTTTTACGGGAGGCGTCAAAAGAACACCGCACAGACGAGCAGAGGGGTGGTTCTGAATAAACACCCGGTGCCGTTAGCTCTGGCCACTCGATGTGGGTGTTGGGGTCCAGGTAGGCCCTTCGAAGAACACCCTTTGTTTCATGCGATTAAGTATCCGGGGTACAGTGCAGACAATGCCAGTAGCACTCGTCTACTCAGTGCCTTAGTGATATAATAATTAACAACTTGTGCTATTTTTTAATGATAATAATATTTTTTATTTGCGTAAGAACATGGTATAAACATGGTATAAAGGTGTTATAGTAAAGTATTAATTGCACGAGTGCCTGTAAACCCTAAACTAAAACCTTGAGCAGAATGGATTGGAATGTTGTCATCCATCACTCTCCGTTTACCGGTGTCTCGACATAATAATAATTATTCCTTTCCATCACTTTTCTATACCTATTTTAATTCATCACTAGCACATTCACGGTAATTGATGATATGAAGCAAAAGGTAATGGACAGCTTGATGACGTCTGAATGTGAATGATAGAGGACACATACCTACTGCGCCGACCTCAGATAGACTGGGAAACGGACAGAAGGATGATATATCGTCAACATGCAACAGGTTGTAATAGAATACGTATGAGACACTCTTTTTTATCGAAGTGGAATGCATTTACGCACCACACCAGCCAATAGCAAGGCGACTGGTGTGTGAATACCCACAAAACCACTTCTGTATAGACACCCTACTGTCGGCCATTGCACTGTGCCCGCAATCACCCCAACAACCTGTTGTTAGACCGTGTTAATTGTTACCCCGGGCCTAACAATAGCCAGTCACTGTTCGTGTTAAATTGACATAAAACCGTGTTTCAATGACTTTCAATATTTTGACGAATTCCTTGTCATAATTTGACAAATGGTATTGAACTTTTTATTAGAATCGACGTCATGTGGGCCGCTTCGAATCATACCTGCTGTTCAAGATTTGGACATTATAGGTTAGTCAATAAAATCGTGTTTATACAGGGTGAATTTGAAATAGGTCGACAAAATTTTACAGGACATTTTAACCGCTATAATGATCGTTATAGTAAGAATTAAAATTGTTATGAAACATTAAGTAATAAAATACAAGAACGTCATTATTAGATTTATTAGTTGCAGTCGACGCACTTGCGCGTGATTGTACCTACAGCGTTCTACTACCTAGCCGCGCGCACCCGTCCAGTTAGTGTAAGGTTCACTGTTTTTATTAAAATATCTACGATTATTTATTAATACTGGCAACACTGGTAATCGAACTTAAAAGATAACGGATGGCGAGCAGGGACATTCGAAGCCGGGCAGCGGAGCTGGGTGGTCGTGCCCTCCGAAATTGTAATAGGTGTAGAGATGAAAGCATTGAAGTACTGACTAACAATTGTACTGACTAACAAATGTATTCGAATTAAATGGGTCTTAATACAATGAACGGAGTTTTACTACATTAGCAACTCGCGAATTTCGAACGATTTATTTAATATTAAGAATTAAATTTAATATTTTTCTTCAATAAATTTTATATTTAATTTTTTTGTTTGTTTTATGTTTTTAATCTGTTAATTTTAATCTGTGTAGTTTCGAGTAAAAGAAAATGAAAATATTGATACTTTTTTGTCGACTTATATTCGTTTTTAAGCCTCAGTGATATAATGTTTAATGATTCATTTCGATTTCACCCTGTATTATGCAATGTTTTTAGTAGGTATACAAATTCGGCTACGTTTACTTTTAATTCGATCCGAAACTACTTCACTTTTAGGGTCCGTACCCAAAGGGTACAACGAGATCCTATTACCAAGACTCCGCTGTCCGTCTGTAACCAGGCTGTATCTCATGAACCGTGATACATAAAAATACAGTTGAAATTTTCACAGATTATGTATTTGTGTCAGGAAAAATTTACTAATGTACTTTTGCAAAATGACAAAATATGAACAAATTACTTTATGAGATGTAAAGTTTGTGAAACATAAATAAATAAAACGTTGATATGCGAAATGATAACTTTGAATTTCGTTGCTTGTTAACAGTAAATTTGATCAACCGAAGGAGAACCGGTACGGAACCCTTCGTACGCGAGTCCGACTCGCACTTGGCCGGTTTTTCTTATTACGTTTCGTGTATGGCACCGCGTAAAGAAATACAATAAGCAGATTTGCCCTCATGTGAAGGCACGCATCAATAAAATACTCGCTTGATCGAAACTGACCCAATATGTATCCGATAAATTATGCAGATCGATTCCACTCAACGTCGCGCGCGCTCTGGGCCGAGTGCGAGTGTCAAACAGCTGTCAAAGACCTGTCAAAGCTAATGGGTCCGGCGACATGACGGCTAATGGCGCGTGAGACCCGATCTCTCTCGAGTAGATTGGACCCGCTTCTTGTGCAATTGCAATGTGAATCCCTGCATTTACCAACGCCTGCAATTGAATCCAAATTATAATTCTACTGCCTAGGGATGTCTGTTACAGTTTATTAATGCACAAGTACGGTCGACGGCACTCCACGGACTACCCAAAACGGTCAAAGGTCTTCAATCGATTGTCAGCTTTAGCTAGTCCGCAGTAAAGCATATTTGGAAATTGGGGAAATTTTATTTTATGGTAGCCTGACATGGGAAAGGTGTATATCAGGGGAAGTTTAAATGTAGCGCCAGTGACTGAGATATTGCGGGGTAGGTACCCAATAGACTTGGATGGTTTGATTATGTTATGCAAGAGATGAAAGCTATGTTACTAGATTAATGTTAGGTATGAACGGGGAAGGTAGGTATGCCGTGTGGTGGCGGCAGAGTAGAATACAATTGTCGACTAAGGATAAATTAGTGATGAGGAATGGGCAGCAGCGTTCCTCTTATACCATCTAGCTATGTACCTACTGCGACTTTTGTGCCCGATAAATGGCAATAGGCTCGCCACCTGTTACATGGGACCTAACATAACTGGCGAAACGTGGGTGCTAGTTCACCTCTGCTTACCCCTTCGGGGATATAGGCGTGATTTATGTATGTACGTATGTATGAACGGGGAAGGACGTAGAAGGAAAGGAAGACTAAAGAAAAGATGGGTGGATCGTGTAAAGGAGGATATAATAGCGAGAGGAGTGGATGAGACATTGGTTACGGATAGAGAGGAGTGGAAGAAGAAAACATGTTGTGCCTAAGTGGGATAAGGGCAGGAAGAGGAAGTGGTAGCCCGACGTGCTGTTGACTGTACATTATCGAGATGACGTGATAATTGTACAGCCGACAATTTAAACTGATTGGCTGTCATTCATAGACATAGTGGCACTTTAGCGATTGGCATTGTTCTATCTGCTTCGTTCGGCGTTATCTTTTATAGTCCGACAAAGAAGTTGGTGTATCGCTATCGGAATAAGTGTGTCGTATTGCTGCGCAGTTTTACTGGTGGCTGCTATCTGAGCCTATGTATCCAAAAGCTAGTATAATTTTTGTATAAACATGCATATGTAAGTAACACTTTCAACATTAATAATACACATGCACGTACACACACGTACACGCTCACACACAATAATTAAAACACGTACTCCTTATAAAGGTAGTATATATAAAAGAAATAGAATAGTTTTTTTTTAAACCAAACTAAGCTATAAATTACCTTACCATAAAAATGTAAACAATAATTAATTAAGATGGGTTCCGTATTAAGTGTCTAGTATTAAGTTTTATATTTCTTAAGATATAAAAATATTAAAAAAACAAACATTGGTGGCGGCAGTTTTGGTGCCAAAATTATGCAAAACATTACCTGTAAGAAATCTCTTGTTAGATTGTCAAGAAAATTAGAAAGTACAGTCCTTAACATGAAGTAATTTGTCGTCTGCGCAAGATTAATATCGGAGTTTCCTAACATGCGGCCACGTGAAATATGGGAGTGAGGTAACAGGGCCGAGGTGGAATTTGAACAGGACCAGCGTCTTCCTAATGGGTTTTCTGGGAAATAGTCGGCGATATTAATAATGGTACTTGCGACGTGAATGGGGTGAGGTTCACGTCACGACCGAACCTTCCAATGATAAACTTTACTTGCTCCATGGTAACGTAATATTACTTGATTAACTTAAACGGTTTGACAATATACAGTATACAGTTAAAGACTGTCATGGATTTTACGCTAATTCTTTTGATCCTGTAACTGACCGAACGATAAATTAATATCGGATTATGTCAGGAGGTAAAAAGTCAAATGCTCCTGTCAATTCTATTCTAAATGCAAACACACTGCACACAAGGCACAGATCTAAGTACTTAGTGTTATTTTAAAAGTTTTTGATAGACTAACTGCCGCACTCAGAGACATCAATTAACTTTAATGAGTACTTACTGCCAAAAAAATTCATTTAAATCTAGACCATAGAGGCGGCAAGAATAGCGACTAGTTTTGAATTTTAATTTTTTGACATTAAGTGCTCATTAACGGTAATTGGCGTCTCTGAGTGCGGCAGTAAAACCTTAGATAGATATTTATGCTGGGACAGAAAACTATGGTTAAGCCTGCCACAAAGCATGACATAGTTTTACCGAGTAAGTATCGTCACATAATTAAGACCTCAGTGGATGATCAAATATTTTTGCAGGGCTGTCCACAGTCACAATTATTTATGTTGGTGACTGTACCTATCTGGAAATAAATATATTGTGTGATAAATGCAACAAACCGGCCTTGACCTGTTGGACTGGTGTGTAATTGTGACAAGTTTATCACGAGCGTCCACTGACCCTCGTCCATTTATAAATCGATCTGTGGTATCATCATCATTATTATTATTGATTATTTCAGAAGTGCTCAGGTAGATCAGATCGCCAGCAGTTTCAAGTTTGAACACCCCTTGTTTATAATATATGTTAGCACTAATACCTACATCACATTGTATTCCTCACCGATACTCCCTATATTAATTTGTGAAAATGGTAAGAAATCTACAGAGAACCGATTGCAATAATAATAATAATTGATTTATTAATAGATAGGTAAGAACAGTTTGAATTGTCTTACCGCATTAACCAGAGATAAATCCCGGAACACTGAATGCGAAACCGATGCATGTTTCTTTGATATGTCAACACATAGAAGCGTTAAATATCCTGGTTTAAAACGTCCGATTTGAATCTTACCAACGGTATTTCTTCCTTAGCGAGGACCGTTACGGCTAATCAGATCACAATTAAGATTCCACAATCACGCGAATCTAGGTAAATAACACAACCTATATCCCCGAAGGGGTAGGCAGAGGTGGACTAGCACCCGCGTTTCGCCAATTATGTTAGGTACCATATAATAGGTGGCGAGCCTATTGCCGTTTATCGGGCACAAAAAGTCGCAGTAAATTGCTAGGTTGGTATAAGAGGAACGCTGCTGCCGATTCCTCATCACTGATTTATCCTTAGTCGATTTGTACGACACCCACGGGAGAGATTTGTGGTGGTGACAATTGTATTCTACTCTGCTGTCACCACACGGCCTATTATATCTGTGGTCTATAAATGCCTCTCTATAGATGCCTTTCTTAGAGATATTAAAGGCATGTGACAATTTAAATATCTTGAGGCTGTAAAGGATTCAATCAATAGACTGTTCTGTAATTCAACCTAAGTTTTACTTAGGTAGAACGTTCTGTACAACAAAGAAGCTGGTTTAATTTACTCTTGATCAATGCTCTCAAAACTTTTAAAAATTCAGAGACTAGAGGGGAGAGTACTCAAAGTGTTTAAAGGCGAAGTAAGCGGAAGTTGATCATTGTCTGCCTGTCGTGTCTAAAGAATACTTTACCTCCAAGGTATTTTTTTATGCTAGACAGGTAAGCTCTTGCTCTTCATCTCACCTGATTATAAGCGACGATGAGGGCCAAAGATGGAATCGAGCTTCACCTGGAACCCTCAACCACAGATCTTGTCACAGTTGTCGGAACACAAAAATGCTGTAAACATTATTATTACGGCAACAGATTTTGACAAAATTGTGGTAGCTAGCCAGGCGGACTTGAAAGAAGTCCTCCTACCAACCAAACCGAGTACAAATTTGTACCCTTCTGGGGAACGAACCCGGGATTTCTGGATCTTAATTCCGATGGGCGAACCACTATGCCACGGAGGCGGTCAAAGGTGCTCAATGAGCTGAAAGTAGGGGGCCAGCACAAATAGTACGAGAGACGTACGCCGAGGGGAAGGGGCGGTGTCGCCCGTACAGATATAGACCTCGCTAATTGCGAATAACGGAACGTAACATATTCAATAGGGACGATAGACGGTTGCCAACTCTGTGCAAACGGTCGGAGAGATCAGAATCGGTCGGGTCGCAAACGGTTCTTGCGACGGGGAGTATTGGTGGCGAATGCTGAATCACCGGTCACTTACCCTCGCGACGCGACTAGAAAATAAGTTTTCGAAGATAAAATTATTGCTGTCGGTCACTAATTTTAATTGGTGATGTGACGAGAAAAGTTTTGGAGTAAAGACCCCAGACAAACTGGGAACACGCTTGGAAGAAAAGAAAAAAGATTGTTCACACCCAAACAGAGTTTATTAATTCAAAAATATACATACATATAAATATTATTTAATTTTGTTTTTATTGTAGGAATGTTAAATTATCTACTATATAATTTTATTAATTAAGGTGGCAAATTTTATTATTCTGAGATTTTCAGTTATCTTTCTAATATGATCTAGGTTGCTATAGTGTAAAGAGCCATCTGTATACGATATACATTGCCGTTGGGGATCAATAAACAAATTATCCGGTTCTATTCATTAAACTACTATTACTAGCGTTTACCTTATAACTCAATGGTTCTATTGCTCTCCAGTGCATATCATACTAGATATAATTTCTTGTACTAAACGATCGTAAGTTATTGTTACGTTAGTTATACTAATAAATGTATGGCACTTTTATGATAATTATGTTTATATTTACGCGTTGGCGACAATTGTTCTCGCGGTGCGTCCGCAGTTATTTTTACATCACTTGTTCCGTTTCAGTGCGCGGTGATTCACTGACACCGGCGCACGCGCTCTAGTTAGGTTGAGATTTAATTTGTTTATCGATTTTAGCCCAGAATCTCACTCTAGCTTCTTCAACGAACACACGAAAGGGTCGGCTCCAAGTAACAACTTAAATATCTTACAGATCATACATACATAAATCACGTCTATGTCCCCGAAGGGGTAGGCAGAGGTGAAATAGCACCCACGTTTCGCCAATTATGTTAGGTCCCATGTATTAGGTGGCGAACCTATTGCCATTTATTGGGCACAAAAGTCGCAGTACATTTTTGACAGCAGCAGTTTTGACAGCTATAAATAACAAAACTATTATTATGCTGTTGAAGCGATGCTGAAATTGTTAAGTCTATTTCATACGTTCCACATAGATCAAATTCAGAGTTCCTCCTTTTAACTTTAGATATTCTAAGTGTTTTTATATTTATTATTTATAGTATTTGATACAGAAACTTTTTAAGCTGTCACTGCCGTCTGCAGAGAATATGAAAAAGTGTTTTTGAATCACTTCCAGACGAGCCTGTACCCAACTACAGTTACTCGACTGCACCGAAAGAAAGCATTTCGCCAAGTAACAAGACGCTGCGCGGGCGCAGTGCGTTGACATTTGCGTTTTTCCCCTACTTCGGTGCCGATTCCCCATAAATCCGGCGCAGTATAAGTATAAGAATGTAAACAAGGCTATTACATTACGCAGGCCTCATTAAACTTACGTATTTCACGTCATTAGCTGTCCCGAGAGACGCGCGACGCTACGCATTCGGAGAACGCGTCTTTTAGCACAGTGCATACGTATACGGTAAAACTTTATATGATACTACATACATACGTCACGCCTTTCTCCCACAGGTGTAGGCAGAGATTACTTCTTTCCGCTACGATCCTAACATACCTCCGAGACCTTCCCTTGCCGTTTTCTCAAGTAAATTCTCAATGGATAAACATACATACATCACGCCTATATCCCCGAAGGGGTAGGCAGAGGTGAACTAGCACCCACGCTTCGCCATTTATGCTAGGTCCCATGTAATAGGTGGCGAGCCTATTGCCATTTATCGGGCACAAAAGTCGCAGTACATTGCTAGGTGGTATAAGAGGAATGCTGCTGCCCATTCCTCATCACTGATTTATCCTTAGTCGCCTTGTACGACACCCACGGGAGAGATTTGACAATTGTATTCTACTCTGCCGTCACCACACGGCCGTAATAGGCATGCTGAATACATCAACAAATGCATTTTTACCTGCTGCTCCTACGTTTACTATGCTCCCAAGCGGCAAACCGGTTCGATTCCCGGCCCAATTATCTGGGCCCGCTCCCCTTGGCTAATTGGCCTAAAGCAAGTCCTGCCCACGGCCTTGTAACTTTCAACTATGTTAGCATGTTTTGTTAGTTTGGTGGCGCTGTCGCTTGTGGATTGTGACAGTGGTTGCGAATTTCAAGCGAATGGAAGTCGCATTGTATTTGCCTCTTTAAAAATGCAAATAAAGATTATATTCTTTTTCTTTTTCTGGTTTTTCTTTGCTGTAGGTATAGCAGAACAGAATGCGATCGTCAGCAATATCATACACATCTCTCGTGCATGCCTATTAAAGTTTGAAGGCTTACGTTACGCCAAAGGATTTAAATTTCTTGTGCTTCAGGAGACATGTCCACTTGCATTTGGTCTTGGCTTCTATGCGTGGTGGTGCTATAAAATCCTGCTACTGGAAAAGATTGATAAAAGCAACATGATGTCACTAAATCATTTTTTTTTTATTAGCATTTGTTATTCCTACATAAATTACATTCTAATGTTTAATATTTTAACAAAATGGTTAGGTACTTAGTGTTTACCAGTTAACGGTGAGAGTTTCCAAAGTATTTGGAACAAATTGTGTCCGTCATACGGCTTCGGCACTTCCTGGAGTTGGCACTAGTTTCGTAACTCTCGTTTTTCCCATAACAAATTCGGCTAACTCGAAAAATGACGACAGTACACGGCCGAATGCGGTGCGTAGCCGCATACCAGAGCTGGCCTTTTGCGTTCACAAGTCATAAGCGGATAGCGATCGGACATACAAGTTTTATGTATGACAATTGC
Organism: Cataclysta lemnata; assembly: GCA_963931975.1. NCBI lineage: Eukaryota > Metazoa > Arthropoda > Insecta > Lepidoptera > Crambidae > Cataclysta > Cataclysta lemnata. The sequence continues at coordinate 17,932,407 of OZ008341.1, forward strand.
AAGTCTGTGGAAATTAAAATTTCGTACTTAGGTGCTAAGACATGTAGAATGCAGTTGTAACGCCGTGAAATATGTATAAAGAAAGGCTATTTTAAGAACTATTTAATGCCTTTTTTAAATAATATTTGTTGGTGAGTCGTCCCTGTAATTGAGAGAAATACATTTTTTCAGTGCGAATTGACTCTATTAGCAGTGCCAATTCCGTCTTTGAGAAATGAATATATTTATTACTTCTTATTAAACTAAGTTGTGTGGAAGATCTCTAATACCTATAGCGATGAGGCCACCCATTGTACATTGTTTTTGTTTCCTTTATGTATTGAACATTTATAGGTGTACAATAAAGAAGCTAGCTTTCTAGAATAAAGTCGTTTACAAAAACAATTAAATATTAATTTCGCTCTTGTAAGATTTTCAACCAATTTTCTCTTGAATTGTGCCAAACGCAAACAACGGCTAATGTTTGCTGGTCAAACACTGGACCCATAGGTGCATCTGTGGCCCCGACCGGCCTCGCGTGTGGCCGCCGTTGGTCCAGGACAGAACTTCAATCAAATATTACTGCTTTATCGCGGCAAGATCAATTGTAATCAGTACTTATGTACATAAAAAAATCACGCCTATATATATAGGGGTAGGTACAGTTAGGCAGTTGTGAATTAACACCCACGTTACGCCAATTAGATTTAGTCCCATGTAATAGGTGGTGATCCTATTGCCATTTATCGGGCACAAAAGTCGCAGTACATTGCTAGGTGGTATAAGAGGAACGCTGCTGCCCATTATTCATTGCTGTCGTAACCCTTAGTCGCCTTGCATGACACCCGCAGAAAAGTTGAGGATGGTGACAATTGAAGAGGCGAGTGGCCAAAGGTGTTAACTAACAAGAAGTTCAAAATGAGTTACGTGAGTTTGAAATGCCTGAAATGTGCCTGAAATGCATGGTTGACAGTTAACACCTTTGTTAGGGTCTGTATTTTTGATACGATTCAAAATTTGGGCATTTTGAGTTCATCAATCGATTTTCCGCCACATAAAATAATTGTTCATTTAAAAAAAGTATTTTTGATGATAAAAAAATATACATACATACATACATAAATCACGCCTCCATCCCCGAAGGGGTAGGCAGAGGTGAACTAGCACCCACGTTTCGCCAGTTATGTTAGGTCCCATGTAATAGGTGGCGAGCCTATTGCCATATATCGGGCACAAAAGTGTCGCAGCACATTGCTAGGTGGTACAAGAGGAACGCTGCTGTATACTGCATACTGCTCTGCCGTCACCACACGGCAGTGTAATTGTGGTTTAAAAGTGAAATCACCTGAATAAGCCTCAATAATTGTACCTGTTTTGTAATACGAGCATTTCACTGTCTGCTGCCATGCCAGCACGTGGCATTTCGTCATGTTACAAATCCACGGGGTTTCTGTTAAAGCTCCGTGTCCCGGAGATAATCCCTCTGATGCGGTTGCGTGGAGATAGTTTATTTGTTGCCGAGACACCACAAAAAATATGTATTCGGACCTTATGTTTGGGGATTAGTGGTAGAGTGACAGTATACTTTTTTCCAATATGAACTCTAAATTAATGTCATTACCGACACTAAACTGCTGAAGCATTAGTCCGCTTTAGTAATATAAGATTTTTAACAATTTTGTCATTCTGAAAATAAACATATATTTTTGCTTTATTATAAATAATTACTTTGGTAAATAAATACATAAATATTTTTACACTTACACCTATAATCTAGCCCAAAGTAAGTAACCTAAGCACTTGTGTTATGGATACTAGATGACGGACATATTTTTATTACCATAATAATTATGTATATAAATGTTGAAAATAAATGTGATGAGGAATGGGCAGCAGCATTCCTCTTATACCACCTAACAATGTACCTACTGCGACTTTTGTGCCCGATAAATGGCAATAGGCTCGCCACCTATTACATGGGATCTAACATAATTGGCGAAACGTGGGTGCTAGTTCACCTCTGCCTACCCCTTCGGGGATATAGGCGTGATTTATGTATGTATGTATGCAAATAAATAAGTCTAGCATTAGTAAAGGACCTCGTCTACCCCTTTTGGAAAGGCGTGATTTCTTTATGTATGTATTTAAATAAGCGTAGGTAGGAGGCGGTCTCTTCCAATGTTACGTGTAATATATTATTTCATAACTCTTACGGTTATTGTGTTTAGAAATCTTTACCGCTGCTATAACTTCAGATTCGCCCGCTTACTACCTGTAAAGTGCACAGAATAAATAAATTATACGTAATTTACGCACAATAAAAACGTAAAACTGAGGAAAAGTAATGTTTATTAGTGAATATTAATATTAATTAGTCCATAAAATAGATGTTTACCGACCAACCGATTGCACGTTACAGGTAGTTATAAACCTTATCGACCTAAATATCTACTTATTACACACACGTAAATGACACTTTTTATTCCCAAAAGGGTAGGCGCTAGGCAGAGGTGAATTAACACCCACTTTTCGCCTAGTATGTTAGGGCCCATAAATCTATTGCCATCCATCGGCCATGTAAATCACAGTATGTTGCTAGGTTTAAGAGGAACGCTGCTGCCCATTACGCTGCTTAACCTTTAGTCGCCTTGTACACCCACAGTACAGATTGGGGTTCGGGGCAGTATATTTCCGAAGAGGAAACATACTGCGCCGACCCCAGATATCGGTCAGACGTCATCAAGTCACCCACTCCCTTTAGATTCATATCACCCTTGAATATCATCATTGATTAATGAATGTATAAAAAGAGACCGCTGATTGGAATGATAACGTTCCAATCCATACTGCTCAAGGTTTTGGCTTAGGTTTTAAAGCCGGCTGCCTGCCTGACACTAACCCTCTTTGGGTATGCTGTTGTTGGTCGTTTGCCCTCCATCATTCGGTAGCCCTAAGGTGCTTGCTTACCTATTAGTCTACACCGGGCAATCAAAGACAAAGCAATGGCCATAGAAAGCAACATAAAACTAATTATTAAAACACAAAAGAAAGCAGTGAGTAAACATAGATAACGCTCAATATTTATGGTGCTAATGTTCCATACGTTAATAACAATTCTTTAATCTGAAACCGATAACGCCCGGCCGATGTAAGTACTTGATGTATTACATCTTACCGAAGTCATTTCGATTAACATCTAAATTAGTGTTAACAAATTTAAAACCTACTGCTTTGAAACACGTTTCAAAATACTTTGTTTCTTCCACGAAATAATGCGGTATCTTACAGCTGTAAAATTAAAAAAATCGCTTTGTGGTGAGAGCCGTAAAATTATACAGAAGATGCCGCCATTCGTCACGAAGACAATGGTCTCTCTATTATTGATAAGTGATGATGGATTTTGAAGTGATACTTCGCTTTTGAACCTTTCTTTAAGTAGACCTATAAGGTTTTCTCAGTATATTATCTGAATAGGTATCTTTTACGAGTACACCCAAATTCTAGCCTGTGAGCATAATTACGTGTTAAGAATAAGAAGTGAGGAAAAACTTGATTTGTGTAGCTTGTATTTCACCGATACGTTTCTATACAGAATTGTGTATTCACTCAAGGCGATGCGATGGATGAGACTTCAGATTATACCCTAACAAATATTAACCGATTTTTATATTAACGAAAATATTATCTATGTGCCGAATACCTCATTTAAATCATCGTTTCTTACACTTTTGATTTTTAAAGTTTATAAAATATAATTAGGATAGGATAAGATATATATAATTGTTTGTGTTTGTTGTTTACTGAATTATTACTGGTTTATCCTAACTAAACCAATAAAATGCTACTACATATTAAGTACAGATGTTAAGATGAAATAAGATGTTAAGTTATTATCATTTTTGCTGGAAATTTTACCATCACAATGTTTTAAAACAGACAGCAATAATCAAGGGGTCGCGTTTAAATGTTAAAACTTGAAAATATATAACACTATGTTTTAACCATCGGTTTCCCAGTTACTTAGTGGATGTGTGTGACATTGATTCATCGAACTCAAGATCAACAGATGCACCCCGTTTTATTGCTCTCTTTACGACCGATCTCGATTCATCAGAGGACAAGGTCGTGATTCACTATCCTCTGCTGGCTCTCCACAGGCGCTTGCGGAACTGCTTGTAAACTGATATGCAGTGTTATTATATCGTTAATTGTTCGGAATCGATTTTTTATGCTACCCAGACTAGTAGAACATAGGCGCCTGCATTAATATACGATACATTGCTCGTTATCAGTGTGTTAAAGCTTCGAGGGGCATTATTGATTATCGTTGCAGGACTGAAGAATATCATCGATATAATGACAGAGGCTGGGGTCACCATGTTAGCAAACCCAAAAGCTAAAAGATAGTACGATAAATAACTTTAGTATTCTGGTGTAAATATACTTTAATGGTTTTTTTTTTCCGACGATCAGTAGATATACACTTTGAGGTCATCCCTATTCAAGAAGACTGGATTTTTCATCATGGACAAAGGATTTTTCTTTCGTTTTCCATAATATCATCCCTACTTCCCCGGCGCTTGATGCATCCAAGAATAACTAGCTTCTTATCGGTCAGGTATCGTTTACTTCGCTTATAAAAATTACTATCTATATGAACGTTACTTTCGACGAAGCTTGGGAACTGGTTGCGAGCGACGTCGGGTGCCGCAGATAGCTATCTTGTAGGGTGTCCAATAAATAAAGACGTTAAAGTCGAGAAATAAAGACATTTGTAAGGTACTACTAAACATGGAACTCTTGTTTAAAATTGTAGTTAGAGGAAACAATGTCTAATATCCGCTGTTTGTGATATTAGTCATAGTCATATAATATTCCTCTCTCATTTGGATTCATTTTATACACCATATTGGAAAGGCGTTAATGACAAATTAATCTCTAGAAAAGTAATGCAAAGGATCATGTCGAAAGACCTATGAACGGAGAGGGTGATTGCTATAGCAATATTTCATTCCATACCTTCTTTTTAGGTTCAACCTTAAGTCTTCTTTTATGCCTGACATGGTATGTGAAATTAAGAGTACGGATTTATAATTAAAACATGAAGTCCCTAGCGAGCTAATAAATTAGTTTTAAGTAAATATGCATCCGAATATCCGATAATAATTACCTATGTATAGTTATGATTTTTTATCAATCGATTTTCAACCTTATACAGGTTAATGATAGCCCTATGTTCTGCTTTTTTACCTTACAATAAAAAGGTCGTAATATAAGAAATCTGAACTAAAAACCAGATGTGTGGTCACCGTGTCAAGATCAAAATCTATTCGCCGCCCATGACTAAATTATACATAATAATGATTTCGAAGGCGCATGCGTCAATTTGAGAGTGCACAATGCTCGGTCTGACATGTTTATATACGTACCACGAATCACGATTAATTTTTATTACGGCTTTCGTTTTATAACGTTTAGAACATTTAGTTTATTAATTAAGGGACGCAATTGTCGGATTATAGCGCCTAATAAAAAATATACTGAATGGAATTACCATTTCAGTTAGATTGCTTACCTTTAGTTTTGATTACATAGACATCGTAATATGTAATATCTAGGGTTTTTCTTATTTCATCCCCATAACCGCCTAGTAGTAGCTTAAAAAAATTAGGCGTTGTATTGTAATAAGAGTTATTAAACAAATATTTTGACTAAATATTTAGTTCTTGCTTAATACAGAAATGCTGGAAACATCATTGATTTATTTCTTGACACACTTACCCGTTTTAGATCTTTCAATGAATTATTGCTACTCACGTTTCTCGGTATGTCACATATAGAAAGTTTGCCTCACAACGTGTGGCAGATATTGCTCATAATACCAAGCAAGAGAAGATGGCAAATCAATCTTAGGGAAAGGGGGCCAAAATTGTCATATTTCGCAAAACGGTCACTCAGTGCATTGCTATAGAGCTATCATCAGCAATCGAGTTAGGCGGTAGGCCCACCGGTCTGGAATAAAATCACTTTAATATGCATTTACGTTGCCATCCAACAATCATCTGTAGGGTGAAATCTTAAATTAACAGATGTACTCTCTGTAGCTGAGTGCCCGCTTTAATTTGAATGTCTTTTGAGGCCCCCCCAGTATAGTTCAGAATCGGTTCCCATGCAGTCCTTTTTTCAATTCTTTTTTTAGCCCGCGGCCCTTCGATAAGTCCCGGATAACTATCGTCTACAAAACGCTTAGGTGCTTAACTACCGCCGCCCCCGGCTCCTGCCGAGGTAACATCTCATTCGTGCCGCCTCTAATTACGAAACAGCCGCTCCTATTGTTATATCAAAACACTTTAATTAATATTAGTGGGATGGATTCTTGTTAGCGTAACATTGGTAGGTTAATTACGTAGCGGTTTCAACTGATGATTGACGCTTGGAGCACGGTAATTTTGGTTTGCATAACATTATCTTTACAACAATGTTTAAATCGTACACGAAATATAATAGGGGTGAACCAATCGCCTTCCTTCAGACTACTTTTGACTGTTTTCAACAACGAATATTGTTATCATAGAGTAGTAAGTTACATTAAATACCTTACGCTTTCAAAACAGAGTAGGTAATAGGTTTATTTTTATTTAATTATAATAGGAAGTTAATCAATTCAACGTTTAAACTTCTGTGTTGCTGGTGAAAACGGCCATGAATATCCGCTAAGTCCCTATGAATAATACCTAATATGGCGTTTTATAATATATATTTTTTTTATATAAAAGAGCCACAAATAATTGCTTAGCGAATAGAGGCGTATGTTAGAAATGAGATTTAATCGATATTACCTATCTTTATTGTCGCAGTTAAAATATAAATGACACATTTATTAGTATTGTAATAATAATTGTAGTAGCTACAAGTATTTAAGAAAACCCACGAAGGTAGGTAATCGAATATGACTCAACGCTGATATTGTTTTGTAGTGTGAGTGAGTAGTCACGACACACGCTCACAAGGCCATTTTAAAATCAATTATCAACCAAAGCTCATTCATTGCGAACGTATAAAGAGTACAAAAGTTCCCATTGTACCATACGCTTTTCATATCATAACCCTCCAACGCTGCGTACGACCAGATGATAATATTTTTATCGTAATTGTGTGAGAGTGAATGCCGACTTACTTTAGTGCGTGGGCTATTAGTGGGTCTGTCTGTCGACGGCTCGCCAATAAAAGGATCGGGAACTATTAAAATGTATTTAGAATATATACATTTTAATAGCCCCCGATCCTATCCTATAGAATACTGGACCTTCCTCAGGGTTGATGCCGTTTCGATTCAATTTAGTCACCGTCAAGTAAACTGTGCTATTAGACGATAATAATCATAGTTTTTATACGATATTATAATGGTATCATGCCGTGTGGTGACCGCAGAGCTGAATACAATTTTGTCACCACCCCTAACCGAATCTCTCCCGCGGGTGTCGTACCAAACGACTATGGGTAAAGCGATGTGAAATGGGCAGGAGCATTACTTTTATACTGCATTATGTCAGGTCCTATGCGATACATTGGACCTGACATAATAAGCAAAAAGTGCAAATGGAAATTAATTCGTAAATTTTTTCTGTGCTTACTAAATGAATAAAAAATCCTAAGGGCTGATGCACATCAGTTAGATTCCCGCGAGTCAGATGTACACTGCTCAACAATTTTTAAGGTTATTTTTGGGATTCTTCATGTTCTATTTCTTATAATACTGACATATTCTTTGCAGTTTTTCAATGACTTACTTAATTATAGTCAACTGTCACAACATTGAATAAATTGCATAGAAATCAGTCAGTATTTTTAGAATGATCGCCGATACAACATAAAGAAAGTCAATAAATTTCCTTAGATAAAGTTGATTTATGTAATGCTTGTGAAACATCTTCACCTGTAGTATTATTAAAAATAGTCTGATCAGCAACGCTATACATTACGAAAGCTAACCTATTAAAATCTAAAGAGTTTTTCACATAAGCTCCTTTGCCAAGGCTTTCAGAATGCTTAATTCGCGTGTGGGAACAAGGTATAAACATAAACACCTAATAACATAGAAGCTATTTAGACCGTACGCTCAACCACTGTAATCTACCATGGCTGCTTTAGTACCGACTTCACCTGCCTCGGCGGTTAGCTGCCGTCATTAACATGTGCCCTCCGACTAACAATTTTCTTATCATCATTAAGTTGTATTGGATATTCAGATTGTTTCCTTCAAAGTACCTACTCGCCATGTTAAAATTTATATACTCCCATGGACGGATGGAGTTTTTTATTTTAATATTCCCTAATTACTTAATATTTTGTAAATTTCCGTGTGGTGAGGGCAGAGGAGAATATATTACATCACCACCCCAATTTTTGTCGTACCAGTAGTACAGCGATGAGCAACGGGCTGCAACGGCCAGTAATATACTGAGATATGTGCCTGATAGATGGCAATAGGCTCGCCCCCTATTACGTAGGACCTGTTATCATTGGCGAAATGTGTTGGTTCACCTCTGCTTAACCCTTCGGTGATAAATAGACGTTATTAATTATGTATGTATTTTGTTAATGCTTTAATACCATTAAGTGATATTTCTTATTCGGCATTTATTTTGTAGTCATGCACTCCGACTCATTTCATTTCTTACTCTGCTGTTATTTTGGCACATAAAAAGTATGTAGTTACAGCTCTCAACTAATGTTGGTTTGAGTATACACAGTATGCGGTAAAAGCTATTCATTTAGTAAGGAAGCGTTGTGTAATAGCAAATACTGTCTGTCTGCTAGGCGTATTACATCCTGCTAGGAATTGGTTTTCTGGCTGCCCATAAGACCTCATACATAGACAGAACATGACAGAAATGCATTCCTTTCTGATCACACAGTGAAGCATATTTGATCATTCACAATAACATAACAAAATCCAAACACCTCAGTGCTGGCTATCTATATAAGCAGGAATACTTCAATTTGAGTGATTGGTACACAAGTGGTCTATTAGCGGGTCATTTTTGGTCGCGGGTCCAATTGTCCCCGTGTATGGTAAGTATCAAGCATCGTTATCGCGCTGTATTTGGCGCCGGCTGTGCGCGTGAAAGGGTTGATTTCGGCACGACTTGGATGATTTCCTATTTAGAATCAGAAGTTTTTAATATCAAAAAAAACCAAAGGAAAACATATTATAACACTTTAAATTCCCCTTAAAACTTTACATGGCATTGCATTATTTTTTCATTGGTTATAAGCCTTATAACAAAAATACTAAGGTCCAAATAGGTGACATCCATTTTGCCACTGTCTTTTAAAGGGTTAAAGCCCTAAATGCATTTTATGTTCTATAAGCCTCGCTTTCCAAGCTCAGTATTCAGCCCGAACTGGTCTGGATGCACATAACCTATTGAAATGATAATCATGACGTGTTTCCTATAATTACGTACCTATGTGAGCAGCTTGTTACCGTCGCCATATTTAGCCTGCGCGGGCGCCGGCGACGCTTGTCTCACATTGTTGCTCGATGACTCTATCGATAGTGTGATTATTTAATACACTTAAGTGCAATAAATAGTGGGAGACAACATAGATACAACATCTTGATAAGATTTCATCTTGGCCCTTATTGTCACTTACCATCAGGTGAGATGATGGCAAGAGCATCCCTGTCTAGCATAAAAGGTAAAAACAAATATGGAATGCGTAAGATTTTCTTATCAAGTTTATTTGCTTTAAAAGATAATCGCATAATTTTAATAATTAATAGCGCTCGGTGGCAACTCGGCTAGCTCTATAGGAATTAGAATCCGTCTCTGGTAGACTGAGTTCGGTTTGACCCAACCCCAAAAAGATCATGGTAATGTTAGGTTTCCGAGAGTAAAAATAGCGGGAAAATAAAAGTTTCATTTGCACCCGCAATTTTTCATCGAGTTAAGTTTTAACAATACTTCCCGCCACCGTGCATGTGTATGCTATCAGGCTTGCCTCTTATTACATTGGTACTTGTTCATAACCATAATACAGGAAGGTAGGTATAATTATTAGTTCCCACCAAATATTCGAAGGATCACCATTATCGCTCCTCCGACCTTTCTGCATTCTAGTTACATAATTGGTTGTCAATTTATTGGGTTTATTTTTTTTCTTAACAGTAACTTTGATTTGTCTTGCAATTTTTCTCCAAATTTGCTGATCACCGTCCGTTTAATTGGTCCTTCGAGCCGGATTATTACAAGTCCGTCTCAAGTCTACGGCTCCATTGTTGAGTCTTCAGTATTTTTGCCTGTAATTGTATGGGCCATAAAATATGGACGCTTGTGCTCACAGACGGCTTATAGACGTCGATTTCGTACCGTGTATGGGAGCCCGTCACCTCGTTACGGCAGCCATATTTGGCACCGGCCCACGCGCAAATGAAAAGCTTTCTTGCCCCTGACCGCGGTCACTGCCGTAGGTGATGCGTCCTATCGCAGTCAAAGGGTTAAAGCGGCATTGGAGCTTAGTTCGAGGAACTTTATAGCTCGAATAGGAATGTGCTGAAGGATGCAATGCTTGCAATTACTGAACTATTGACGAATGATCATAAATTTCCATATGTTAGCTTGATGGATAGTCATTGAATAGGTGCCCAAAAACACAATATTTCTATTCCTTATTCGCTAGTCTATGTACAAACACCACGTCAGGCTGACACAACACGGCAATTTTTCTTAATGGACTTTGTGCTTTATTACAAGCATTTTAAGGTTGACAATCGATTGAAGAAATTTGACTGTTTTAAGTAGACTGAACTAGCCTTGAGTGCCGTATTGACCGTACAAATAGATTCACATAGGACCTAACCTGATTGGCGATACGTGGGTGTTAATTCACCTCTGCACACCCCTTCGGGGATATAGGTGTGGTTTATGTAGGTATGTAGGTATTTATGTAGTAGCAAACAGCTAACCCCATTTCTTTCGCTTACCCGAGAGCACAATAATGATGATTACTTATTGATATCTATAATCTTTTCACATCTATCGGTTCAAAGGTTATATTGGCCGTTAAACATCTAATAACCATAATCAAGCAAATGGCAGTTTAGTTAAAACAGCTTATTAAATATAACAGCGGTGACTGCAATAAAGATATTGTAAATATAATGTTTATTTGCCAATATACGCTATAAAGACATCGCGTTTTACAACTCTGTAATATTAGACGAACCTTTATGGCCACACAGGTCTTCCCAGTGCCTGTTTATTAAAATATTCATTACATTACAGGGTCATGCGTGTAATTAAAAGTTTAGATAGCCGATATTCATGGAATTCCGCTGGTATTAATTACCTAGTACTTATCATTGGCGAAACGTGGATGTTTTTGAGAGAATTGTGAAGCTGTAAATTTTAGTACGATAGGCGATTATAATTTCACCCCGTAAACATAATTCACGTCAAAATCATTTACCATCATGTAAGATGAAGGGCAAGAGCAAGATGCCTTGTCTAGCAAAACGAATGACATTTTCGGAAAGGCTGCGTTGGCTCCCCTCTCGTGATGGGGGTTTATGGCTCGCTCTTCGTTTGTCGTCCCTCCTTATAGAAGACTTATCAATTCCAAAGTACTATACCGAGACAACGAAACCATAGTTCGTATCTTACAATTACATTCTATATCTTATCACGTACTACATTAAATGTTCTCACACGAGAAAGCATTTAAAATGCGTGATGACTGATGCTACTTGTGGGAGACGCTTGTGTGTGCCGGTTCAGGGGCGCCATGTTACTTCATTAGTTTATTGGCGGGAAACATACACAGTGTGGGAACATACACACATAAATAATGCTTATTTAAGTTATATTCAAGTCGCTATTTAAATTTAATTAATATGTCGCTAACTATAATTAAGCAATTCAACGGAAAGTCTTGAACAACAAAATTAACTATGAGCTTTTCAAGAGTAAACAATCCATAACTTACCCTGTTCGCGTTCCTTTAGGTCCGTGTTTACACACATATCCATTAAAGTAGGTACCTACACAAAAAACTTTGGAAGAATAGAACACTTCACGCCCGAAGATCGAATGTAGCGAACAAACCGACTGTTTACGACCGGGCGGTGCGATATGCAAACTTCTAAAAACGCTCCGTTGTAAAGCCTCCGCTGTGATTTTAGCGGGTATACCGCCTAAAGCGAATGTCCGCTGAATTGCACGCATTGCTATTGAAGGACATAATTTTATTGCGTGGCATAAGAACATTGGTAGCGTTCCGTACCCAAAGGGTAAAACGGGACTCTATTACTAAGACCATCCGTCCATCTGGCTTATCACCAGCCTTATCTCATGAACCGTAATTGACTGTTCACAAACGATGTATTTATATAGTCAGCCACTTTCTGGTTGACGATTCCAGGTGAAGCTCGATTCCATCTTCGGCCGCTATCATCACTTATCATCAGTTGAGATAAAGCTCCAAAGCTTCCCTGTCTAGCATACAAAATCCTCATGACTTTTCGATATTCGATAAAAGAAAATTTAGTTTATTCATATAAGGTATTATTACATACACTCATGAATCGTCAAATAAATGCGTTGAACATTGGAAACATGTGCGTCAAAGTTCAAAGGTAGACCCGACGATCGCGCCTCTAGATCCGTAGCCGCATCCGAAACGCTTACCTGCTGTCGCCCGCTGCGCGAGGTGCGCGCGCGCAACTGACCCAGCGCCGTATAACCGGCACTTCATTAACAATTTATGGTGCCCCATCCTTTGATGGCCGCCGCCATGGCATTTCCTTGTGACAAACGCCCGTAGAGACAATGCCTTACACTCGAGAATTTTAACGATTTGGTGCAATACATTTTTAGGACATTCACTACCGGGAATTTGGTAGAGTCCTTGTTGTCCAAACCATTCGGAAATGTGGAAGTTATTTAAACAATAATAAGTATAAGTTATTTCATCTACGATATTTCGAGTGCTACATAACTCTTAAGTTGTCTCCGTAAGATTATTTAATTCAAATCGGTTGGGACAAATTGACAGTTTGTTCAATTTGGAATTATTTATTGGTATTCGAAATAGTTTTGAAGATAGTTTTCATGTTATTTATTGACTGATCTTTTCTAAACGACAATCAAATATTAAGTGTTTACTATTAAAAACTGCTCATAAAATTACAATTGAATAGTGAGCCTCTTTTTCTATGATAATAAATTCATTTCTTTTGAATACAACTATTGTAATGTGAATCTTATGGGTGTAGTGCCTGTCTATAAATCATTCATAACGGCTTTTTCAAAGGGAGGCAAGTAATAGTTGTTGCACAAGACGATTCGATTGCCGCCAATGTTTTTTTTAACAATAATGGCATTGTGGCGTGCGCCTGCGCCGCCGGCGCCGGCTTGCACAATGCGTGTGCGCATCTATGCAAGTGGTCGATTGGAGCATTCGCTACGCCCGCCCCGGCCGCTTGAAATGTAATCGCCAAGGCTCGGCAGAAAGGTGGTTTTTTTTTTCGTGGAATTCCTCGTGACAGGGGAGCATAAGTGGATGGTTACCGCTATTTTGCGCAAGTATTCGAATTTCGATGACGTAAACGCATAGCAATGTAAGAAATTACCTACTCTCGCTAATGGACCATGTAGTCACGTACCAGTTGTATGTAGATATTAGAAGAAAATATTTGAAATCTTGGCAGGGTTGGCTTGGTAGGGTGCTTTTCCACCAGAGTACCTACCCGCTTTAGGTAGCAAGTCTGTTTTGGGCCACCTTCCCCTACAAAATCGAAAAAAAAATCGGTCCCTCTTTAGGCAGCTCCCGACAACACTCATATTTGGTAAATACCGCGTAATTTGCACATTGTAAAGCCTAATGCTCACTGACTCACAAAGGGCAGTGCGCGCGACTGTCGCAGGAATGCGCGCTTTGCCGGCGAATTGCCGCCTCGCAAACGTCGCTCTGATTTACGTCCGACGCTCAGATGATTCGCATACTTCCTCATATTACACTTTCCGCAAAAGGGCCTTTAAACTTATCTCTAACACGACTTTGGCCGGCGTAATTCGTTCCACGTGTTCTCTCAGTGCTCTGTAATTATTTTGTGGCTTGTTGTAAATGCCGTGTGGTGACGGCAGCGCAGAATACAATTGTCACCACCCCTCTCTCCCGTGGGTGTCGTACAAGGCGACAGGGTATAGACAGCGATAAGTAATGAGCAGCGGCATGCCTCTTATACCACCTAGCAATACGATTTATGTGCCTGCGATTTGTAATTGGCAAAAGTGGGTATTTAATTACTCACCCCTTCGGGGATAGAACCAAATATGTGTGTATGGTCTATGGATAAAGGCGTGATTTATGTATGTGTTGCGGTTAATCTTTTAAGGGACAGGCTATTGCCCAAGAGAAGAGGATAATTTTTCGTCACCCATGCAATGTATGATTCGTTGGTGTATGTATATCTAGTTATACCCAAGCTTTATATTTCTAATTAGACAGAAATGTAATTCAATTTTTTATTATTATTTTATAGTATCTTTGTCCAATTATAGCTAGGAAATTTATTATTTTGTTGTTAGCAATTCAATCCGAGAAATGTAAACTATCAGCGAGCGTAATAAGGAACTTGAGAGGATTGAAATTTATGTTTTCATGATGGTATCAAGCAAGGCAGGCGGCCGCAGAAACTCGACGCATCTCGAAGTAACAGTTGTGAAATCGCGTTTGATTGAAATAGTTGTCGTCTATGAATGTGAATGGCGGGAAAGAGGAGATGAGAGTTAAGAAGAGTGAATGGAAGAAAAAAATACAGTCCGACTACAAATGAAATGGGGTGAGGGCAAAAGGATGGTGATGTCAATTGTGTCTGTTCACTGTTGATTGATTTTTTTTATTATCAACCACTTTTACGAACAAGAATATAGGGAGAATGGGCCGTAGGTGCGGATTGGTGGGTATTTACGACTGCTGATGCAGCCTCGGTCAACTGTTTAACGGCCTTCCGAAGCACGGAGGACCGCGAGGTCCATTGAACATTACTTAGATAACGCACTAGTAGGCGAGCGCGCTAAGCCACTGCTCTACCGAGCACCTTATTCTTCAAAGTATTAATCCTTAAACCATGGCCATTATTTACTTACACCAAAGCATTACAAGCGGAATGGCCCCGGAACAAACCGATGTAGATGCCTACAACAACGGTGATCCATCACGCGGTAATCCCATATACGTCCCGTAGGAGCGGTGCGTGCGCGCAGAATTAGATCCGAAAGCGGATAATGGAGTCCGTTGCTCTTGAGAGATTCTTATGGCAAGAGCCAACGGGAAAAATGGGCTTTATTTATAAAATGGACAATTCAAACATTGATGTTGACCGAACTTTACTAAATTTCATATTTTTTATAGGCTGTAGCGGTGGTAGCGAGGGGTAAACCAGATAATCCCTAGAATATACATTACTAAAAGACCTTGGCTTGTCTAGAACTTTCGTAAGTTCTACACTGGAACGTGTGTCGAAGGCGGCTCTCACAGAATTTTACCATATATGGCTGGGCAGAGAGAGAAGTCGGGTGGCGAAGTTGAGTTTTAATATGTTGTGAAGGGTAAACCCCGTAAACCTACACTTGGGTCACAAGTCAAGTCCCAGGTGCTGCCGCTGACTCCCCTCTCTGCCACACTATGGGTCACTATGGGTCCGGCACCCGCAAGGTGTATCCATGGAATACTAAAAGTTTCGTCTCCTTACCTACATAAATCACGCCAATATTGATTATATATCCATGAATGGGTAGGCAGAGGTGCATTAGCACCCAGGTTTTGCCAATTAAATTAGTTCCCATGTTATTATACCCATGGTTCGTGGCGAGCCATCTAACTGGCAAGTGATATGAGAGAAACGCTGCTGCTGTCTTTATCCTCAGCCGCCGTGTACGACACCCGCGGAAGATATAGGGGGTGGTGTCATTGTGTTCTGCTCTGCCGTCACCACACGGCAAGTTCGAGTTACCCGTCGTCCAAATGATTAATGAAATAATAACACACCACGTCAGTCCATTGCCTCTTTAGCTGATTAGATGCGCCTGCGCCGATGCTTAGAGAGATCTTATCGATTGATCCCGTCAGTCGATTAGAGCTCGGAATATGGCTATAGGAGTTTGATGGATTGGTGCTACTGATGCGGTGGAAGCGTTGCTATAATTAGTTTATCTTAGAGTCATTTTTAAGATGCCCCTCCATAGCTGTCTAATAGAAGTTTTGAATACATTCATTCATCACTAGCACCTTTCCTAAGTGTTGGATGATATCAAAGTGGAGTGGATAGCTTGATAACGTCTGATCGATATGAATGGAAGAGGAAGAGAAGGCGCTGTCTCCAGATAGACTGGGAACAGGACAGGGAGAAGAAGATTACCTCCTCCATGATTTACCTCCTTATAATTTGCATGCCTGCTTGCAGGTTGAATACTGTACAGTACTTCTACTTATATTTTCATTTTTCTCCCTAACATGTTCTATTAAGTGGGAAGAATTGTTTCAATATTGACAGTAACCTCGTGTCCACGACCTTTTCCTGCGATTCATTATAATATCGTCATATCAGAAGTATTGGAAAAGACGTCAATCACAAATCAGTAGCTCCTCAACGTGCCTGAGGACGGAATACCTGATGGTTCGACCCCGTATCGCGTGCTGCCATCGGCGCACGGGCTATTACCATTCGCTATCTTGACATTAACATTGTTAAGGACAAAACGTGTGGTTGGAAAAAGTTCGAAAAATTATAGTCTTGATGCGGGAATCGAACCCGCGTTTTCCTGTTTGCTCCCAGACGAGCATAGAATTGTGAGGAGGAGACAGTGACTGTCGCAACCAATAGTATTATTTCCAACCTGAATTTAATTAATGCTCTAATTTTGGTGTTTCTATACCCAATCAAACTATAAAGCGAAAGAATGCAAATTGGCCAATAGCTGAAAACAACTAACAATGAATCAATGTCTTGGCGGGCCGAGTGGTATAGGCATCACCCCGGATTGTAGAGGACGCGGGTTTGGTTCTTATTATAATATTACCTTAAGGAGGGGATGTTATATTGTAAATAAAATAAAGTGTAACCTTTGACTGCGGCTCGCGCGTTTCCGTTTGGACGATTCATATAAATGATATAAGAAGGAAATAAGTAAATAAAAATAGAGCTCCAAACAACACTAACCATGTGACGCCGTTGCGTAGGCACACGAGAAAGTACAATTCTATTCTTTATTTTCAATACCAAACGCGCATGACGGACAGGAGCGAGCCGCGGCAGGGCGGCGGACAAAAACGCACCTCGGCCATATTTGGGCGAGCTAATGAGCCTAATGGGGCCCTGTAATGGTCCGTCGCTCCCACGGACCAGGGTTTTTGCCGGCATCTCCTTTTCCGAACCCAGTTATCCCGATCGGGGCTATTTATTCTCCCCCGAAGGCCGTGTGCGATGAGTAATGCGTGCTGCCTTACGGTACTTTTATTGGACTAGGATTGTTGTGGATTAATGACATTGTGACAGACGGCTGGTCAGTGACCCTGGAGGCCCAAGTGGCCAATCTATTCGCATGGCGACCGTCGTGTCAAATGTAAGATTGAGTAGTTGTCTAAAATTGACATTATTATTATGTTCGATAGAAGCTTTGTACCGGTTGCCACTTGGCTATTTAAGCACTATAGTGTCTTGTAGTTTGATTGCCAGTGAGGGAATACTTTTCAGTTATAATCATGAGTTAAAGATGCTTACATTATCAAGCTTTGTTTCAAATATTGAAGCGCATAATCTGGATGTTAATTTAATTGGATTATTTTTTATTTTAAAGACTAGTATATTTAGGGTCTTGGTGTGCATGAGTTTAACGGCGGCACTTCATCTATTCGTCATCTATTTTAAACGTTTATATTCATAACAAACACACCATAAACACTCTTTTGTAATAACACCGTAGATGTTCACAAACGTGAAAATTCCCATTGGTTTCCGAGGTGTTTTAATTTCGCCCCCACTCAAAGAGTTTAAAGTTGAAACTGCTTGGCATACGCCAACATATAGGTTTACACGATGCGGTCAGGGTTCGACCACACGCAGCCGAGATAATGGGCTCAGTCAGCCGCGACCGCAGGGCTGAATTAACTGTCATCTCAGATGGAAACGTAGGACCTTAGATCGCAGCTCACCTAAGTTGGCATTCTTGGTTTGATCTTGGATTCAGCCAGTTTGGCTTTTAGTGCAAGCACATTTGATTACTCTGCTCTATCTTATGGAAGATGGTGTAGTCCAGCCATGTGGTGACGGCGGAGCAGAATACAATTGTCACCACCGCAAATTTCTCCCGCGGGTGTTGTACAAAGCGACTAACTGCCGCACTCAGAGACGTCAAATAACGTTAATTAGTACTTAACGTCAAAAACTGACAATTCAAAACTAGTCGCTATTCCTGCCGGGTCTATGGTCTAGATTTGAATTAAAATTTTTGACTATAAATACTCATTAAAGTTAATTGACGTCTCTGAGTGCGGCAGTTGCAAGCAAGAGTTAAACAGTGACGAGGAATGAGCAGCAGGGGGGACGGGCACAATAATTCTCCTTGCCCGATACACTATTTAAATTAACTTACTTGACTGTCCAATGTGTACGCCGATAAACATTTGGAAGCCATCCCTTCGTGGCATTTTACAATAATGCCTTTCGGGCGTCGCGTTTTGATTTGAGTTGAGACCGTAATTACTGCTTTAAGCTGGGTCTTTAACCCTTAAGTGCATCTATCACCTATATACAGTATGTAAAATGTGGCTGGTTTTAGACTCCATACCTACACAGTTGCTCAAATAAACACTAAAAATCATGTAGGTTTAATGGAACGCTTGTGCTAATTGTGGCTAGTAGTATCCTTACTGTTTGTTCGGAGAGGGGGGAGATTGGCCAATGTAGACCAATAAGCGCCTTGGGGCACCCAGGCAAAGCACCAACAACAGGGCATACCCAGAGAGGGTTGGCGTTTAAACCTAAGCCAAAACCTTTAGCAGTAGAATAGATTGGAATGTTTTCAATCTAATCACTCTACGTTAACACCACTCACCTTTCCGAAGTGAGGGATGATATGAATCAATTAAGGGTGGATGGCTTGATGATGTCTGACCGATAAAAATGAAAGGAATCACACTGCGCCGACCCCAAATAAACTGGGAAAAGGGAAGGAAGAAGAAGAGTATGCTACTGATTATTTATACATTATACTTGCATGTCGGTCACATTCCTAGCGCTCTTGAAAATATGAATTTGTGAAATTGTTCCTACATACATAAATCACGCCTATATCCCCGAAGGGGTAGGCAGAGGTGAACTAGCACCCACGTTTTGCCAATTATGTTAGGACCCATGTAATAGGTGGCGAGCCTATTGCCATATATCGGGCATAAAAGTCGCAGTACATTGCTAGGTGGTACAAGAGTAACGCTGCTGCCCATTCCTCATCCATCACTGTTTTATCCTTAGTCGCCTTGTACGACACCCACGGGAGAGATCTGGGTTGATGACATTTGTATTCTACTCTGCCGACACCACACACGGCTGTAAAATTGTTCCTTCTTATTAATAAACTGGTTGTAAACATGGTGTAGCTATTCCGCGTTTTGTCTTCGTCTCACAAACATGATTTTGAATGCGAGAAAAAGAGACATAACACTGTGTAACTAGTATATACTTAAACCGTGTTTAATAATAAGACCCGACCAGCAGAGTGTAGCAAAGGAATAAAGTTTCCAAGTCCAACCCTGCGCCTGCGCAGGCGGCGCAATAAACGGAACTGCGCAGCCGTCGTTTTACTCGTCCACAGCCGTAAACACGCTGTTTTTTAACCGAAGGAAGTGTACAACAATTTATCTCCTCGATTGTTGTGCTTTGTGTTTGAAGTTCGGAAGCTTCCGAAAGTGGGGATTTATTTTGACGCCTGATCAATGTTTAGGGAGTTTGGTGGGGCGTTTTATAGAGATTACCTACTCCGTCCGGGTTAAGATGACCTGGGGGCCTACCGCCTAACTCGATTGCTAAAGCAAAAGGTATAGTTTATGACGTGATGCTGTCCTTTCGCACCAAATGTACCTAAACTATTAGCGATAGCGGTGAACGAATGATCACCGAATGATTTTGTATAAATTTGGCACAAAATCCGTGCCGCCTAAAAATTCAGGATTGCTGCTATAGCCGTAAGCAGTGCATTGCAATATAGCAATCATCAGCAATCGAGTTAGGCGGTAGGCCCCCTGATTATATTAGTAGTAGGCTCAAATTGAGTTATGGCTGTGCGATAAGCCTGTGTTTATAATTATCATATTTGGATGGGTAACTAAAAATTCATTATCTCGAACTCCCCCGTTAGGGCATGACAAGCAGTCACTAATACCCAGCAATCCTCACTGGTCAGCGTGGTGAGTTATAGACACGTTACCCCTATATTCTTCCATCCGTTAGGGAAGTGCTCTAGCAGTTTGCTCTAGCTAGCAGTCAACATTAAAGGACTGGTAATGAGGACGATGAAAACACCTCTGCCCCTTAGGGGAGATAGGTGAGATTTATGTATGTATATGGCAGTGTGGTGACAACAGAGTTATGCAATAGGACCGCCACCTATTACATAGGACCTTACCGAATTGGCGAAGCGTGGGTGTTAATTTTCCTATTCCTACCCCTTCGGAGATATAGGCGTGATTTATGTATGTATGTATATTCACTGGTAATAGAGAGAGCTCTTTTGGAGGTCCTTAGGGGTGGCCTATGTTTAGAAGAGGGTCTCTCGGCTATAATGATGACGTTGATGAAGAAAAAAAGTGAAGCTTAGTGTAATCGGTGTGATTGCAAATGTCTAGTGCCGCATCAAGACGTAATTGTCCGAAACCTTTCTGACTTATTTTTAAAATGTAATTTGGGTTGAATGATGTTTACGATTATGTATGTTGTTTCTGTTTTGTGTAATTATATTTTGTGTGGTCTCGTCCGGTTGCGATTATGCGGTGTTTGAGCTCGGCAGCATGATGACAGGCTTCAGGGTTAATTATTAGCATGACGGACTCCCGGATGAAGTGGACCATTTTAGTCATTTTTGAAAATGGTCCACTTCAATCGGGAGTCCGTTACTTGAATTATGATTTTATTTAGCAATGCATAAAAATTACGGAATCAATATTCATTTAATTTGAAATATGTGTACTTAGTGCTTTCGTGCATAATACGTGACGGCAGAGAAGGACACAATTGTCATCACACCTGCCTCTCTTGTAGATGTCGTACAAGGCGACTGAGAGTTAAAATAAAAGGCATCAGCGTTCCTGGGTGCACCATATAGCAAATTACTGGGATTATTTTTTCTAGGCTCGCCTCCTATTACATGGGACCACAAATGGACATAGTTAAGCAAATATAACCCAACCAAAAAAAGAACAAATAAGAAAGAACGAAAATAAATAAAACCATACTAAAAGCAAAGCACTCTGAAATTAATATAAAGAAAAACGGTTTCAAGAAAATCTTTAATCATTCGATCCTTCATAACCTGTCTAATATTGACCCTTTTGTATACAGACATTAGATGTAGTAATTATCAAAAACTTTTTACTAATTTTGTCAAGTCAATCCATTCTGCTTAACTGCAAGATGCTATGCTAAGCTCTGCTCATCCCTTAGGGTAGATACGCGTGATTAATTTAAGTAGGTATGTATGTAGGTATATAGATCCCGCACTCCATTTTAAATTGCATTGTCAAAATGAGCTCTTGTCATTCATAAGCTTCGCGCAGATTGCATCGCGGGTCGCATGCGCGTGCGCAGCCTTTGGGCGTTTTTCCACTATCCGGTCCGGCACCGGCCGGGCTGTCGGGGAAGCAAAAATGTATGAAATATACGGCAACGGCCCGGCGTTGACACCCACCGGTGTCTGGTAAAATTGCATGTGTATTGTGGCCGTGTGCGTGTGCCCCCAATAACAAGAGTAAACCGGCCGCGACACCGGCCGTTGCCAGCTCCGGCGCTGGTGCCGGTGCCGGACGCTGGTGCCGGAGCCGGATGCCGGTGCCGGAGCCGGACCACCGCTGTGGGCAATTTGCTCATCACCGCCACCGAGCCAGGAGCCACCGGCCATGATTGATTGAGTGTTAATAGTGTGTTGATTATGTGCTTCCATTGGTAATGAATGGGTTAATGGCAAGGATTGTCATTGTTCAGGGCTCATCAAGTGAAAGTTGAGTATCATATGCAGCCAACAGAAGTTAATGTTAAAGAAAGAAATTACTTAATTACAACATTAAGTAGTGCCGTGTGGTGACGGCAGAGCATAATACAATTGTCACCACCCCCATCTCTGCCGTGGGTGTTGTACAAGGCGACTAAGGGTAAAGACAGCGATGAGTAATGGGCAGCAGTATTCCTCTCTTACCATCTAGCAATATACTGCGATTTATGTGCCCGATATATGGCAATAGGCTCACGGAGCAAACGTTGAAATCATGTGTTTTATCATTGCCAAAACTTTTGTAGAAATATCGTTAGTAGTAGGTGATAATGGTAAGCCATAATTAGAGTATAGAGCAAATAATTTGTTAGTCGTCGATAGAGAAAATTTTACATTTTCTGGTTGACTTTACTTTTGTTACAAAGAAATTTCTAGAAAAATTTAATATTTAAACTATTATGTTACGTTTCTCCTACAAAACAATTTGTGCCATATCTACTATACCATACCGGTAACTAAGCAAATAACTGTTTGATTTGATTTAGTTTCGGTGGAAACAAAATACGGTGATATCGTAAGAAACATCCGTAATGAATATCCGTAAGACGTTAAAAAAATAACAAGGAAATCAATTGGCGACCAATCGGTTGCTAACTGAAGCCAATCCAGTGCGGCGTCATGTTGTTAGTCAGAAACTTCATTGCTCTATAAAAACGCCCACGCGGCTTAAGGAGCTAATTTAAATCAATTACTTCGATTATCGAGCTCAAATTTCTTGGTCGCTAGTCAATATTCGGACGAACATTATAGACATTTAATTTTGGTGGGTTAGCTAACAACGTTATTGTATTAATGCTATTTTAGGTAGCTTCATATCTGTATTTTTGTGACTGTAAATTATGTCAGTCCTCTTAGTTATATTGAAAAAAATCCAAAATCTTCTGACCAATTGGCAAATTACTTAATTAACATT
Organism: Cataclysta lemnata; assembly: GCA_963931975.1. NCBI lineage: Eukaryota > Metazoa > Arthropoda > Insecta > Lepidoptera > Crambidae > Cataclysta > Cataclysta lemnata. The sequence continues at coordinate 17,955,624 of OZ008341.1, forward strand.
TTTTGGCTTCTATGCTTGCGAGGGAACAAAGTATGTGTCAGCCCCGACTTGTAAAAGTCAACTTAGAAAGATCATCAATAATCACTAAACCTTGCAGTTTGGATTGGAATGTTTTCATCCGAATCATTCGTTCATCGGTTTCTCAATATGGCTTTCCAAGACTTTTCTATAAATCCAGTCATCACTAGCACTTTTCCGATGTGATAATGATACGAGTTATAGAGGATGGCTTACATGCCTAGATGTCGTCTGACCGATATATCATAATATATGGAAGAGGAAACATACTGCGCCGACACCTGATACTCTGGGAATAGGGCAGGGTTGATGATGATAACTTTTAATGATAATGATGATGATAATTTTTAATATTAATTGCCTCTCAATTGTGGTAATAATTTATAGTGTAAAGTAATCTGTATAAGATTAATTATTACAGCTGCAGTGAAAGGTATTCAAACTTATATTATTAAGCTTTCACTTTAAATACTAAATGAGTATCCAAGGCGTGTTAATGCTAACTTCCGGTCTATAGTAATGAAAATCCTACTTAGCTTGAGGCTTAAGGTGATCGTGACATCCACTGCAGGTGCAATGCATCGTCTTATAATATGATGCATAATTTTTATTTGGAAAATAAAGGACAACGGTCGTGATAGCGAACCGTGTAGTGGATTGTAGAATTATGAAGGAAACACGAGTAAACCTAATAAACTAATATAATTTCGGAAATATAATTAAGGATTACCTAAGGGTGTCGCATTAGGCGATTGAGTTATTAATTAGATGAGGATTTGATCTGCTATTCTTATACAGAATTTAGCAATACTGCGGGTAATGAACCCTGGCATAGTTGGCGAAATTTGGCTGCTAATATAAATTTGACTACCAATTTGATTTTTCAATTTGAACCAGTCATTTACCCCCTTCGGGGGTAAATGACTGGTTCAAATTGAAAAATTATTTTTTCACTCCCCCATCTAGGCAAGATCGTTTTTGCTCTTCGATATCTGAGTGCAAAAGCCGTTTTTATCCTCTAGGGGATAAAGTAAGTTTGAATTTAGAACATCATGTGCAAGTGCATTATGTTTGTGAATACAAAACATATTTTTTTAATTTATTTTTATTCTCCCTGTTTTTTAGGGAAGGCAAAGGGTCTAGCCCATACAGCCATTTCTTTAGTATATTTATTTCATATTAATATGAAGAGTGAGTGAGAGAGTGAAGAGTAAGTGAAATGAATGTATGAAATATATTTTACATTAAAATATGGGTGTCACACATCATTTCGCATCTAGGGAGTGCTTGGCGCGAATTGAATGCTACCAGAGTTCATGATGGCGACTGATGAGGTGGTAAAAAACAACTTTAAAATTCTCTCTCAACGTCAAACACATCACTAACCTTATTTTCAATGATTCTGCCTAATTTCTCATCATCCCGGACGCTTGTGCATCAAAACAACACCACTTTCACTGCACAGTCTGCACAAAATCCACTTTGAAAAACATCACTAAACCTATTGGACCTCTATGGTGTCGAATTTGTTAAAAATTCAGATTCGGAACCTTTTTGGAGTACTTTTTTATTAATTTGCTTTGCACGTGCGTGTCTGGGTGGATGTTGTGGGTGCGTGTGGGTGGATTTTGTGTGTGGGTTGGGTGTGTGTGATTGGTAGTATGGGTGTGGAAGTGTCAGGGTGTAAATAGAATTGACTGAAACTTTTAATAATTTGTTTGTAATTTTATTTTGCATTTTGCCATTTCCTCGTTGGGTAGGATGAAAAGTTACGTGTTGCACTCGAGTGCAAAGATTTTTCACCTTGTGCTCTTTTGATTCCCTCGCTATCGCTCAGGATTCTAATTTTAGAATAACTCGCTACGCTCGTGATTGAAATTTTAGAATCCTTTGCTAGCTCGGTCATCAAAATTGAGCACGCGGTTAAAAAACAACTGCACTCACGTATAATAAATAACTATTGTGTTGGATAATCCATTTATTTATATACATACATAAATCACGCCTATATCCCCGAAGGGGTAGGCACAGGTGAACTGTGAGTGTGTGTGAATTTATTTATATGCTATATAACAACCGACATTAACGCGAGCGAAGCCGCGGGCGACCATTAGTTAGTAATAAACATAGGGGCCCATTCTTCCAGTCACAGGAAAGGCCTGTACCCCAGCAGTGGGAACAATATATATTTGTGTTCTTTGGCTGTTGATGATGCTTCTGATTTACAAAACTCACAATAAAGGAAATGCATAGTCAGGTAGAAGCATTGATTATTTTATTGTATTACCTATTTGATGTATATGTTGATAATTCCTTCATTCAGGCTACAGCTAGAATAGTTGGCAAGAGTTCAAAGTAAATACAACACGCGCCTTCATTAGTAACCAGCTCATAACGAATGTTGCCCGATGCAAAACTATCGGTGTCGGCTCCTTCTCATTCAGTAAGCTGCGCACTGAATCTGTGTGTCGATACCTATCTGTGGAAGTGCCCTTTTGGAATAAGCAATTGACTTTGTCCCTTGAGTTGGGTGATACCATTACATGACCCCTACTTTATGTTCTGTAAATTTTATCGGTTGATTAATAATAATAATAATTTATTTATTGCTCCTCACAAAGGAAACATTGATAGGTACAATTTAAAAGATTATGATAAGTTCTGTATGTGAGGAGCTGGTGTTTGACGTGGGAATGTCCTGTATTTCAAATCACCAGGTCCCCACCCCACGGTTGAATTCCAAATACTAAATCTTTTATCTATATTACTTTATCTTAGTTATACATAGTTAAGATTGTTCTATGGTGATAAATGGGGTAAAATATTTATATATAAAATATTTGTATGTATGTGTGTGTGTATGTGTTGGTGTGTGTGTGTGTGTGGGCGTATGTCTGTGCCTGTTTGTGTGTTTTACTTTATTTATTTTTTACAAAAGAATCACCTATATAGAGAATGTCTTCAGTTGAGTTATAATTCAATTTTTGTAGCCACTTTTTTATTACGGTCTTACATTTATTTTTAGGCAAGGAGTATATTGACAGAAGTTTGTTAACTTTGTTGTATAAATTAGATCCCTGATAACAGAAAAAACGGTGGGAGAACTTAGTGTTAAACTTTTTCCTGACACAAATCAAGTCCCTACGCCTCCTTCTATTTATTTTATCTGGTGCAGGACTCCACTCTTGTCATACAGATCAGAGGTCGGGTGTCTATATGGCAATGAAATGCTTACTTTTAAAATTGCTCTCTGCGCTCTTTCAAGTTTCAATAGAGTTGATTTTCCCGTACCACAATAAGATTCTGCAACAGTTACTTAAAACATTAAACTGGCGGAGAGAAGGTTGCTACTGTTGATAAGTTTCCATGTTGTCATCAGTATCACCTTTCACTATCTTATATTATTACATGATGACAAGTTCAATTTTTTTCTATAAATATTGCCTTATCAATAAGTTTTACAATAATTGCCTAATTTTCAAGATTGACATAGGTAATTATCTAATCACACTATTTGTCCGAAGGGGTAGGCAGAAGTGTTTGAACACCCACGTTTTGCCAATTTATTATGATAAGTCCCATGTAGCAATTTAGTTGATTGTCATCTATCGGGCACGTAATTCGCAGTATATTACTAGGTGGTATAAGAGGAACGTTGCTCCCTATTTCTCATCTCTGGCTTAACCCTAAGTTGCCTTCTGCTACACCCGTGGGAGAGATTGGGGGTGGCGACAATGGTATTCTGCTCTGCCGTCACCACGCGGCTATTCAACATTGTCACGATGCATAGAAATGGTTTTCACATAACTTTTGTAATGCGAATAGAAAGAAAGAAACGATTATTACGATGTTCGGAGGCCAATATAAATATGTATTACATTTGGACAGAAAACGAAATCGAAAGCACTTCCTTTTTAACCGACGAAAAAACGGAGGAGGTTACTCAATTCGTACCCATATGTTTTTTTTTATGTTTTACTTCATATAGCTGTATACATAAAATATAACCTATTTTATATTTAGATATTATAGTTACAACAAAACAAGCTCGGGTCTGGTACTGTCCATTAAATTTGACAAACTAACAAGGCTAAAATATATTCCAGGCGAAACTGTACACGTACACTGTTAAGCTCATAAACAATATTTAAACCATTTCAGGGACCATTTCGGAGCACTAAACAGCTTCCCAGCTGAAATGGCGCGAAAATACCCAGCAGAAATAGTTGCTGGTGATTTCTGGAACATTCTGCGGGATGTCGTTAAATTCGCAATTCCTTGCCCTTTGTAGATGCGACTTGCGGTTACAATGTATGGAGTGTCTCGGCGGTGCCTAATGCGTCTTATTTACGAGTGGAATGAATTGCGTAAATACCACAAACCTTTTTTCTTGCATAACTTAAATATGTTACTAGAATGCGGAGTGTTGACGGCAGAGCAGAATACAATTGTCACTACTCCCATATATTCCGCGCTTGAACAAGGTGCCTAAGGGTTAAGACAGCATTGAGTAATGGGCAACATCGTTCCTCATATGGCACCTAGCAATGCACTTCGATTTCCGTGCCCGATAAATGGCAATAGGCTCGCCACCTATTACATGGGACCTAACCTAAACTATTCGATCTTAATTTTAACATTATAAATTTTTTTATTATTATTTATACAAAACATTTTTAACCTAAACTATATCTTGATGACGTCTGCCCGATATGAATTGAAGAGGAAACATACTGCGCCGACCCCAGATATACTGGAAACAGGGCAGGGAGGAGAGAAAATTAATCAGTATTTTTAGGGGGGGGAAAGGCGTGATTTATGTATACTATGTACAAAATTATTAAAAAATAATCGTAAAATTAATCTCTTTTCAAATATATCGCTTGAATTAGAATTGGTTTAATATTATAAAATTTGCGTGTAGAAGTAGAAAGTAGCTTGAACGGATATTGACTATATGACATGTTAAACCACCTTCATTCACGGTTGAGGCGTCGACTAACTCAGCCCAGCGTAATAAACACACTCCAATTAATTAAGCTATCACGGAGACTCGTTAACTGTCAGCGTAGCGGTTATACTTTACTGTTAGTGGTATCAAGAAAGTTTGTCAAAACATTACTCACCCTAGAAACGACATCGCACATTTAGTATATTAATTAAAAATAATCAATATACATACATACATAATTCACGCCTATATCGTGAGGGTGACAGAGGTGAACTAGCACCTACGTTTCGCCAATTATGTTAGGTCCCATGTAATAGGTGGCTAGCCTACTGCTATTTATCGGGCACAAAAGTCGCAGTACATTGCTAGGTGGTATAAGAGGAACGCTGCTGCCCATTCCTCATCATTGATTTATCCTTAGTCGCCTTGTACGACACTCACGGGAGAGCTTTGGGGTGGTGACAATTGTACGTATTCTACTCTGCCGTCACCACCCGGCATTTAGTAAATTAATTAAAAATAATCAATATACAATACCATACAATGACATCTCACCATTTCTATCCCATGGAATAGGGGAGCCTATTGCCATCTAACCGGCTCGTAAATCGCAGCACGTAAGTATAATTAGTTATATTGCTAAGTATAAAAGGAACATTTTACGAAACCATAGGTTATAATCAACTTAAGCACCTAATAAAAGTCTGAATTTCTTAATAATCTGTATGGAATCTCCGCAATTTGCATTCACCCTTACCAGTCAGTATTAACACACGTTCGCTGGTGTTGGTGTGTGATGGTGTTTGAAGTTTCACGCGCTACGCAACCAGAAACTGGCCACAATCCTGTTATAAGCGGAGCGGTTTATTAAATCAACTTCCTGTGAAATTTATGTTATGGCCTGAAAATGCTGTCGCTTATTGGCAGCTAATCGGTTTGGCTTTTACTTTATTTCAGTCGTATATTAGCGTGATAAAAAGTTCGCACTTTTTCTAAGCGCAATAATTCTTATAGATAAAATCCAAGGCTGATCACATCTAAATTTATTGGCTCATTAAAGATATCTCAATTAATTACCTTGAACACTATTAACAGTTAAAGTTAATTAACCATTAATGAGTTCTTATGGTAAATATATTACGGGAGTCCTTGTACATAACGTGAATAGAATTTAATTTGTTTATAATGTTTTAACATTTTAAAGTTTTCTGCAAGGCTTCTGTTATGTTATATTCGTTTGTCCTCAGTACTTATCAACCAGTTTATTAGCAATGTGAATCAATATTCGATACATACCTAAAAATGATACGAGAAGCTATTTGACTCCAGAAATATTCAAATTTCAAATGGTATATATTTAGAAATAGGAATGTTCCACCTTCTTGAATTAGGATAACCGAATCCCAATGCTGTCCTCATAATGCCAAGTCCGTAGACACGGAGTTTATTTTTATTTGTCTATTTTTCGGAACCAAACTGCAACTTTAGGTGCCACCGCTATCCGTATGGTTGAAGTAAAGTCGAAAATTGATAGTGAGACGGACAGTTTCTGGAAACCCAAAGCGGGAAATGCAACAGACATGCCCGCGCGGACCTCGTTTGTAGGCCAGACTGTGACGGTACTAGGCAAACATCGCACAGACTTAATAGATGCGAGGTCCGGCGGGCGTGTCTGCAGGCATGCCCACGGGCATGGCCGTGACATGAATTCCCCGCTTAATATACTATAGCTGTACCTATAACAATACCCGTTACGTATCTAGAATGTGATCGCGATAAAGGGGAATGTCATCGTTTCTTCTAATTGCATTAATTAATTACTTTAATCTTGCCCGGAATTAGATGTTAATCTTAAACCGGCGGCAGATTCTTATGCAGTCAGTGCTGTGCGTATAAACTAAGTAATTCTTAATGATCATTAATTAGTGGTGGCTAATTGGCAAATTTGAATATTTAGGTTATAAATAAAATCTCTAAATAAAACTTAGGTCTACAACAGTTAAAAATATTAATAAACTTCTTCTTCTTCTCCCTGCCCTGTTCCCAATCTATCTGGGGTTGGCGCAGTATGTTTCCTCTTCCATTCATATGTCAGACGTCTTCAAGCCATCCACTCCCTTTTGATTCATATCATCCATCTCACCGTAAAGGTGCTAGTGATGAATGAATGTAAGAGACGGAACGGACCATGTCGAGAGACCCATGAACGGAGAGAGTGACTCTTATTAATTTACATTAGAACCTACTTGATTTGAGACTTTGAGAGGATAATACATAATTTGGCATTTTATCTGTTGTAGAGTACTGGCTCTAGAAATATAAAAAAATCTATAGGTGAGGGCATGGTTTGTATCTTTCCGTCGTTTGTTAAATATTAATTTCAGTACAATAGGGCAAAATTGCGTGCCGTTTAAGTACGGTGTTCATTATAAATAATTGACGATTATTTGAGGCCTGTTTCACAATCGACAAGGAATTTCGAAGTAGCTTACTTGGCAGTTCAATTGACATATATTTCATATTACAACTGTCAAATGATCTGCGAAGTATGCTACTTAGAACTTACTTGTCGATTGTGAAACAGGCCCTTATTAATCAGGTTAATTGCTTAATACTAAAGAGGTGTTAAAGAGGATAGCGACTGAAGATCATTATCGATTGCAGGCCGCGCGCTCCTCGATCGCCTCAGCGGCACCACACTGGCTGAGGACTCGGTGAGGGGCGAAGCGAGGGACGAGAGCGAGCTGCTGCCCGCCCCGCTCGACGTGGCGCCCTACGCCACGGTCGTGGCCAACGCCACGTGCGGGGACAACGGCGCCGAGGAGTACTGCAGGGACATGCCGGGAAAGTACGTAAATTAATTTAATCATCATCGCCCTGCCCTTATCATATCCTATTTGGGGTCGGCGCAGTATGTCCTTTTTTCCATTTTCTTCTGTCACTCGTCATCTCCTCATTCACATCCATCACCTTCATATCACACCTTACACAATTCATCCATCTTTTCAGTGGTCTTCCTCTTCTTCGACATCCATCAACTAATTACTCTTTTTGTTTCTGCGACATCACAATTGGACGTAGACCAGCAGAATCGCTCCAGACCTAACAGAAAGTGCATTTTCTCAGAGACAGTAATTTGGCGTTATATACAAATTAAAAGAACATAAGGTAATGTTCTTTTAATTTGTACTATCACACCCGCACAACAGATTTGGTATACCTAGGCTTCCTGTGCTACTAGTACCTACCTACAACTAGGTGTATTGCATTTTGGATATGGCTGTGTTTCATGTCTGTTCCCAAATGTATGTCTGTTCCCAACAGAGTTAAAAACGAATAGAAAAGCTCGATGTATACTTTTCTGCATTCGGAGCCACCTCTTTAGTCAATCTGTGCTTAAAGCTACGTCCAAATCCTCTCAAGAGGAAACGCAGCTAGATCTTTGAAATGTATTTATTATTTTATTTTTGTCACTGTGTCCAAAGCTTCTTTCCCTTTCCGCACAGAAGGGGTGTGGTGTGCGACGTGTGCGAGGGCACGGACGGGCCCCCGTCCCGCCGGCACCCCGCCGCCCACGCCGTCGACGGGGACCCCGCCACCTGGTGGCAGAGTCCCTCGCACGACACCGGAGACTTCAGCCACGTCGAGCTGGTCGCCACGCTTCCTGATGTGAGTGGCTTTTTTTCTTCCTAGTTTATCTCGGAACGGCGCAGTGTGTTTTGAGATAAACGCAAATAATACTCGTGATGAATCACAGAGTTACGGGCAGAGGTGTCTCCCGTCACGGCTCGAACACACAGTAGGAAAAGAAAATATAATTTTCATATTTACATACCATACATAAATCACGCCTATATTGCCGAAGGGGTAGGCAGAGGTGAATTAACCCACGTTAGGTCCTAGGTGGCGAGGCGAGCCTTTTGCCATTTATCGGGCATGAAAGTCGCAGTACATTACTAGGTGGTACCCTGAGTCGCCTTGTACGACACCAGCGGAAGAAATAACGGCAGAGCAGATTCTGCTCTGCCGTTATTTCCTTTTCCAGTTATATCGGCCAGACGCTACTATTATTCATCATCACCAGCCTTTTTAATTTTCCCACTGCTGGGGCACAGAATATAGGGAGAATGGGCCATACCCACCCCGCTGGCCCAGTGCGTATTGGTGGGTAAAAACGACTGCAGATGCAGCCGGGACCAACGGCTTAACGTGCCTTCCGAAGCACGGAGGAGCTCGAGATAATTTATATTTGGTCACCCATCCAATGGGCTAAGTGAATCTTCTTGCCCTGTTCCCAGTCTATCTGGGATCGGGACCATTCGGGAGCCCGAAAGTGCTTATAGATTTACCCCGGGCAATCTCCGTTAGTCGACTTTTAACGACACCCCTAGGGTGAGTCGGGGTTGGCACATTCTACATTATTTTTTCGCTCACATGCCAGCATGGAAGATCTCTGCCTACCCCTGTGGGAGAAATGCGTGACATAATAATTATTGTATGTATGTTGTAATTATGATGCTGTATACACAGCATGTATGACGGCAGAGCAGAATACAATTGTCACCACCCCAAATCTCTCCCGTGGGTGTAGTACAAGGCGACTAAGGATTAAAACAGTGATGAGGAATGGGCAGCAGCATTATACCACCAAGCAATGTACTGCGATTTTCATGCCCGATAAATAGCAATAGGCTTAGGTACTTGGGACCTAACATTTATGGCGAAACGTGGGTGTTAATTCACATCTACCCCTTCGGAGATATAGGCGTGATTTTGACTTCTGTATGGTAAGGATGTAATTATGAAACATTTATCAGCTTTTCTTTTCCTACTGTGTGTTTAAGTCACAGTCGAGAGTCCCGACTCGGAAATCACGAGTATTATTGCTCTTACCGGCGTGAGCTGAACAGTCATACATCATCTATGTTCTGCGGCCATTACGATGGAGAATTGTTTTGTACAAAGACGTTTGAATGGATTGCTTGTATTGATTGCCAACTGTTATTGTTATTGGTGTTTTATTCTTTATTACGTTAACGAAAACTAGTGCGAACTAGATTAAACTAAATAAAAAATATGAACAGATAAATTAAATGATTCATTCGGTCAACAAAGAGTATCATACAAACTTTATAATCTATGGGTAAATGGTAGTTTAAATTTTCGCCGCAGACAAAAAATTGGTGGCACTGTAAAAACGTCTCAACCAATTTCTGGCAAGTTTATACAACAGGTGAATTAACTAGTAAATTAGCCTATTTAATTATATTTGATTAGGAACATTTTTAGTGGCGTCCATTTATTTATTCTTTACTTGGTTTTTCATCTAATTAAAAGTAGGTATAATACTTACATCTATTCCATCCATAGAGCATGCTTTTATAGTTTCGCTACTCCTCAACAGATGGCGTTGTAAACATTTATTGGTTATAAAACTAAATGATTTGTTCTTACCATTCGTTCGACTGGGTAATTTACTAGGTATAGATCTATTCATTAATATGTATATGTATTTTTATGTATTAATTACATTGGTATTGTACATATTGTTGGTAGTTAGTTGGTAATATACATAATGATAAAACTTTGTAACTGACATGATTAGTTTGTTCTAAAATCATTTTCTAACTGCCGCACTCAGAGACTTCAATTAACTTTAATGAGTATTTAATGTCAAAAAGGTTCATTCAAAAAGAGACCATAGAGCCGCCAAGAATAGCGACTAGTTTTGAATTGTCATTTTTTGACGTTAAGTACTCATTAACGTTATTTGACGTCTCTGAGTGCGGCAGTAAGTATTGGAAGATCAACGGAAAAAATACCACAAAAATAGAGAGAACGACTACTAACATTCCTAACATTCCGTGACACCGCTGCGGGGGACTTCGGTCAGGTATGAGGACGTTAGATTTCCGGAAATGATTTAAGAGACAAGTACCTACTTTACTTATTTTACTTATTGGATCCTGAGCCGAGAACCGAATTCTTGTTTTTTTATTTGATCGAAATTAGAAATAGTTAGACAATCCTAACATCCTAACAATAGTGAACTACTAGCATACGTAAGATCATTTTTCATTGTTCCATCCCTAGGGAAGGCCTGTGTCTCAGCAGTGGGGATATTAAAGGGCTGGTGAAGATGATGATTGTACAGACAATCCCACGGTATATATTAAATTTCTAAGACAATCAATTGTTTGCGCACTTTTCCGCTATTATTTAATTTAGTGTTGTCACTTAGTTTAGTATTGTTTCGATGCGTTGGTAGTATCTGTACAGATTACGCACCCACTTTGCTGTCCAATTGAGTTAGGCCGATCTCGCTATAATCAAGTACATCTCGAGAATTGGCTAGCCATCGTCACTTAGCAGGAGCACTTAAGATTACCCCGCGGCCATTGCCAACCGTAAAGGTTCCCGGGTTCGCCATCAATAACAATATCTGTCCGCCAGCTATTAGGGAGTGATAAGCTTCACAAAAGCGCATCCACCGTTCGGTCGTTTATCGCCTGCCGGGAAATATATCACGCTGCGCGAGCGCAGTTGTAGGGTGACCAAGCTTTTTTTAGGAAGAGAGACAAATCGGGACACTTAGGTGAAATAGTGTTTGTTTTTTTGTGGCGTGTGTTTGTGTGATTTTGAAGCTTTATGCTATTATTTAGTACAAAACTACTGTTCGCGTAAATTAAAAAACTGAGTTTTGTTTAATCGGATATAGCGAGATTTAATCAATTATCTAATGGTACCTACCTAACTATTTACCTAATATAGTAATAGGTTACCTAACTATTTTATTTATTTTTACTATACATATAAAGCCCACTAAAATATTGCGTAAGTATCTAAATTTAATAAGCAAATTGACGCATTGAATGAATTTACTGAAAAAAAAAAACAAAAATAATGCTTTATTTTTTAAAAGTTACTTTGATTGAGATAACGATTTTTGTAAAATGATTTTACACATGAGAATAGCCGATTTAGGCAGCACGTTAGATTTGGGCCACTTTCCCCCAACTGTCTGTCTATGTCATATACATTTTTAATAGCCTGTAATATTCCACTACTGGGAAAGGCCTGCCCCGCTGATCTCCATCTCGAGCGATCCCGAGCCAATTCCGCCTATGTCTTCCAGTATGTTTGTAGATCGTCTCTCCACCTCTTTCTAGGTCGACTTCGACGCCATATCATTAGAATAAATAATTTAAAATTATGCCTCCTATCATCAGTTGTCAACATATAAATACATTGGAGACCCCTTCAAATAAATTGATTGAAATACAGTATCTCTTTATCGAATCAGATACAAAGTCGGAGCTGCGTGGCTTAACTACTTAAACGTATCAATGTGTACAGATTACAAATAACTTAATAATTGTGCGTTCACATCCGTGTTGTGACGGCAGAGAAGACTACCACTGTCGCCACCCCGACCTCTCTCTCCTGGGTGTCGTACAAGGCGACTATGATTTATAATATATAGAATAATGTTATGCAGCGTATAGGAAATTACTGTGGTTAATGTTGCCGGTAAATGGCAATAGGCTTGCCCTTTATTACATTTATCCTAAAATATGCTGGCGAAACGTGGGTGTTAATAAACCTCTGCCTATCCCTTAGAAGAAAAGGCATGATTTATGTATGTAAGTTCATGAAGTTAATGTAGATGTTTATAATATTTCATATTATCGTTTCTTTCTTGAGATGTTATTTCTTTTTTGAGGTCTCTAGAGCTTGAGGACTAAGGAAGGTGACTCCAGCTTTATGCTTTTTGTCTTGATTTAAAAAATAAGATTTTTAGTAATGCTTAAAGTATACATTGGTAATTAATAACTTATAAGAATCAAATACGAACAGATCAAAATGGTGCGATATAATTGTTGTTTACTTGTTAATAATATGCAGACAGACCATGTCCAAAGTTCATTCCGTCACCACTCTCGAACTATCACCCCTACTATGGTGACTCAACTAAAACTAATTAATACGCCATAAAACAAAATTTCCCTTTCGTTTATGTTGACGTTACAATTTATAGCAAACTTTATGCGATATTAGATAGCTTATCGCTATTATTACCGTGCTCAAGCATGACATAAACGGTGAAAATAAAACAAAGGTGTAAGCACTTAACTCTAGCGATACAAGTACGAGTGGTAACTAATGGACCATAATCCTTTTTTTTGGATTCGTAAATACTGAGGTTCCTGTGTAAATCACTTCTAAGAGTAACATGGAGATGCTATTTAGAAAATCAAAGTGTTTTTTGGAAAATTAATAAAAAAAAATCACTTAAAACTCTCTTTAATCTTCATCTTTGCATGTTTTTTCATGCTAGACAGGGAAGCTCTTGGCTTTCATGTCACCTGATGGGAAGGCTCAATGATGGAATCGATCAGAACACAGCATTAATGAAGCTGTTGTAATTAATGTTAAATTAAATACAAATTCAAAAAAATTATAGTTTACATGAAATAATATTATTTTATACAGAATCTTTCTTCTCCTTTTGATCTTTATATAACGATTGTTCTTAATATAAAATGATGAGTTTGTCAAAATGTTTTGAGGTTATAAAAGTTTTTGTATTTTGTGGCGTTTACACATTATACGCAATAATTCCGGTAAATGAATTACGAATAGGCAATGAAGAATTCCTAACTGATTTATTCGACGCTAATTACAGATACAATGCTAAGGAACCTACGCGATCGTAAATATTAGAGTTCCTAACTGTTGGCTCGTTTATTAATACAGGGATGTGCGATGGAACAATGGCGGTGCTGGCCCAACAAAAGAGCCAAACAGCTCGTATCGGATAATGGTGGCTGATAAGCATCGAATCATAGAACATTAAGCCATGGCGGGCTGCGGGCGCCATCTTAATCATCATGGAAAGAATCCTTTGAAAAACTACACCACATTGTTTTTACTTCTACTACTTTACTTTAAATAAATTATAATCTTGTTAAATATTAAGATATTCATAGAAAAAACACATGTTTTGGATAATGCAAATAAAAATGTTATATCTTCTTCTATTTACACTTAAATTCAAATACGAAATCAATAAAGGTACATCAACCTAAATCTGTTTTTGAAGTAGGTAATTACGAATTACAGTGATAAAAATTATTACTTTGTATTAATCTTGAGATTGCTTATAGCAATAAGGCCGCCTATTGTTCATGCATGTTCACTTTTCTTTGTGTTGTTGTCATTTTCTCATTATGTGTGTGTACAATAAAGAATATATAATAAATAAATAAATAAATAATCTCTTGATAGAATTGAACTTTGGTCACCCTTAAGCAAAACTAAATACATACATAAATCACGTGTATTTATCCCCGAAGATGTAGGCAGAAGTGTAATAACACCCGCGTTTCGCCAACTTTATTAGGTCCCATGTAAAATACGGCGAGCCTATTACCATCTATCGGGCATTTAAATAACAGTACACTGCTAGGTGGTACAAGAAGAATGCTACTGCCCATTACTCATTACTCTTAGTCGCCCGGTAGTTGTAGCGGGAGAGATCGGGGTGGCGACAATCGTGTTCTGCTCAGGCCAGTCATTGGATGGGTGACCAAAAATCTGTTCCTCCATGCTTCGGAAGGCACGTTAAGCCATAATTGGTCCTGGCTGAATCTACAGTCGTTAATACCCATCAATCCACACTGGGCCAGCGTTGTGGGTTGTGGCCCTTTCTCCCTATATTCTTACATCCATAGGGAAGGTCTATGCCCCAGCAGTGGGGACATTAAAGGGCTGGTAAGTACCTACACTTACATAGGCTTCGCCTTATTTATGACATTGACCTTTTCACCAGAGAGTTGAAACATTTCGACTAAAAAGTACAGCAAATGCAATTAAACGAATGCTTAATTACGACCTCACGTATCGGGGCTATAACGAAACGCAGCCGCAAGAAAAATCTTAAAGGCAAATTAACTGCCACCATCCTTATCTCTTCAGATCTGAGTATCGTACGTCGCTCCTCGCAATCAGTACGAATTTAGCCCTTATATCGCTGCAGTTAAGAATCATGGTCCGCAATGCATGATTTTGATGAAATATCATTGCAAAGGTTGAGATGGAGATAAGAGTACAGTCGCTTAGTTTATTTCGAAATGTAAACAGAGTATAGCATTAAGCGTGCCATAAAAATCGATATTTTCAATAAGAAGATGCGTTTGTATGCCACTGGTGTGTGGTTGCAAATGT
Organism: Cataclysta lemnata; assembly: GCA_963931975.1. Classification (NCBI taxonomy): domain Eukaryota; kingdom Metazoa; phylum Arthropoda; class Insecta; order Lepidoptera; family Crambidae; genus Cataclysta; species Cataclysta lemnata. The sequence continues at coordinate 17,970,820 of OZ008341.1, forward strand.
TCCAATCGTGTCGACATTTCATGCAAAATTAATCTTGTGTCTTTATTGTTTGTTTAATTGAAGTAAGAACTAGTAAACCTTTCATTATGACTTAAGAGCAAAACAACGTAGAATGTGCCAGCCTCGACTCATTTCAAGGGTCTCGTAAAAGTCGACTATCCAAAGATTGCCCGGTGTATACCAATAACAACCTTAGGGCACACCAACAAACATAATAACCCAAAGATTTTGTGTTAGGCAGACTGCTGGCTGTAAAACCTAAGCCAAATCCTTGAGCAGTATGGATAGGAGTTTTGTCATGCCAATCACTCTCTTTATTCATCTCTCTTGACATGATATTTTCCACCACCTTTCTGGAGTGATAGATGATGTGAATAAAAATGGAGTGGATATGAATGGATGACTGAACATACTGGGCCGACCCCAGATAAATAGGGATCAAGGCAGGAAGATTATTAAGAACTGGTTAGTTAGTTCAAAATATTTATCAAAGGATAGGTTTTGCCTATCCTTTTAAATAACTATTTGAACTATTTTCTCACACCTACCAAATATACACAAAAAATCATAAAAATCGGTTAAGCCATTTCTCGGGAGTTCGATAACAAACAATGTGACACGAGATCTTTATAAATTAGATATTACTGATAGGTCAATGATCTAGATCACTTTTTATATTAAGCTATCATTAACCTTAATTGACGTCTCTGTCATTATCTAAGCATTATATATAGTAGTAGGATGCGTCACTAAATTTATGACTGAAAAGTCTTCTCCTTGAAGTAGGTACACCCAAATACTGCAATTAAATGTGTCAAATCATATACACATATTACATTGTTGTTACAATATAATTGAGCCAACTGTTATCTGCTATTAAGGCATGTCATGTCATGCATTAACATTAAAGAAGCAAAAACTTTGTACCCCTTTTTACGAAAATTGCGCGGTCGTTGGAGTGTAAAATTTCGCACAATTTTAGTTTATTATAGAGGAGTGCATAATGCATTTTTTTTAATTATGCTAAAAAATACATTCAATAAATAAAGAAACATTACACACACTACCATGTATTTGTGTTTTATTATTATTATTATGGTCGAATTGCGACTACTGGGCGACCACTAGTTATGTTAAATTCATCATTTATTTTCATTATTTATACATACATACATACATACATACTGCGCCGACCCCAAATAGGATGGGATAAGGGTAGGGCGATGATAATTTATACATACATACATAAATCACGCCTATATCTCCAAAGAGGTAGGCAGAGGTGAACTAGCACCCACACTTCGCCAATTATGTTAAATCCCATGTAATAGGTGGCGAGCCTATTGCCATTTATCGGGCACAAAAGTCGCAGTACTGTTGCTAGGTGGTATAAGAGGAACGCTGCTGCCCATTCCTCATCACTGATTTATCCTTAGTCGCCTTGTACGACACCCACGGGAGAGATTTGGGGTGGTGACAATTGTATTCTACTCTGCCGTCACCACGCGGCGTTAAATATTATTAGATATTATAAAATCTCAATCAATGTAAAAACAGGAAGGTATACGTACGTAGGTACTAAGTTAAGCGTGTAAATAATCTAGCCGTCCCATCTTGTAATATTCCGGGAAAAAAATTGCAATATAAACCAGGAGAAGAGGTTGCCTGATTACACACTTGATGTTACTTTTATATGCGAAATTATTGCTCGCATGCAACTGTACAAGGTGTCAAGTTGTAAATCAAGCCGTTTTAATTGCACTGATGATTTGATACCGGTTATGGGATAACTCGGCGGGATCCGTCCGATTGCGTCGTGTGATGTAACGCGACCTTTGAGGTTTTGATGGATATTCATTTATTTTGACTCCTAAGTACATCCTCATCACCAGGCTTTTAATGTCCCCACTGGCACCTAACACTAACACCTTCCTTTTGGGGATGGAAGGATGGAAATATGGAATATTTAGGGAAATAAAATACTAGGTTTGCCCCTTATTACACTGGACTTAAGTTAATTGGTTATGTGCGCGTTAGTAGGAAGGCATGCTTTTGCCTACCCCTTTGGGGGAAAATAGTCACGATTTATATATGTATTATGTAATATATGTAATAAAACACATCGATAAGACTACTGCGCATTATAATTGAAAGTGTTTATTTAACATTAATCATGACATCACATTATGGTGAAAATCTGATAAAGTGAGTTCTTTATTCTACTCACAAATTATGTGGTTGCATTTTTTTTATGTTCATACTTATATCTAGGAATATAGTCAATGTATAAGCCAAATATTTTATATGCATTTATACAACTATCTCAGACAGACAATTTTAATTTGTACTTACAACACTTAAGTAACACCGTGACGCAAAGAAAATGACAACAACAAAAGCTACTTATTTTTAAAGCTTTTTTTAAATATTTTGTAATCTTTTTGTAGTTACTTAATCGTCGAATTCGGCATTTTATAAAATGGCGATACTTTGTAAATTAACGGCTCAATCTTCATTTCGAACCAATCCGGTAGGCTAGTTTCGGAACTATACATAATTTAAATTTGTATAAACAAATAAATTTGTATCGTAAATAAAATCTTATTGGTAGACGTTACACTATAGCCGTTTTATGAAATGCCAAATTCAATGATTTGCCTGCGACTTAATACACATAGCAATAGCTGCAAATATATCTATTCCAATTTAGTTCACAAGTGATATATACATATTGTTCTCAAATTTTGTATATCTAATCAGTGTAAGTCTTTGACATTTGAATCAATCTTATCATCTTACAAGATATGAAAGATTACAAGATATGTACATCATATTATTATGTCTATTTCCACTTTAGCCCTCTGTCATACCAAAGACAGCGAAAGCACAATAATAATTGCCACCAATTTGTACGAATAACTATTGTGACAAGGTATTAAAGTGTCAGTCTACTTATGATGCTGATTGTAAGTACAAGTGCGCAGGCGCAAGCCAGTTTGCGAATTGCTCGTACATTATCAGACGCTATCACTATAAATTCAGGTAGTGTACAACACCCACATAACATTTCATATGTCCCATCTCTTTCGTAGGCGGTATGTTTGTTAATGCCTTTGCTTTACTATCACTAATTCATGCCTGCGTTTTGCATTCTAAGAATATGAATGCCGGTGTTTCTTATTTATAATAAATTTCTTAGCCTTAAAGGGCAAAAATATAAATAGTTCTTTAATTCATACAAGAATGTTGATAAAGAATAAGCTAGACGTATGATCGACCGTACACTCATCAACTTTATCTGAAGATATTTTATTGACTTTATATTTCATCGGCAATCATTCTAAAAATACCGACGATTTCAATCGAATTTATTTAATGTTTTGACGGCTGACCATAATTAAGTAAGTCATTGAAAAACTGCAAAGAATATGTCAGTAGGTATTACAAGAATGGAGATAGAACATTGAAGTAGGTGTACATAAAATATCCTTAGACATTGTTGATGAGTGTATAACCGCGTGTTAATACAAAAATTGTGCAAGGCGACTAAGGGCCGGTTTTTTGATCCATAGTTAACTCAACCGTGCCGTGTGATCACAGTGATCAAGCACATTTGATTCTCTGCTCTATCTTATGGAAGATGGTGTAGTCCAGCCGTGTGGTGACGGCAGAGTAGAATACAATTGTCACCACCCCAAATCTCTCCTGTGGGTGTCGTACAAGGCGACTAAGGATAAATCAGTGATGAGGAATGGGCAGCAGCGTTCCTATTATACCACTTAGCACATAACTGCGATTTATAATTAGATGGCAATAGGCTTGCCCCCTATTACATGTGACCTAAGATAATTAGCGAAACGTGGGTGTAAATTCACCTCTTCCTACTCCTTCGGGGATATACCTAGGCTTGATTTATGTGTGTAAATATAACTGCGGCCTACATATTTGATTGAATAAGGTCTGATTGTGGGTTATTGAATCAGATATGTAGGTCACAGTTAAATTAAAAGGAACCTAGATATTATAAATTTTATACAATTTATATTTCCCAAAACTTAAATAAAAAAAATAATATTAACGTTGTAGATTGTAAACAATATAATTGGGTACGTACACTTAAAATTACTTTGCATTAAAGCAAATTAAAATGCAATGAAGAAAATCCTTACTTTACTACAATATAATTAGATACTAAGGCTCAATATTAAAAAATAAAGTAAACCTTTTGTTTTAATCGATATGATAAATATTATTTACACTAAAGTTTAATTTCGAATTAAATATTTGCCTCGTGTGTGTAAAGTGGTCTCAAATTCTCACAATTTTGGTAATAATGAATCGCAGAAAGAAGAAGAATGTCGAGAAAAGACTAATCTGGAGACAAATTAAGAGGCAACTTTTTTCCCTCTTTATTGTTTTAGGGACTTTTATACATGGGTATAATATAGTGTCAGTCCCATCGTAACTGGGATTACATTGAGGCAAGTAGGCCAACGAAAGAACACCATTCATTCATCACAACCACCCTGTACAGATTATACAACCAAGCACCTAAATATTCACGGTATAAGTTAACTATGTCATATTCATATCAGTCCAAATGTAACTTCCTAAGATTAAAACCGAACATTGCTAAACGATAGGCGCTTCAACGATTCGAGAATCGTTTGTCTCTTTGCTATTCTCCCTCACAAATGAGATGTAACAGAGTTTAATTTTGAGTGTCCCATGTCGGTAATGGTATAATGCAGAATTGTACCTTCATATCATCATCTTGTCTTTAGCTGTGTGGTGACAGCAGAGCAGAATACAAACAATTGTCACCACCCCCGTCTCTCCTGCGGGTGTCGTATGAGGCGACTAGGTATACCAGCTACATGGCAGTAGGCTTGCCACCTTTAACATGGCATGGCATATCCTTATTGGCGAAACGTGGGTGTTGATTCACCTCTGCCTACCCCTTCCGGGATATGGGCGTGATTTAATGACAGTCGCGAATGCAATGACGTGCTGAGTTACAATACTGCATAAATAACATTAGACCTTACAATTACAAGGCTTAAGCCAAACCAAACCTTACGTGTTTGAATCAAACATTTGAAATCAAATGTCCCGCACGGGACAGGCTCAGTCCCACATTTTGGAGATAACTCGGCCGTTTGCGCAGCGCACTCAACTACCTAACCCGGTAAATCTGATTTAATATATCATGTTTTTATTAAAATACATTTTCTATGACTATCTTTGCTATATAATGTTACGCAAACGTAATTTAAAAGCCAAATAAAAAGATTAATATTTAAATCCATCTGAGATCGACAAAGAATCCCGCTTTTTTCACTCAAAAGTTTTAAAATCCCGACTTTGCAAAAATAAAATCTGGTAACGCTGGCCTCGCCTCTTAAAGATGAAGCGATCCTATCCAATAGCTGAACTGTTCCCGGTTGTTCATTTTGCCGTTGGTGGGGTCATTAAGTACTCTAGGAATTTCTTTTCCACGTAGTCCAGTATGAGCAAGACCGCTAGCACCACGACGATTCCGAACAGCACGCCCACAGACACGGCCAGGACCCGTTGGGCCGTCGACCATTTGGAGCACGCCCAGTACTGCTCGCGAATCACGCTGCAAACAGAACATCATATCAATTTACAATTATAAACTCCATGGGTTACGTTACGCAGCGGCCTACGTGAGCGACTTCAACCGTTACACATCATGTTGCCACTGCTGGGGCACGGGCCTTTCCTATGATGGAAGAATATTTTACGCGCCCAGTGCGGGATGGTGGGTATTAACGACTGCAAATGCGGCCGGGACTGCAAATATATATATATTTGTTCTCTCATCAAATGAACGGCCTTAGCGAAAATTACTTAGTTAACGCAATCGCAGGCTAAGCGCGGCATGCCACTGCGCTAGCGAGCTCCTAACACACATCACATTAATCGACACTTATCCTGGTCAGCATATTACGTGAACGACATAAGAGGATTGTAATGTGCCGATACGCGGCGCAAGTAATACCTACATTTCCTTTTTGTATAAAAAAAATTGTTGCCATCGATAACGTTCCCCTAAAATTTTCCAAAATGATTAGCTGTTGGCTTACAACGTGAAGTGTAAAGGTTAAAAGAATTTCGGCAAGTTAATTAGTGTCTTGGTTGGCCGAGCGGTCAGGCACCTGCCCGGATAGCAGCGGACGCGGGTTTGATTCCCGCATCAAGACCATAATGTTTCACCATAAATTCTTTTTTTTACCAACAAAATCTTTGTAGATATTTTTTTTCTTTTAAATTACTTCATTTAGTTTTTTTTTTGTGAGCCGATAACATCCCACGCATGGGCTATATGTTTAGTGCGGTCCCCATCTTACCTCGCTACCTCATTTTATCCCGCCTTCCCCTACCTTTAATTTTTATAGCGAAATAGGTATAAAAATTAAAAAGGCTATATATAATATATATATATTGAAGGCCCGGTGACGACGATGATGTCAAAGATAAACATCATCGGTCGGCGAGTTCAGTTTAATTCTACATTGAAATATCACTTCCTGTGATAAAAATAATCTATCGAATTGAAACAGATAATTAAAAGGAAATTGTTATTTGAAACAATCAGCAGTTTTTCTGTGCTTATTACACTATGGACTATGGACCCGGCACCCGCACGGTGAATCCATGGAAATGCTAAGAGTTATCGTCCCTATGTGTATCCGAGTCAAGTGCAATAAAAATATTCCTATTATTTAATCTATCAGAACATACCTAGCCTTATTTTATTTAAAAATCGAAATAGTGCGTAGTGTGCTTTCTTGTGTTGAGTGGATGGCTCGATGGCGTCTGACCGATATAAATGGAAGAGGAAACGTACTGCGCCGAGAGCAGATAAATAGAGAACAGTAGGAAAATAAATACATTCAATATATATCACGCATCCCCGGATAGGTAAAGGTGAATTAGGCCCACATTTCGCCAATTATGTTAGGCCACATGTGGCGTGGTGGTGAGCCTATTGACATTTATCGGGCACAAAAGTCGCAGTACATTGCTAGGTGGTATTTGTTCATCACTGTTTTATCCTTAGTCACCTTGTACACCCACGGGAGAGATTTGGGTTGGTGACTATAATTATATTCTACTCTGCCGTCACCACACGGTTAAGGAAAATAAATCACTAGTAGATTTTCCATCAAGTGCACAAAACAAATCATTTTTGTCGTAGACTTTTAGAAATGTTGAGGATAAAAATGGTTTTGTGGACGAGTTACAAACTCTGCTTTTCACTTCGATTGCGAGGAAATAAAACAGTAATTTATCTTAACATTTCTTAAAATTCAAACTAAAATTAGTACAGTCTTGGATACTAAAGGAAATTGTTTTTCCCATTGATATTAGGCTTGGGCCTATACAGCCAAGTATTAAATTAATTTTGAAATAATAATTTTCTTAAATTAATTTAGTACTTCCCGTACCTACTTGAATTAAAATTTTAATATCTTTTATGTAATAAAAAACACATTAGGCAAATAAATTTAAGTAAATATTAAAAAATAACAAATTCTATGTCTGAATTTCTCATTAAGTTGGCTGCATAGCTCATTTTCTTTGCCTTAATATAGATACTTTTATGATTAGATAGTTTAGATACGTTAATGCTCAAAATCAAAATTCGATTTTGTGCAGCCTATATCCTGCACAAACAAGCACTTTCAGAGCATGACAAGTGAAAATGTTATTATTTGTTTTAGGGGGGAATACAGTATCAAAGATTAGCATGGGACTTGAAATACGTCAGACGCGCCATGCCTAGATAAGATATCGGTCAGTCTTGATTACCGTGGTCTTGGGACTGTTCTATTATCGATTGATTAGCGTTATCGATGTGCAAAATTTATCAGTGTTGCTTATAACATTTCACTGTTTTGACTTTGGACCGCAAGGAGATTCCATGGGGATTACAAAGCATTATTTTACTTTTTATCGTCTTATTAATAATTGATTTTCGAAAGCAAAAAGGTGTTTGTATCAGTTAATGTGAGAGTATTAAAAAGTGAAAAAGTTGTTTTAAATTTTGATCTATCTATGTAAAAAAATATATATTCACGTAGGGGAAGGCTGCCCAAAGAGGGTGTGGTGGGTGGAGTCTCTCTTTCTCAAATTTACCTACTTCAGAAAGATACCAATAGGAAAGCCCAGCATGAGTTGATAATCTTAATTTTACTCTGATTAGTGTATAGTTCTACGTTGTTTTGTCCTAGAATTAAGAATCCTAACAAAAAATTATGCCTAAAAAAAGTAGTTTTGAAGTGTTAGAAAAACGTCCTCACCATCATCATCACCATCAACCTTTTAATGACCCCACTACTAAGGCCACTAATAGGCCTTTCTTGCATCCATAGGCCTTGCCTTATGCCTATCGATGTAAGAATAAAGGGAGAATGGGCCACATCCCACCACGCTGGCCCAGTGTGGATTAGTGTGTATTAATGACGACAGATACAGCCGGTACCAAGAGTTTTTAACTCCAGCTTCGAGATCATAAATTTTTGATCTCCCATCCAATGACCGGCCTTAGCGAAGATTGCTTAATTTACGCAGAGTAGGGATAGGGACACTAAAGGGCTGGTGATAATAAATAAAAAATTCTTAGACTTATCATTTAGTCCAAGGTAAATCAATATTTGTTATGCTACATAAACGTATATGCAACCACGACTCGAGAACAAATGTTTGTGTTTATCCCAAACGTTTACTCCTACAAGGATTCGAACCCGGGACCTTTTGGCTGATAGCCAGCGATCTGACCATTCGACCACACCGGCTATCGAAAGCTGTGTAGGTATTGACCAACGAACGTAACGAGGTGTAATGTAGCACTTATTGTTACACAGCGAGCATTCATGCAGGCAGTACGTAGTATTACGGGGAAACCAGCGAGCAATAGTAACGGAAATAAGGTTTCTATGATTGATTTGAAAAAAAAATGATTTAATTTGATCTATGCTCGATGCGAATGTTACCTACATTACTCCTCGTAACGTTGGTCAGTACACAGCTTAACAAAGTTGATGATGATGACGTTCAATGCAGTGGCAAGACACGTCACAAAACACTGAAGACAAACCTAGTGGGCGGCAGCGCCGTGGTCACAATGGTCCTCTGCGTCTCCTCGGTCTGGATCCTGACCGAGGTATCATGGACGCTGGCCACGTACGCACTGTTCACGTACACGAAGTCGGTACTCCGACTGGAGACCTTGGCCACCCGTCCCGTTTCAGGCATCGCGGAGCCGTGCCTTCGCGGCCTTTCCACCTTCAGCTCTTGCAGTTCCCCAGGCATTGTGGTCGACGCAATTTGACGCAGTTTTGACACACTCACTAGCGCTCACATGACACCGTATTGTTTGACGCTGTTTTAGCGTACACTGAATCCGTTTATCTGGTTCAGGTGATATCTCTGACTGATAGCGTTGTACTGTACAGGTGTGCGATAAAGCTTCCGTTGTTTTTGTGAGATAAACAGCTAATTTGGGTTTGCGAGCCGCTGGACTGGTATCTTTTGAATGTTTGCTTTTTGCACTCGCATCACGGACATCCATAAGTCACGCGTATTTATTTATCCACGAAGGGGTAGACCTCAGTGAATTTACACCCACGTTTTGATAATTATGTTAGGTTCCATGTGTGTGGTGACGGCAGACGACACACCATCCCCATTTCTACCACGGGCAGCGGCATTCCTAGCTTAATTGGCGAAAAGTGGGTGTTTTAGTTCACCTCTACCCCTCGGCTATAATGCGAGTTTTATGTCCGTCCTATGTACTTTTGAGTTGTCTATAAGAATTGCAATTATTTATTTTGCTAGCTCGTGCACTGCACTGTACACTGGTGAGAATGTAATCTGTCCCCGTCTCCCAATTTGTCCGCGGACATCTCGCTAACAAACGGGTCCAGTGCCCCTAACACGAACTTTTCGAACATTCGTATCGTAATCGTATCGAGAAAGCACTCTAAAATCAAAACATTAAAAACACATACATATATATTTAATAGGTATTAAAATATTTTAATTAACATAAAATCTACCTTAATAGCTGTTAAAAATAATTACACATATCTTGATAATAATAAATACCTATTTGTTTAGTTTATGATCGCTTTCCGTGCATCTTGTTTTTTTACATTTTACATTTATTAGGATTTTATAGGAATGCGAAAGTTTTCTCACGTAAAATTAACCGAGAAAACTAGTGTAGATTAAAAAATATTCGAAACTGTCCTTCAGACACTTTAAAACAATGACGTTGTTGTGGAGGGGCATTCATGTTTAGATTAGACGATATCTACGTCTATCTTCAACTGTTGATAGAATATTGGGACCCGCAGTAAGAGCTTTCTCGATACGATTACGAATGTGTGAAAAGTTCGTGGTAGAGGCACTGAGCCGTGATAACGAGTGGGACATTCCCGCCTGATCCGGCCGCGGCGCGCAAAAAGTCGCGCCGCGGTGGCTCGCGTGTCTGCGCCTGCGCACTCATTAGTCGCCCCCTAGATGGGCAGCGCGGCTTACGAACATAGTCTTTATGTTAAGGCTGTACAAAGCACGACCGTGTATGAGGAGTGACCACTCGACAAGGCATGCTGACTAATTTTGAAAAACTTCACCACTTTGATTTTACGTGTGTCTACTTTACCCAAAATAAATATGTTTTTTAAACATAAGATCTTGATAGAAAAAACAGGTTTTGAATAATGCAGATTTCCCGCAAAATCGCCAAAATAGCAATGGCGTCTGTGTGACGTCACTATTTCGTACAACTTGACAGTTTGTATTGTAAGAAATATTCGTTTCGGTTTTGCCGTGTGAAATATTCTTTATTTTGATTTTCTTCAACTCGTCCTAAATGGTCCGTAAGCACTTTTCAAATTAATTATAAAAAAACCCTTTGCATATAAAGTCGCGTGTCACATCAGTGCTGTCGGCCACTGACCCTCCATGTACGCACCATATTTGCCAAGTGACCACTTATGCAACTAAGTTCCTACTGGAAGCGCAATAAGAAACATACATATCTCATAAATCTTATCTTGGCGCAGATATTCAACGGTAAAAAGTGGCGTTAGTAGTAAGCTCACTCAGTATTTTATAGCGTAGCTTAATGTAATCTTCGCAAGTGTAGTTATGATAAGGCGAAGAAACTGATAGATGGTAGGAATGACTGGTTTGAGAGTCAACTTATTGAAGCGATCGAGTAAAAAACATACGGATACGAATTGAGTAACCTCCTCCGTTTTTCGTCGGTTAAAAAAACAGAGAATAGTAGGAGAGATCCTATCCTTCATTGGGTTGTACTGTTAATCGTTCTCCTTTTTGAGGTTGAAGAAATTACTTACTTCTCTAATGAATAATTACGTTTCGCCAAGTATTTTCAGTCACATTTGATAGGCTGACCATTGACGTATCTATCGCTTTCACTATCACTTTATAACTCAATGGGGCTACCCTATTTTCATATCGGGCACCTTAAACGCATCACTGATCTGTGATTTTGACCCTAAACAGTGCTGGCATACGTGTTCTGCTCTACGTCACCACGCTGCTGACAAAGGACACGCTAAGAACTATATAACATATTCGTACATACATAAATCACACCTATATCCCCGAAACGGTAAGCAGAGGTGTATTAAACACCCACTTTTCGCCAGTTAATTTAGGTCCCATGATCTCCCATGTAATATGTGGTGAGCCTATTGCCATGCACATACATCGTAGTATATTGCTAGGTGGTATAAGAGGAACGCTGCTGCCCGTCACTCATCCCTGTCTTAAGGCGTTAGTCGCCTTGTACGACACTCGCGGGATGATGGGGGCTGGTGACAATCGTATTCTGATCTACCGTCACCACAGCTGTGGTGCGCGGAGCGTGCTAGCACGCTCAACTGACAAAAAACACTATATACTATATTTTTACGTATGTTTCAGCTCGCATTCTTACCAACTGCCTTTATTTGATCTGTACGAAATATCACTGCGCTGTGACTCGGATGCCACTTGGTATGCGCCCGCGCAGCTCGTGCGAAACAAAAGTCGTTTCCCCCTAATTGGCAGCGATAAGGGGACAGAGTCCACTTGACCCGAGTAGCCTCCTGAATTATTTACATAATCCGTGATGTTTGATTCCGTGGCTAATTCGGGCTTGTTTTGGCTAGGGGTGTGATCGTTTCGTATTTATAAATAAATTGTACTTACATGCATATATAGGTCTGCCAATTATGTTAGATCCCATGTAATAGGTGGCGAGCCTATTACCATCTGTCGGGCCCGTAAATTGCAGTATTATTTATTGGCTAGATGGCTTAAGAGCTGGTGCCCAATACTCATCACTGTCCTAACCATTAGTCGCCTTTTATGACACCCGCGAGAGAGGTGGGGTGTTGACAATTGTATTCTCCTCTGCCGTCACCACACGGCGCTGTTGTAATTGGGCACAGAAATGTATGTTTTTCTATCTGTTGTCTATAATTGTGGCATAAATAAATTAATAAATGAGGCAACTTGAAAATTTATTAGTTCAAAGATGTCTAGGGTTGTGTTGTACGGGAACATTGGAACTGGTTTAGATAGACTTATTAAAGATTACATTATTTATTATGTGCTAAATACATACACTGTGTCTAGTGGCAACGGCAGAATAGAGATAGTCAATAGTTTCCATCCCCAATTTTTGTCGAGATGGGCACCACTCGGCCCAACAGAATATTACCGACTTCAATTATGACCTATTATTTTACATTTTCCAGAAAATGGAACTGCTCCACGTGATCATAAAGTCGGGGCCCTCGCCGCGTCCCCTCGCGTGGTCTTTGGAGGTGTCTCCCTCGGAGACCGGCGAGGACTGGCGCCTGGTGCGCGCCTTCGGGAACCGCGACCACTGCAGACGGCTGTGGGACCTGAGGCCTGAGCGTAGACGGCGGAAAGCCAGGGCCGCGAAGAGGACCAACAGGGCTGACAAACCGACTTGCTCCACGCAGTTCGCTAGTCCGAAGCCGCTGGAGAACGGAGAAGTAAGCCCGTCTTCTTTTGTCTTCATCTTCCATGCGTGAATGGTGAATGGCTTTGGTTAGTTAGTTTTAAAATTCTCCCTATATTTTAGGGAAGGCAAAGGGTCTAGCCCATACAGCCAAGTCTTTAGTGTATATTTTATCTGTAGTACCACGAAACGCGCCTGAATGGCTTTGGCCGTGGAGACTTTTTTTTTTAAATTGGCTTAACGTTCCTGGATACAAGTCCTTTAGGAGCTGTCTTTATATACTTTCGTTTACTTTTCTTAATTTTGAATGAATGATAAATGAATTAATGAAAATAATGTATGCAATGAATGAATGATCTTAATGCATGAAATGAATTTTACATTAAAATATGGGTGAAACACATTTTAACGCATCTAAGGAGTGCTTGGCGCGAGTCTAATGGTAACAGTTCATGACGGTGACCGATGAGGTGGTGAAAACCACTATAAAATTCTCAACGTCAAACACGGCACAACACTTTTATTTCAATGATTCTTCATAATTGAACATCAACACGGATCCTTATGCATCAAAATAACACCACTTTTACTACACTAAGTCCACTCTGAAACAATTTTTGAATAATTGAAATAAAAATTTGACTGACGCCATTGAAAGCCGGCCTGCTTGGCCGGCTTTCAATGGCCGTGGAGACGTAGGGGAAGGGTTGCCACTCGCGTGTATAATAGTAGATGATACAGTGTGGAAATAAAAATGAGCCCTGAAGGGAAAGTACCTTAAAACTTTATAATAGCGCAATTTACTAATAGAAAACATTCCTTTATTTTTCAAAAGCCTCCAACCGCCTCCGTGGTCTAATGGTTCGCCCACCGCATTTATGATCCAGAGGTCCTGGGTTCAATCCCCAGGGGGGCACAAATTTGTACTCGGTTTGGTTGGTTTTCAAGTCCGCCTGGCTAGCTACCACCAATACTTAAATGTTAAGCGGGCTTAAACTTTGAGTAGCTTACGGATTTAGGGGATAAGATCCATATAACTAGGAATGGGCAGGAGTGTCCCTGATGCACAATATAGAAAATAACTGCGATTAAAATTCCCGGTGAATGGCAATAGGCTCGCCCCCTATTACATGGGACCTGAAATAAGCTGGTGAAAAAAAAACTTTGCCTGCCTTTCAGAGGAATAAGGGGTAATTTATGTAATCTATGTGATATTAACTAGCATGAGTCATCATTATCAGTGCAATGAGTAAGTATCGTTTATTAGAGTTCGTAAATGCCTTCTACCACTTTTATGACTTCAATTATAAACAAATATAATCCTAGCATTGATAATGGTTGTGTTTACCTACTCAATTTTGTTCTTGGCACGTCGATCGTCGAAATATAAGGGATAGCAGTAGATATAGATGGCAATAGGCTCGCCACATTACATGGGATCTGACTTCATTGGCGAAAACTTGGTGTTAATCCACCTCTGCCTACCCCTTCGGGGATATATAGGCTTGAATTATGTAATATAACATTTCTTAAAATTCAAACTAAAATAAGTACAGTTTTGAATGCTGAAGGAAATTGTTTTTCCCATTTATATTAGCCTTGGGCTGCAGACCTATACAGCCAAGTATTAAATTAATTTTGAAATAATAATTTTCTTAAATTAATTTAATAACCTACCGTACCTACTTGAATTAAAATTTTAATATCTTTTATATCTTAAAAAACACATTAGGCAAATAAATTTAAGTAAATATTAAAAAATAACAAATTCTATCTCTGAATTTCTTATTGTGTTTGTCTGCATGGCTCATTTTCTTTGCCTTAATATAGACACATTTATGAGTAGATACGTTAGTGCTCTTGAGCACAAAATTCGATTTTGTGCAGCCTATATCCTGCACAAATAAGCACTTTCAGACCATGAGAAGTGGAAATGAATTTCGACTTTGACTTAGAGTACCTAGGTAAAGAGAGACAGGCGCTCTGATCTGATCGCGGACGGTGTGATGCATTGGACTACTATTACTAGCGTATTATAAGTAATGTAGGACATGCGACTTGGTGGTGTTATTTAAGTCTGTTTATTAAATATACAATACATACATACATAAATCACGCCTATATCCCCGAAGGGGTAGGCAGAGGTGAACTAGCACCCACATTTCGCCAATTATGTTAGGTCCCATGTAATAGGTGGCGAGCCTATTGCCATTTATCGGGCACAAAAGTCGCAGTACATTGCTAGGTGGTATAAGAGGAACGCTGCTGCCCATTCCTCGTCACTGATTTATCCTTAGTCGCCTTGTACGACACCCACAGGAGAGATTTGGGGTGGTGACAATTGTATTCTACTCTGCCGTCACCACACGGCACCTATAATATACAAATATGGGCTTATATAGTAATATGCTTACAAATGTGATGAATCTCACTACGTGTATTAATGTAGGACATGCTGTGATGTCGCTACTTATGTGAATGGTGTGATGCGCAGATGCACGTGGGGCTGGGCGAGGGCGTGGCCGCCGCGCGCGTGCGCGTGTCGTTCCGCGGCGCGCACCCGGCGGCGGCGCGCCAC